>JAOTOM010005128.1:575000-1058328 GCA_034440615.1 Ashinkailepas kermadecensis | reverse complement strand
GGAGTTCGTGACCAAAGAAGGACGCTGTGAAGGTGTTAGCACGTCTGTTTGCTGGCGGGAAGAGGCAAAATAGTCTTCTTGAAGGAGGGTGGGAAATGGGGGAACGAACACAACGCTCCTGGAGATGAAGAAGTCTGCGGGTTCTTTGAATGTCGTTAACGATGCAGCAGAAGGAGCTGTTTCTCTCATCCACACCTTCAACACATCGCTGACCAAGGATGAAGAGCAGAAACAATACCTACTCTGCCTCGTGGCTAATCACCGGCGCCGCCTCCTGCTCCGACCAAGGGGGACTGATGAAAGAGGGTAGATGCTGAATTGTAGAGGGGACAGGTTGAAGTCCCACCTCATTTAGTCATTCAAGTTGGCACGATGAAGCATTATTATTTATTAAGGTTATTTTGTTTTCATAGAAAATAGGAGCTATGCTATGCGAGAGAAGAACAAAAATTAGCATCCCTTCAGTTTCTCATCTGTCGGAAAAAAGACACCTTATTACGCGACCCCTAAAATTAAACAATAATTCCTGAAAATTGGTCTATATGTTATTTAAGAACAGTGTAACAAAAATAAAACTTGTGGAGCTAACAATTTTTCAACTTTCCTTTTTTGGACCAGGCTAATATGTATATATGTATATATATATATATATATATATATATATATATATATATATATATATATATATATATATATATATATTCATATATATAGTCATATATATAGTCATATATATATTCATATATATATTCATATATATATTCATATATATTCATATATATGTTCATATATATGTTCATATATACGTTGCTTGTTGTACGGCATCACAAAAAAAATATACGCATATATATACATGTATGCATCTATACATCTATATATATTTATATATGCATACATGTATAATGTATGCGTATGCATACACATACACATATATATATATATATATATATATATAGTGCACACAATCATATGGCTCCTGAGTCTGATACCAGTGAGTCGGATCTGAATTGATACAAATATATGTCAGTCTGTTTGAGTTGCAAGCCAAGTCATACTTTGTGGGCTCTGAGTCTGAATTGAGCCAATCAAATAATTTTGACCTGCTCTGAATCATGAGTTGAATCAGGTATCAAGATCTATGAGTCACATGTGAGTCGACTAAAAGAAATTGGGTAGAGCACAAGTCTGCATGCTACAGTAGGTAGGCACACTTCAACTTAGGCTTACTTACCTAGGTGCCTAGGTAAATTTGCAGTATAAGGGCATCATTTTTTAGTTTTGGGAATTTTTATTTGGTATACCATGTTTATGAATGTGGCTAAAATGGTGGGACCAATTATTTTCTGTGCGAATGCTTACTTTTCAGTTTGCTAGCAAAATAATCCAAAAAGGCAGTGTTGAGTTAGGTAACATAGCATAAAAAGAAATGTTAAACAAATAAAACACAAATGGAACATAACCTAACTTAGAACAAACTAGCAAAACTTTGGAGAACAAGAAATAAAATTAAAAAAATTAAAATACCAAGCAAGTTATGTTCTAGTAATTCTCAACATGAAAAACACTAACTCAGCCTTGCTTAACCCAAGCTGTTTGAAAGAAAAAAATCCTTTTTTAAAGAACCCTGGATTCTTTGACAACACATTCAACCATTAGGTCATATATCGTCTCCAGCCTATGGATTCAGTAATGCTCACTGATTGGTTGCCTATGGATTCAGTAATGCTGTGGGTGGCAAGATTTGAACCAACAATCTTGGGATCGAAAGTCTGATACTCCACCAACCGAGCTACTGTGGCCAAAATTAGAGTTTTTTTTATTATTTTTGGTAAACTTTCAATTATTATTGTGCTATAAGGTGGTAGGAAGAAAAGTTTTGACACATTTCCTCCATAAAGCAAACAAATGTGTCAGGGTTTGGCTAGGCTAGGCTGGTTTACATTTTTTTCATTGGGAAGTGTTTTCAATTCTTTTTAATTCACACATAAAATAAATCCTATCATCATCACATTCATAAACATGGTAATCCAAAGATAAATAAAACAAGCAAAAACACCCTATAAAACAAATTCACATGTGCCCAGGTACCTAGGGTGCCTAGATAGGTAGGTATCTAGGTACCCAGGTACCAGGTACCTGGGTGCCTAGATACCTACCCAGGTGCCTAGGTACGTACTGGGTGCCCAGGTACATACCTGGGTGCGTAGGTACATACATAGGGTGCCTAGGCACCTACCTGGGTGCCTATGTACATACCTGTGTGCCTAGGTATGTACCCAGTTGCCTAGGTACCTACCCAGGTGCCTATGTACCTACCTGGATGCCTAGGTAGCTACCCGGGTGCCTAGGTACCTACCTGGGTGCCTATGTACCTACCTGGGTGCCTAGGGTACCTACCTGGATGCCTAGGCACCTACCTGGTGCCTAGGTACCTACCTGGGTGCCTCGGCACCTACCTGTGCCTAGATACCCACCCATGTGCCTAGGTACCTACACCAGGTGCCTATGGACATACCATAGTGCCTAAGGATCTACTCGGGTGCCTAGGGAACCTACCCGGGTGCCTAGGAACCTACCTGGGTGCCTAGGAATCTACCCGGCTACCTAGGAACATACCCGGGTGCCTAGGAACCTACCCGGATGGCTAGGAACCTACCCGGGTGCCTAGGAACCTACCCGGGTGCCTAGGAACCTACCCGGGTGCCTATGGAACCAACCCGGCTACCTAGAAACTTACCCGGGTGCCTAGGAACCTAACCACCTTCCTAGGTACGAAGTTGGTGCGTTCTTTGATATCTGGTTTCACATTGGTACATTTACCTATATAGGTAGGTAGGTACCTAAAAAAGCACAAACTGAGAACAACTGCGAGACTACACCAACCTACTCACCTGCAACTACCAAATCCGACTGGAACAACCACAGAACTGCGGATTAAGAAACGTGACAGCGAGTACCCGCGGCCGGCCGTATTTACTTATGCAAGAAAAGCCACGGCGGCCACGGCTATGAAAATACTAAGAGAGAGAGGATCACACCCACCTCTTTCACGTCCTCATTTCCGGTCACACTGTATGTATCTCCGTAGGCAAGTTTAGTAATTATACCTACTAAAGTTCCTGAAGTTTAGTAAACATTCCTACTAAACTCACTTCCCCTCTTAGTAAATATACCTACGAAACCTTTTCGAGGATGTGTTGCTTGACAAGCCCAATGTCTCGTACGCCGCAAAAACACCATTATTAAACGCCGCAAAAATACCATTATTTTAAAAGGTACACCAAAGTCGAATTCAAACCTTGATGACGTCACAGGTTTTTATTCGTATATTGCAGAAATTGGTAGCATCAGGCAAGTTTCAATTTAACTGCATGGGGGAGTGACTTTTTCAGGCGTACCGGACCACAGAGGTCATTTGCGCCACCTTTGAAGCGAGTACGTTACAAGTCTGACTATAAAAGCGGGTGTTTGCGATCAAGGTGCAGGCATGTGGACGTTTACGTAAAGGGAATTTTACGTTATAGTTTGTGTGATATTTTAGGCGCTGAAGGCGGGGCTAGGATGGGGACATCCCCCTAATGTCTAGATGGCAGGGGCGTCAATTTGTATCCTTTTGTGGGGGCCAGGGCCCCACCAATGTTGATCTTGGCCCCCCCAATGTTGATTTGGGCCCCCCCAATAACCTATGCTATTTTATGCTGATAAGAAAGCTAAAGCGAAAAAATGAAAAACCCCATGCTGAGTAGAAACATTGATGCTATTTTTATGCTGATAAATAGTTGAATGAAAAAAGAAGTAAAACACCATGCTAGGTACATAGAAAATGTAGTTGATGTTAACCAGCACATTTTGTAATGAAAACAAACATATTTGGGTTAGATAGTGGACTGACTCTCCACCTTCTGCTACAAAATTCAAAATCGTGTGCACAAAAACCAATTGTCATTGTCAAACTTGCATACAATCCAGTCCCGTGAACAACAATCAGTTATCATTGAGAGTGTGGATATACAAACTATAATTAACCTGAACAGCCCACTCATCACACTATCAGCTTGATATTTACCTGGTACCTAGGCACCTAGGTACATGCTACAGAAAGACTTAGAAGAGCTTGTGAAGTGGTCCAAAAAATGGCAGATGAAATTAAATTTTGATAAGTGCAAAATCATGCATGTATGCAGGGGCGTCGATTTGTATCCTTTTGTGGGGGCTATGGCCCCACCAATGTTGATCTTGCC
Source organism: Ashinkailepas kermadecensis (assembly GCA_034440615.1). Lineage (NCBI taxonomy): Eukaryota > Metazoa > Arthropoda > Thecostraca > Neolepadidae > Ashinkailepas > Ashinkailepas kermadecensis. The sequence goes on along the minus strand of JAOTOM010005128.1, from coordinate 1,054,087 downwards.
CCTCCAATGTTGATTTGGCCCCCCCCAATAACCTATGCTATTTTATGCTGATAAGAAAGCTAAAGGGAACAAATGAAAAACCCCATGCTAAGTAGAAACATTGATGTTAACCAGCACATTTTGTACTGAATAGAAACAGATTTGGATTAGATAGTGGACTGACTCTCCACCTTTTGCTGAAAAATGTAAAATTGTGTGCAAAAACAAACAAAATAGCTGGAATTGTGGAAGTACAGCTTACATCTTTCTGGGTTGGTTGATTGGTTATTTGGGTTTACGGCCGCATTGACTGCGTTGATCATACAGCGCCCATACAACTTTTCTTGTTCCCACATTAAAGCACAATAATACCCAAAAGTTTCCGAAGAAATTTACAACCATGTTCACAAAAAAATATAATTTTTTATTCAAAGTCAGGTTAGGTTAGGTTAGGCTCGGTTAGGTTACTTTTTTAAGGTTGAGAATTTTCAGAAAATAAATTAAGTGACATTTTAATTTAGTTTCATTTTTTGTTCTCAAAAGATAGGTTAGGGTGGGCTAGGTTAGGTTTTGTTGCATTAAAAAAAACATTTATGTTTATGCTGTGTTACCGAACTCAAAGACTTTTTGGCATTATTTTGCTCACAACCTGAAAAGTAAGCACAGAAAGTAAGTGGGTCCGGTCCAATCATCTTAGTCACCTTCATAAACATGGTATTCTGCATATATTTTTTTGTTTTAAAAGAAAAAAAGAACACCTTAGACCGCAAGGTTACCAAATAATTTGTAATTTTTTGGGGAAACTTTTTTGGAATTTGTTAAAAAAAGTTTTCCAACTTGGAAAACCTAAACTAACCTAACCTAACCAAACCTAACCCATTTGCTTGCTATATGGAGGCAAATGTGTGTAAAAACTTGTCTTGTTACCACCTTAAAGCACAATAATACCGATTTGGCTAGGTTAGGCTAGTTTAGTTGTTTACCTTGCAAAAATTGTTCAATCATTTTCAAAAATAAAATAAAATCGGAGATTCTCCTTCAAAAGCAGCTGACATTAGGTTCGGGTAAGTTGGGTTCGGTTGTTCAATTGAGAAAATTTTCAGAATATATATTGCTTAATTTTTGTTTCTATTTTTTCTCGAAAGCAGGTGTGTCGATTTGTATCGATAGACACTAGCGCGTATTAAATGTCACAAATCGTGATGGGCGTTCCTCAGAACATCCAAAATCGTAACATCCAAATAAAAAATTCCAGTTACAGAAATTCCAGCGCATAAAGTCTAAATTTGAGGTTACAGTGACAAATGTGACGGAGGTAAGACATTTGTGGTGCAATTGCGCGCAGTGTTTAATCCGGAGGCCAATCTCATGTGACGTCGTACTGATTCGTTTTTGTACTTCGCACATTCTGATGTATCTGCGGATTGGTGTAATTTTAAATAGTGAATAAATAGCTTGCTGATATTTAATTCCCAAAGGAACAGTAGTTGAAGAAGTTGGCAGGTAAGCTTGAAAAAGTCCAGTCCGTGCTTTTTTCTCATTTGTGCTCAGGGTTTCCATGTTAATATCACATAACTACCACGTTTGTCTTCAAGAAGAGCTGTACATATATAGTGTACATATATATATATATATTGTGTTAACCGTATCGATATCGGTTTGTCTAGCGACCGTTGTTTACCGCAAGTAGTAACATTTTCACATTATATATACTTTTAGTATTCATAATTCACGCGTACAGTATAACAATTGGTGAATGCGCAATGCAACACTATCCACACAAGGTGTGTTGCCTTCAAATGAGTGCAACTATCAATCATCGTTCGTGTTTCACCAACAGTTCGTCTTCTGAGTCCTGGTTACGCATAGTCAAAGAAAGCAAATAAATTATATTTATGATCACAAGGCAAACAAAATTCATGAACTACGGAATTGCGGCGCGCCGCTGGGTTAGCTGATTCGTTGGGAGAGCGCTGATCTTGCGGATGTTGTCGAACCCGACCAGACAAGGCGGCTCCACTTTTCTTATACGCCTCGCGCGATCTACGTGTGAACCATCTGGAAAAGTACGCTAGTAAGCAGCTCTCGGCTCTTCCTGGCCACTAGTAAGCAGCAAGCATAAGCGAACCGAGGGGATTTTCCCCTCCTCTCCCTTAGCAGCCACAAATATACTAGATGAAAGAAGAAATTTTGAGATCTTCACCATGCAAAACCAAACGTTTTCAGCGTGCGAAGCGCGCCGAAAGCGGTCTCTGTTTCATGACATTTTTTTTCTGGTTTCCCCCTGAAGAAAATCCTGGTGCCTCTCTGGCAGCCAGGAATAATCGCATTTAGCCTGTCGGCCGTACCGGCCGTCGTGGCACTGCCGGCACGCTTAACCTTGGCCGCTAATCGTCTTTTGAATTAGGAGTGAACAAGCGGCGGAACAGCGAATTTTCGACTGCATGTGATGGTGCCTTCAAAAAGTTGTGATGGTGCCTTCAAGAAAGCGTTTGGTTTTTCATGGTCAAGATTGCAAAACTTCTTGTTTGATCTAGTATATTTTTGGTTGCTAAGGGAAGCAGGGGAAGACCCCTCGGTTCGCCTCTGTTTGCTGCTTACTAGTGACCAGGAAGAGTCGAGAGCTGCTTACGAGCGTACTTTTCCAGATGGTTCATAAATTGACCGCGCGAGGAGCATATATATATATATATATATATATATATACGCTCCTCGTGGATATATATACAGTTTTACACATTGAGTGTTGAAGAGAAGAGCGCATTCAGCTTTAGCATGTTTTCTGTCTAGGTTTTCGATTGATCGTATTTTTTCTTCGTTTCGTGAGATAGCTGGTAAATTATTTCACCAAGTAACATACATAGTCGCATTCCGTTATTGACGTTTCGGATTCAAGCATTAATCCATTTTAAAATCACCGCTCTGCACAATGCAAATAAACACACACATGTATGGTTTTAAAACATCAATTGAGCACTGGTTTCACACAAGCTATTCTTGCAACATCATCTTGCATTCCGTCGATTCCTGAAGGGCCACTCACAATACAAGTATGTTCTCGTCTAAACTATTTACAATAAACATGAAGCACTGGATCGCAATTACATTCCGACGTTTTTGCCTTCCCCTACCCTCCACACTTCGCCCTTTTTCGTTTTGCATTATTCCAGAGTGACAACGTGACGTGTGTGCTGACTTGTTTGCTTATTTCTGGTGTGTTCACGAATGTACAAAGACTTGAGCACCATGGACATGTTCGGTCCGAGCAAGACGTGATGATGGTGGTGTTCTTGGTAAGGTGTTCTCGTGTTAGCAGTGTTTGGGGGCAGTTTGTCATGTGGTCTTTTGGTACTCCATCTCCGAGATGCATTGTTAATCTTCTCGAAAGGGAGGTTGTGGTGGCACCAATGTAGCTTACTGCACGAAGCCTAGTCTTCGTATGGGCGAAGTCTTGCACGGACCGAACACGTCTCATGGTGCTCGAGTCTTTGTACATACGTGAACACACACCAGAAATAAACAAACACGTCAGCACACACGTTACGTTGTCACTCTGGAATAATGCATGACCAAAAAGTTCAAAGGGGAGGAAATAACGTTGGGAATTAAATGCGATCCCAGTGCTTCATGTTGATTGTAAGTAGTTCAGATGAGAATATATATGCTGCATGAATAGCCCTTCAGGCATAGACGAAATGTGAGATGATGTTACCAGAGTAGCTCATGTGAAGCCATATATATATATATATATATATATATATATATATATATATATATATATATATATATATATATATATATATAATATATATATATATATATGTATGTAAATATATGTCTATGTAACATCGGCTAGTCCCAAATCGTCAAGGAAACCTGGGCTATTTACCTATGTGCATTGAGCATGTAGTGCAAACTTCCTGAACAGTGTTCATATTAACAAGGAGTTTCTCCTTGTGTCTTCAGTGTACCACCAATTTCTTAGTAGCGGGCGATTCAGTGGTTAACACAAAATCGCTTAAAATGGAGCTATTTGAAATTATTACTTAAATCGGACAAGGGATGTACGACGGAGGCGGTTCGTCTGATTTCCGAGGTCGGTGGGAGCCCTGTTCAAGTGCAGATAGGCCGGGTATAGATCGTGGTAGAACCACGTAGGCCTGAAACCTGTCGATTAACACGCGCCCTGGAGGGCCTCGGAAAACTACGCGCACAGGAGGGGGCGGATTCCGCCCCCCCTTAAGATATCGGTTCATATTAAAGCTGGAGTAACGAAATTCGCAGGGTGGATGGGTACTGTAGTGAAATATATTGTGTGCAAATTTCATGACCTTAGGTCAGTATAGTCAAGGTCAAATCAGGTCACATGTGTCAAAATTGTCTTGTTTTGTGTGGCTTGGCTTGTCATTACTATGGATCGCTGCGCTTAATTGTGCTTAAATGCTCCAAAATTGGCATCAATGATGCTTTGGACATTACTAATGATGCAATACAGATGCTAGACCCGGAATTTGACCTCAGGTCACCTATGTAGCAGCACTTTATCAGGTCAGTTACCTGTCCCAGTTACCAGAACCTGGCCGCCCGCCTGACTGCTCCGTCGGAAGCCTCGGCACAATCGGCTTCGCGAAGAAGGGAGTGAAGTACATGAATAAAGTATGGAAACGCTTAGGTACACGATGACAAACAGTAGTTTTCAGAATGTGTAGGGAGTAACATGCAAAACGACATCAATCGCATGACAGTCATTTGCATTGATGACAACATTCCAGTTGACCAAGTTTGGTTCCATTAACCTGTCATGAACTTGACTTGACTTGACCTCGGTGACCTAACATGACGTTGAAATTATATAACATAATAATATACATGAAACAAGTCGCTAGTGTTGCCAAGAACACTTCCCTTTTGCGGGAAGCGCATCAGTGCCGATTTTTGGGGTCTGGCGCTATGAAATGTTTTGACTTTAACGGCACCTAACCCGAAAAATTGTCGCCCGATTTGCGTTTTTCTTGCTTTAAACGACGTGCCGGACACTTCTAAGACGGTACGCAAAATGGCGTATATCGACCGGTAAAATCTGGAGTACGAAAAAAAAAACGGAGTATGTACGGAAAAACGGAGGGGTGGGCGGATTTCGCGCCCTCCCCCTCCAGTGCGCGTGTTAATGTAGGTTCTACTTCCCTTTGGGATCACATATGTTCCTTAGGATTTTAAATCGGATAAGGACGATCTAAATTCGCAACGTGGAAGAGGGCCATCGTAACCCGTGCAGTGCCGGGATGGGCTAATTTAACCCATGGTCAATTTCTCGATTGCTTTCAATACTGCATGACCCATCAAACTGAACTTTGCCATAGCTCTATATAATTTCATAACGCATCGTTTTTCGTCACATTTGATCCGAGATCATGTTCGGATTGGAGTTACAGCAATTGAAAGTCAGGTTATTCGTACAGCAGAAGGTTATTCATTCTTAATCCTGTTACAAAACGTCTACTAGCCAGTAGTAGCGAAGATCGAAAGAAATGTGAAATATCTGCATGTAGGCTAATCACCAAAATAGTTCCATCACCCTGTAACAGAGGACAAGATCAGATTCGTCGAAGTCTATGATTCATAGTTTTGGTTCCATTGGGTAGCTGATGTCATACAATGCACGTTTGATACTGTTTATGAAATGAAAACTCGAAATAAACCATAAAACAACGAGTGTCTAAATAGCTTTTCCCCCACTCGATGCACTTTATCCTGACTTGGCATCAGGTCACTTCACGGAGGTCAATCAAATTGGATTAGGAACTTCTCATATTTCTGCATACATACCACGGGCAAAAAAAATGTTACAAGAGCGTGCATATTACAAAATAGGAAACTTGTGCCAAAATTGGCAATGACCTCAGGTCACTGAACTGACCTAGAACGGAAATCCGAGTGATGTGTTTGATAGGCACCGCCCAATTTTACTCAAGGAGCAAGTTTCGTTTCAATATATTTTCATTCATATTAGCTATTCATCCTGAACATTTTGAGGTGGTTCTCCTTAACATGTGCTAGGTCAATTGCCTTGCGCGACCTGAGGTCGAAACTTTCACATCAGATGCAAAATGACGAAGGAAAATGTGCTTAACGGTCCGCCGTGTTTTTTCAATCGCTCAAACATCCTAGATGGGTAGGGAGGGGTAAATAACTCCCGTGTTCACGAACCCTAGCATATTATCAGTGCACATCGGTAAATAGCCCATCCATCGTATATACGTACATTCATACATATGTATATGTATATATATATAAATAAATATAGATATATATATATATATATATACATATATATATATATATATATATATATATATATATATATATATATATATATATATATATATATATATATATATATATATATATATATATATATATATATATATATATATATATATATATATATATATATATATTGATATATATATATATGCGCGTGTGTGTGTATACATATATATATCATATATATCTTTTCATTTTTTCCCGGTCCGACTTTCGGCGCCTCCACTTTTATACCTCAACTTTCCGTTCTCTTGACCATTGCACCAACCGAATTCTGTGCGAATTTCGTTCGTAAACCGTTTGTCCGTGCTACTTTGTTCATTTTGACTTTAGGTCCGTTTGACGTTCGCAATTGGACTTTTTGGCACGTTCACCTGTTCGTTCGACTTTCAGCGCTTCGAACTCTTTTTAATTATACTTTTTATCCGTTGACTTTTGCGTTCGACTTTTTTCGACTTTTTTGTCCGGGTATCGCAAAAATGGCATTGAGACGGCTCGAAATAAAATCCAACTGAAATCTCCACATCGCAGCCGTGGTATGGGGCCAGCCTCCGGTTTTATGCGGGACAAGGCCAGAGTGCTGACCGCCGCTCGCGGGTCAGACTTGCTCAATTCTCCAACCGCGCCCCGCACCCTCCTGCTCGCCCTTATCTCCTGCCCGCAGCTGCACCCGGCATCAAAGGAAGCCGAACGGAGGGACAACAAGTGAGCGGGGTCAGCGGTCGACTCCGGAAAGATTGAACAGGAGGGGTTATGGGGCATCCGTGATCAATGACAGCGACCAGCGATCAAACCATCCAGATGAAGCCATCTGCATACCCGGTTTTTACATCAAGAGAGCCGATAGACACTGCGATGAGGAGCGGACGTCCACAGAGAGTTGGGGTGGCGTCGCCATCGCCGTCCGAGAGTGCTACGGAGTCCAGCTACTGACACCCCCTCCCGTACCACTTCGCTCCGGCCTCGAGTCCCTTTGGATCCGGGTGAAGCTCCGGCGTGATACCTCTGTCATCGTAGGCTGCCTCTACCGCCCGCCCAATGGAACCGTAGGTGCTGATCTGGATGATTTGGAGCACCAAATTGACTTCGCAACTAGCCATGGCTTGCCTTTATTCGCGATGGGGGATGTGAATATCGATTTGTTAGACGCTTCAAAACCGGGGGTTAAACGTTTCAACACCATTTTGAACGACTTGTGTCTGCATCAACTCGTGAAGAAGCCCACGCGCGTACAGACTGTAAACCTCCGGGATGGCACACGGTGCACTTCAAAAACGCTTCTCGACATCGCGATCTCCAACGCCACCGACACAATTTTGGCTTGTGACGTCATGGAGGTGCACATCAGTGACCACCGGGCAGTCACAGTCACAGCTAAAATAAACCGTCCGTCGTTTCAACGCCAAAAGATCACTCTTCAGCGCACCCGTCACCTCCTCCCTGGTCAGCTGCCCCTAGCTTTTCTCATGGTGGACTGGTCTGGCCTGTATGAGGCCAACACAGTTGACGGCAAGTGGGACGCATGGTTGAACATCTGGAAATGCGTCATGGATGCTCACTGCCCTACCGTCACGAAGTTCGCGAATCGCCGCTCAGTGCCACCCTGGATCGCTGAGAATGCTGACCTCCGCGCCCTGACCCTTCGACGTGACTGGGCTCACAGCCAAGCGGACCGATCCGGGAGTGACGAGGATTGGCAACTCTACCATGAGCTAAATCAACGGACCTCCACTGAGCTCGTGGTCGCCAAAAGCCGTTTCTTCGATCGGACTTTGGAAGAAAATGGCAACGTCTGGCCGCACGTTAGACGTCATCTCTTTCAGAAGAAGACAACTCCACCATCAACTGAACCATCACGTTCCAACCAGGAGAAGGAGTTGTTCGCTGACGACCAAAACCGGCATTTTTCTTCAACTGGCAAGCGCGTGGCTGCTGCTTTGCATTCTTTAGGGGATTTAGGCCCAAATACAGCGCATCAACCTCGCCCTCCGCGCGTTGTTAGCTCAGCATTCAAGCTGAAGCCCGCCACTCTTCCCGAACTCTCTCATGCCCTGCGTGATTTAAATCCTACCAGTGCTCGTGGTAACGACAATGTGTCCCTGAAATTGCTCAATATGTCGTTTCCTTCGGTGTGTGTACATATTTTGCACATAATCAACTTTAGTTTATCGTCATGTACTTTTCCGGAACTGTGGAAGTTGGCTGAAATCGTACCAATCTTCAAGAAAGGCTGCCCTGACGATCCCAAGTGTTATAGGCCCATCTCGTATATATATATATAGGTGTGTGTGTGTGTATGTATGTATGTATGTATGTGTATCTATATATGTATATAAACAGCTTCAATATGACACATCGTACCTTCTTCAGTGCCACCTTGCGTCATGTGTTCCCCACATTCGGACAATAAAAACAATTCATGCTTGCTAATACGAAAAATCACAAAGTCAATCAAAGCTGTGTAGGACACCCCCGATTCAGCAATGTAACTAAGTAGCCACGTATTCTGATAATCTAACATGCGGATCCAAGATAAAACCATCACTTGCCAACACGCGTGTTAAACGAAATGTAATGGAGCATACGGTATTGAAGCGAAAATTTACGATATAACAGAAGCCATATTACCGAAGAGGTCGCGACAAGTCATCACCGTGATGTACGGTGTCATGTACATCATACACCATCTCACCTCCTAAATCCTTTTCTCCGATTAAGGCCCCTGCTTTCGATTCAGTTCCCAACATGCCAATCCATCTGTTTTCCCGTTCCCGTCTGTAAAACACACATTCTAGCCAACTGTGCGAAAAATTTTCGATTTAGTGGTACAGTCCGTTGAAGTGTTTATCGTCATTGGAAGCTCTCCTCTTCCGCACCGAATGGACACACATGATTTTCGACCCAGGCGTACGATTTGCTTTCCGTTACTCCCATGTAACAAAACATCATTACACTTGATGTGACGGTGACGGCTTGTCGCGACTGGGCTTCGGTAATCTGGCTTCTGTCATGTCGTAAATTTTCGTTTCGTCCATATTCTCCGCTTACATTTTAGTAACACGCGTGTTGGCAGGTGATGTTTTATCTGGATCCGCCTGTTAGATTATCCGACGCAAAACAACTTATAAGTTGCGCTTAATCGGAGGTGTCCTATGACAGGTCCGATTGACACCTGACTCTTCATCTAGTAGCATGAATTACTTGTAGCGTCGAACGCGGCGAACACATGGCGCAATGTGGCACTGAAGAAGGTAATGTCGTACTGAAACTGTATATACATATATATATATATATATATATATTTTATTTTATATATATATACATATACATATGTATATATATATATGCGATGGATGCGCTCTTTACCGATGTGCACTGATAATATGCTAGGATTCGTGAACACGGGAGTTATTTACCCTCCCACACCCACCTAGGGTTTTTAGCGATTGGAAAAACACGGCGGAATGTTAAGCACATTTGCCTTCGTCTTTTGGGTTTGATGTGAAAGTTTCAACCTCAGGTCGCGCAAGGCAATTGACCTAGCACATGTCAAAGAGAACCACCTAAAAAAATGTTTCAGGATGAATAGCTCATATGAATGGAAGTATATCGACACGAAACTTGCTCCTTGAGTAAAATTGGGCGGTGCCTATAAAACACATCACTAGGATTTTCGTTCTAGGTCAGTTTAGTGATCTGAGGTCATTGCCAATTTTGGAACAAGTTTCCTATTTTGTAATGTGCATGGGTATGTAATGAGTAATGTGCAGGAAAACCTATGTAGACACTCGTTGTTTTATGGTTTATTTCGGGTTTTCATTTCATAAACCGTATCAAACGTTCATTGAATGACATCAGCTACCGAATGGAACCAAAACTACGAATCATAGACTCGACGAATCTGATCACGTCCTCTGTTACAGGGTGACGAAACTATTTTGGTGATTAATGGCCTACATGCACATATATCACATTTCTATCGATCTTCGCCAGTACTTGCTAGTAAACGTTTTGAAACAGGATTAAGAATGAATAACCTTCTGCTGTACGAATAACCTGACTTTCAACTGCTACAAATCCAAACCCGAACATGATCTTGGATCAAACCTGACGAAAAACGATGTGTTATGAAATTATATAGAGCTACGGCAAAGTTCAGTTTGATGGGTCAGGCAGTATTGAAAGCAATCCGGAAATTCACAAGGGGTTAAATTAGCCCATCCCGGCAATGCACGGGTTACGATGGCCCCTCTTCGACGCTGCGAATTTGGATAGTCCTTATCTGATATGAAATCCTAAAGAACATACCAGGAAGAAACCAATACACAATTTTTTTGATTATTAGGTTTTACTACAATATATAAAGGCATATTCCTATAAAAACCCCACACCGAAAGGAAAAGGCCAACCTACCCGTCCTTTTCTTTTTCATTAAATCATTTTTTTTTTTATTTTTTTTTCCTAATTAGGTTACTAAGAAAAGGACAAAAAAAAAAAAAATAAATAAAAATTGATTTTTATTTTGATTATAAAAAGGAAAACCCAGCTCTCTTAACGATTTGGAATTAGCCGATGTTCACCATCCATAATATATATATATATATATATATATATATATATATATATATATATATATATATATATATATATATATATATATATATGTCGGTGCACTTTGGCAGAATATCTCCTTTTACACGTTGCAGTATGAACAGAAGAGCGGATTCAGCTTGATCAGGTTTTCTGTCTATGGTTATTTTGTTTTTTAAATTTTTTTATTAGGCTTCTTTTTAATTTGGTTATAATTTTTTTTTATAATTTATTTTTTTACAAAATTAACTTTTTTAATAAAAAAATAAAAATAAATAACAAAAAAAAATTTAAAACTTTAACACTATTCTGGCAACATCATCTCACATTTCGTCTATTCCTGAAGGACCATTCACACAGCAAATATATCCTCATCTGAAGTATTTACAATCAACATGAAGCACTGGGATCGCATTTACATCCCAACGTTATTGCCTCCTCCTTCGACGTTTTTGTCATGCATTATTCCAGAGTGACAACGTGACGTGTGTGCTAACGTGTTTGTTTATTTCCGGTGTGTGTTCACGTATGTACAAAGACTCGAGCACCATGAGACGTGTTCGGTCCGTGCAAGACTTCGCCCATACGAAGACTAGGCTTCGTGCAGTAAGCTACATTGGTGCCACCACAACCGCCCTTTCGAGAAGACGAATAATGCACCTCAGAGATGGAGCACCAAAAGAACACATGACAAACTGCAACCAAACACTGCTAACACGAGAACACCTTACCAACAACACCACCATAATCACGTCTTGCTCGGACCGAACATGTCCATGGTGCTCAAGTCTTTGTACATACGTGAACACCAAGCATAAGCAAACAAGTCAGCACACACGTTACGTTGTCACTTTGGAATAATGCAAAACAAAAAGGGAGAAGTGTGGAGGTGAGGGGGCGGGGGTGGAGGGAAAAACGTCGGGATGTAATTGCGATCCGGTCCTTCATATTTATTGTAAATAGTTCAGACGAGAACATACTTGTTTTGTGAGTGGCCCTTCAGGAATCGAAGAAATGAAACATGTTGCAAGAATAGCTCGTGTGAAACCAGTGCTCAATTGATTTTTTTTTAAACCATACATGTGTGCATTGTGCAGGGCGGTGATTTTTCAAATGGATTAAAGCTTGAATGAGAAACGTCAATAACCGAATGCAACTATGTATTTTACTTGGTGAAATAATTTACCAGCTACCTCACGAAACGAAGAAAACAATACGATCAATCGAAAACCTAGACAGGAAACATGTTAAAGCCGAATGCCGTCTTCTCTTCAACACTGAACGTGTAAAATATATATATATATATATATATATATATATATATATATATATATATATATATATATATATATATGCTCCTCGCGCGGTCAATTTATGAATCATCTGCAAAAGTACGCTCGTAAGTGGCTCGCGACTCTTTCTGGCCACCAGTAAGCAGCAGAGGCGAAACGAGGGGGCCTCCCCTCCCTTAGCAACAAAGAATATACTAGATCAATCAAGAAATTTTGCAATCTTCACCATGCAAAACCAAACGTTTTCTTGAAGGCACCATCACATCCTTTTGAAGGCAACATCATATGCAGTCGAAAATTCGCTGTTCCGCCGCTTATTCACTCCCAATTCAACAGACGATTAGCGGCCAAGGTTAAGCGTGCCGGCAGTGCCACGACGGCCGGTACGGCCGACAGGCTAAACGCGATTGTTCCTGGCTGCCAGGGAGGCACCAGGATTTTCTTCAGGGGTAAACCAGAAAAATTGCCATGAAACAGAAACTGCTTTCGGCGCGATTCGCACGCTAAAAACGTTTGGTTTTGCATGGTGAAGATCTCAATTTTTTTAATTTTATCTAGTATATTTTTGGCTGCTAAGGGAGGGGAGGGGAAGACCACCTCGGTTCACCTCTGCTTGCTGCTTACTAGTGGTCAAGCGGGGTCGAGAGCCGCTTACTAGCGTACTTTTCCAGATGGTCCACACGTGGACCGCGCGAGGCGCATCAGAAAAGTGGAGCCGCTTTGTCAGGGCGGGTTCGACAACATCCGCAAGAACAGCGCTCTCCCAACGAATGAGCTAACCCAGCGGCGCGCCGCAATTCCGTAATTCATGCATTTTGTTTGCCTTGTGATCAGATTTTTTTACTTTCACTATGCGTAACCAGAACTCAGAAGACGAACTGTTTGTGAAATATGAACAATGATTGATAGTTGAACTCATTTGAAGGCAAAATACATTATATGGATAGTGTTGCATTGCGTATTGACCAATTGTTATATTATAGGCATGAAGTATACATTATAAAAGTATATACAATGTTAAAATGTTACTACTTGCGGTATACGACGGTCGCTAGACGAACCGATATGGACACGGTTAACACAGTATATAAATATATATATAGATACATATATATATACAATCGGCACCCTGCTGAGCAGTAGCGGCGACAGCATTCGGTCAGCTCGGTGGGTGGCAATGAGTCCGTAGCGTCCAGTGGTGAGCATTCATGGCATATTCCGGGATTAACGGTGACGGCCGCAGTCACCGGACCGCCTGTCGCCGGGGTGAGCGATGTCATGAATTTTGTATGTACCGTGGGTGGTCACAAAGGTGGGTTGATGCAATTTGAAACCAAGACGCGGTCCCGACGCCAGACTGCCGGCTGTCTTTCATGTTTCCATCCGAATATGCCGTCAGTACTTGTCTGTGCTATTCATGGCAGTACTGGGGAAGGGAGAATGCCTTCCACATGAACAGAAGCACGTGGTGGAAAGTCACCTGTGTCGCATCGTAGTATGTAACGTATCAATGAATGTCAAGAAAGATCGATTTCATTTGCGGAATCAGCTGTAACAGTAAATACATACAGTGCACAAAGTATGTACAGAGGGTACGTAGTAGCAGTCCTATGCGTGGGTGGCGGGGTGCCAATCGTAATGAGACGGCGTATCTCTCATGCTGAGCTGTCGTTTAATTATCGGATCCATTTCACGGATGAAAGCTGCCTCTAGGATAATTTAGTTTTGGTACCCTGCGACATCGGTTCAATATGGTGGTATTCTTGATCATTATGGATCGGATAAGTTTCGTGTTGTGCATCGACATGGTGTGCTTTCGTCGTGCCCATCCTTGGTGGTGCAAAGATGCGTCTAGATAGGGTGGTGGCGGTGTATCCAATGTATGATGAGGCAGCCCGGGGCCACACCATGGGCTTAAGGACCCTTTATGTTGCACGAAAAACCCTCCTCGTCGGTCAGGGCCGCCTCCTGGCTCGGCTCGGGCTCTCCTCATCGACCCGAGGGCAGCTGCTCTGGACCACTCAATCAGCGTGAGCCAAAGCCGACCCAAGGGTGACGCACATCCTGAACCCGCTCCGTCGGCTCAGAGGTCCATGACCTACGATCAACCAACCGCCGCACTACAGTCGTCACGACCGGTCAAGATTCACTTAACGATCGGAAGAAAACAAGTTGTCCAGAAGTACTGAATTTGACATAGGCTTGACAATTAGTTTACCTTTAATGCAAATTATAACAACTCGTTGCCTGTTTCGCCGTCCACTTATTACGCATATCTGGACTTCACTTCCATTTTCGATCACCATGGTGTGGTACATGAAAAACAGTCACGTACGCTAAACGCGGTTGCATCTTTCGCCGTGGTAGATTGCACATACAAAAAAACAGTCATATGCGATCGAGCGCATTCTTCGCTTCAGTCGGATGCGCTTATCCAATAGACGTTTCGCGGTATTATCATGCTGATATGTTAGGAGTCACCGCACGCTCTTGAATATCTGACGCAAATAGGAAGCCTCAGACGAACATTGAGACGAACATTGAGGTACATGTGACATTAATTTTCCGCCAAGTAGCTCAGCTTGCTCCTCAACAATGAGCGATTCAGATGCTTTACAACTCAATGAATGTACACAAAAGCTTTTCGAGGTTAGTACATACATGATCAATGTTTCACAAGCACATTATTCACGTAAACGGGCAAGCGCGCACGCACGAGCACAAGCGCGCACACGCACTGTATAGCACACAGTTGCGTTACACAGGCATTAATCAAAATATGCGTTACAATAATATTTTCACTTCATTTATGTCCACACACGATACTTATAACCATACATGAAGGTCGGGACCACCATTCTACCCAAATGTAACTTCGATGGCTTCACGCTTTGTTGATGAGTGGGTTGAGGACAAGACAAAACGGCTGCCATCAGGGCCATCAGTATGTGCGCAGACGGCGTAGAACGAACGAATGGCAAAGAGTGCGAAACTGATGCAGACAGGATGAGTGGTGGGGGATTGGCTGGCGGGCAGGCTGGTGCCGGTGAAGCACGGACAGATGATATGGTTCTCGGGCGCTTGGCAAACGGACGGGCAGAGTAGATTGTCGTGACGGTTGGTGGGTGGGTTGAAGAAGTAGCGGGGTAGGTTATAGCAGCGGGTGGTGGACGGTTAAGGAGGAGGAAAAACTGCTGTAAGCACGGACTGGTAGGAGTGCAGATGGCGCATGATCGACGGAAACGGTCAAAGGATGATTCATTGATGGAAGGACAAGTCGCTTGACGTCATTGGTTGATCGTGGGACAGGTTGGATGGCGGCAGCGGTTGATGATACGGCAGGAGGGTTGGCGACAGAGGCTGGCGGGCAGGTAGGGGCCAGAGTTCCATGGCTGACACCAACGGCTACCAGATGGGTTGACGAGGCAGACTGGATGGCGGCAGCGGTTGTTGGTGAGACAGGAGAGTTGCCGACAGAGGCTGGCGGGCAGGTGGGGACCGGAGCAGGATCGGTGGCAGTCGCTGACGAAGAGGCCGAGTCGTCATCGCCTGGCTGGTTGATGTCGGCGCCGTCAGCTGAGGCCAAATCGTCATCTGATGATCCCGAAGTTGTGGCGGTGGCTGCCTGTCGGTGGCATCACTGGCACGAGATGTTGCCAAAGCTTCCAAGGTCGCGAATTCGTTGGAACCGTAGTCCCGCCTCTGAGAAACGAATACATACGTAAAGAGACTGTTGCAGCGGTGGACAACTTTTCAAAACACATTCAGAGCGTTGGTTGGTTGGTTATTGGAGTTTAGGGGCGCATCGACTGCGTCGGTCATACAGCGCCCGACATTCAAAGAGGCATTGGATACTGTGAATTTTGACGGCAATAGAAGATGCATATGTGGACTCCAACACCAAAAAAGTGCATATGATTTGATATCTCGCTATATTGATGGATAATCTACCTGGTACCAACACTGGAACACACGACCTAACTTGAACGGAGAGGGGATTCAGCCGTACAGTCATCCGCTAATGATAGGTCGTGTAAATACTAATACAGCAGACAAATGACAAAGAAATATCAAAGGATAATGCGTAATAAAAATATACCAATACCACTTAAATGAGAATCGTAGGACGGTATGGTATCACACTTGTACCGAACTTCGTGGCATGTCATTCTGACTGACTTTTGTTTGCATTTCACTGTTTGACTGACGATGGTATGGGCGCTGCAATTATCTTGTTAGGATAAACACGTGTACACGCAAAGGAAGAATAAGACATTCTACTCGGAGTGGGCTGTTGGATTAAAACCCATAGTTTCATTAAGATTATTGATGCACCTTAGCAACTGCACCACTCGTCTATTCCACTTCGTCCATGCCACGCGGCCCTCAAATATCAGTGGAGTGATTGTACATCATCCCTGATTTAATGAATTTACTTCATGTAGACGTCTTGACCTAACCTGCACCTCCCCAAACTATCCTACCCTATCCTACCTAAAATTGAACCTGTTCAAGGTGCCGACATAAACACAAAAACAATCTTTGCTCATTAATGGGTGTTGGACACTCAGCAGCGCTGAAGACCAGGGCTAGAATGATAGCCTGTTGAAGCATTTTTCTTATTCAGAATACTATCCTCCCACCTTCCTCATTTAAAGGTTAAATGGAGCTGTTTGACAATTAGCTGCTCTGTGATAGAGTTCTCAAGATTCCCTGGAAAGTGCAGAGAGATCATGTCCCAGTTTTGAAAACAAGTATCCGATTAGACGAGCAAATCATTTTCCTTTTCACATCTAAGTTTAGTTTGTAGTTATTTGGGCTTTAGGGCGCATCAACTTCATTGGCCATGTAGCGCCCATTCTTCACATCTAGGATTGCGAAGTATAAATCGAACCCTGTTGCAGACTGATCGTGTTTTGTCCGTCGCACAATTGCAGCCAATTGAGGAGATATGGAAGCTGGATATTTGGTCACCCAAGTGCCAGGTTGACGAAATCTCCAGGCTGAAATAGTTCCCAGCGTGACCAAACCTCCAATCTGAAGTGTCAGGTTTGGTCCATCACGATCTCCTCAGTTTTGAGATAATTGCGTACATATGACTTCCCGTTTTGCGTGTTTTGAAAGATATCTAATTTGGGGATAACGATATCAACGATAACCATACAAACAGCTATTCTATAAACTGGCATTGTAAAACATAACATTGCACATCATAGGTAATCCATTCGCCTGGAATTGCGATGCGGGATGTTCGTTATCACGATGCCGGATCCCATTACGATGGGCAAAAGTATGATATCTATAGACGGGATACTTCGAAACGAGGCATGAAGACTTCCACAAACACGCACCAGTCACGTAGCGTCGCCAATCTCTCACGCCGATTGGTCGCGGGCGGAGAGTAGCGACAGGTGAGACTCGAACCCACAACCTTTCGATTGTGAGACGAGCATCTTACCCCTAGACCACTCGTCCCCTTTTGCAAGGATGTCGATTCAGTGTTCAGTAAGTGGTATATTACACCCTATTTCGCGAATAATTTATAACTGATGCAGAACACGTTTCAGCAGATGCAAGGAGTAACAGTGTTGTCATGTCTGGACCCAAAAGTTGCAAATCACCAGCTGGAGTTACACTCCGAGTAACAACCATTAACAACGTTTGTATGTCACTAAGGTCTGTTTTCGTGTTGTCGCTGTCCGCATGGGACCAAGGACTTACCGATGACAATTCAGAAGGCGATGGAAGAAATTCTGAAGCAGTGCAGGTGCAGGTACCCGGGAAATGTCCTCGTCTGTGCGGTGACTAGGAGCGATTGGAAGATTTTCTAACTCGTCTGCGGGAACACAGGGTAACACTAAACATGGAAAATACACGCTGAGACAGACGGCTGCGGACTTCCTTGGGTTTACCGTGTCCTCAGCGGGAGTCTCGGTGAGCCCAGAGCGGGCTAGGGCGTTAGGACATTAGGCGTCAGGACGAAAGAGCTCCAGTCACTACTGGGCTGTTGGGGTTCTGCTCTCGTTTCGTGCCTGGATACAGCACCCTCATGGAACCACCGAGGAGGATGCTGCTTAAGGAGGCGATGCCGTTCAAGTGGATAGAGGAGCTCGCGGCAGTGCTGAAAGGGAGACGTGCTGTACCAGGCAGTCGCGGAGTCACCATTTACGACCCTCAGCTTCCACAGTCATAACTTTGGATGCAAGCGATGTGGGCCTGGGTGGGGTGCTGTCTCAGCCTAACTCAGAGGAAGAGAGGGTGGTAGCATTCACGTTGCGTACGCTAAACCAAGCCCAGAGGCGCTGCAGTATGACAGAGAGGCGCTGGCGGTTGTGTGGACAGTGGCGAAATGGAGGAAGTATCTCTGAATCAGCAGTTGTCTGCGACTTGATCATGTGGCATTGCAGACACCGCTGACGTCACCGGGTGTCGCCCAAGCTGCCATGAGGATAACAAAGTGGTCAGACTGGCTCATGGAGTACTCGTTCACAGTTTAGCGTGTGAAGGGAGGTGTACGTCCTGCAGATGGGTTGTCACGACTGCCGGAATCGGCAGAAGTGGTGGAGGACAAATACAAATGTATCGCTACAGTAAGAGACCGTCCGGCAGCAATGGATGAAGAGTTGGTGGCGGCTATAAGTGAAGATCGTGTTGCGTGATCAGGTATCGCGTCCGTGGTCTCGTAGGCCGAGCGACTGCTCGCCTGACCTTCAGCTATTCTTCCACCTCAGGGATCAACTCACTGTGCAGAGGTATGGATGTGCGCGGCGATTGCCTAATCGTTCCAGAAAGTCTGCTTCGCTCAGACTGCCCAGCCTGGCACATCAGTGGCACCAGAGCATCGTCAGATGCGAGCAGCGCCTGCAGGAGCTATATTGGTGGTCTGGCATTGATCGAGATGGTGGAGGCAAGAGCTGTGAAGTCTGCGCCACTGTGTATGGATGAGACGGCGGTACTTCGACATACTCCAATGCATTCAGTGCCTTTACCAGCGGCAGCCTGGAACAAGATAGGGCTGGACTTTATTGGACCTATGGATGCAGCCCACGCTCAGCGATATGCCGTGGTCCTGGCATCCGACTTCTCCCAAGTAGGTAGACGCTGGATTTCGCTCGAGTCAAACTGTCACGCGTGTATTGAATTTATCGAGGTCTTGGCGTCACGCAAAGTATACCCCAGGGAATTGCTGTTCGACAACGGCACGTACAACATATACATTTTTTCTCAGAAATTACCTGCAGAGTGTGGGTGTAAGTCATATCCGGGCCCCACGCTACCAACAGGGAGCATCTGGGGCAGTAGAACGGTGCAATCGCGCCGTGAAGGCGACGTTGCAGGCAGCTGACCAACGAGGGCTTGACCGCCGGGCGTGTCGGCAGCGGCTCCTGCAACAGAGCATGAACATTCAAAACGCCGACTGGTACTGGTACCAGCACTGGGACCAGCACGGATATGGCGCAGCTGCACCACAGGAGGCAAATCTGCACAGGGTTGCACGGCATGGTGGCCAGTCTAGCTACTCCAAGAGAGACGTCCTCTCTGGCGCTGAGGCGACGCGCTGCGGACAGTCAAGGAAGCAGGAGTATACTGACACAATATGTCACAAACAGGTGCCCCACTTCCGTTTCTGAGAATGGATCCGATACAAACCGAAAAATAGTATTTCTTGAAATGCCATATCAGACTTAAAATAAAATAGACACAGCAAATTCTCCTTCTGGTGATACTTTGAAAAATCACACATCAGAAGTGACAGTTCTTTAAAATCGCGCCACCTAATAGTGGCAAGGGAGCTCCATCGGTGTTAAAATAATGGTTTTTCTTCCAGGTGTCAGATGTTGAAATGAGCACAATAGAATGTTGAAAATCTGCATGGAATTAATTTCAATGAGAAAATGTGTATGCCCTGGAAAGTATTATTTGAGCCAACAGAGTGCTGTGGCTACACCCATGTTTGTTTTGAGATACAAAACAAAAAAGCAAACATTTGCAAGGCATGTCATTTTAGTCTTGTGATTTGAGTCTTTAGTCATTTGAGTCTTATGACTAAAATGCAAGTTATGAACAAATGATTTAAACATGTATCCGATACATATACTTCCGATACTTCGTGTATACTATGCCATGACACAAAGTAGAGAGTAAAAACACAGCATAATTATTCATGCTTAGCATTACAATTGTCAAATTATCAGCTGCCAGTCAATAAAGAATGAGGGGTACTGAAGTTATTTACAAAAAAACAATGAAAATAACTACAAGTAAGTATTATTGATGTGAAAGGATACTTACCTGTGTCTAATGAAATCAGAGAATTATATATATACATACATACATACATACATGAATATAAGTATATATATATATATATATATATATATATATATATATATATATATATATATATATATATATATATATATATATATTAGCCTGGTCCAAACATACATGGTGATTTTAAAAGTTTCAAGGAAGTGCGCTTCACAAGTTTATTTTTATTCCACTATATGTGCCTGTATTGTGTGCCAAATTTTGGACGATGTCATGCATATTTAAAGGTCGCGCAAAATCTCATCTTTGGTTTCTCTCTTTTGCAGATGGCCTCCTCAGCACCGAGTACGCTAAGTGGACCAGAATGGTGGTTATTATGGAGTCCCCTTGAGTTTTTCTCAACTGCACGGCTTCCAACGCGAGGTGACGTACTTCGCATGTCACAATTCTTTCACCTGAAGCAGAAATTGCTTTTCCCGGAAAGCTTCAAGAAGACCCGTGAAGCCTGCTGTGCCATCTGGACGAGGGCAGGGATCCCTACCCTGCGGTTGGATTCCTGTGTGAGGAAGTTCATGGAGAGTTCATGCGGGAATACCTCAACCCGAAGTCTGCGGGTTCTTTGAATGTCGTTAACGATGCAGCAGAAGGAGCTGTTTCTCTCATCCACACCTTCAACACATCGCTGACCAAGGATGAAGAGCAGAAACAATACCTACTCTGCCTCGTGGCTAATCACCGGCGCCGCCTCCCTGCTCCGACCAAGGGGGGACTGATGAAAGAGGGTGATGCTGAATTGTAGAGGGACAGGTTGAAGTCCCACCTCATTTAGTCATTCAAGTTGGCACGATGAAGCATTATTATTTATTAAGGTTATTTTGTTTTCATAGAAAATAGGAGCTATGCTATGCGAGAGAAGAACAAAATTAGCATCCCTTCAGTTTCTCATCTGTCGGAAAAAAGACACCTTTTTACGCGACTCCTAAAATTAAACGATAATTCCTGAAAATTGGTCTATATGTTATTTATGAACAGTGTAACAAAATAAAACTTGTGGAGCTAACAATTTTTCAACTTTCCTTTTTGGACCAGGCTAATATGTATATATGTATATATATATATATATATATATATATATATATATATATATATATATATATATAAATATATATTCATATATATATTCATATATATATTCATATATTCATATATATATTCATATATATATTCATATATATATTCATATATATGTTCATATATATGTTCATATATATGTTCATATATATGTTCATATATATGTTCATATATATGTTCATATATATGTTCATATATATGTTCATATATATATTCATATATATATTCATATATATATTCATATATATATTCATAATATATATTCATATGTATATTCATATATATATTCATATATATATTCATATATATATTCATATATATATATTCATATATATATTCATATATATATTCATATATATATTCATATATATATTCATATATATATTCATATATATATTCATATATATATTCATATATATATTCATATATATATTCCTATATATATTCCTATATATATTCATATATATATTCCTATATATATTCATATATATATTCATATATATATTCATATATATATTCATATATATATTCATATATATATTCATATATATATTCATATATATATTCATATATATATACATAATTTATCATCTGAGATACTTATAGTGACATGCTCTAGTAGTAAAACCAACCTTGGTGACCTGGGGTCAAACTGCGACATTCAGGGCCATGTAATTTGATGTGCTGCATCCTTGATAGCCATGATGTTCCTAACATCATGAACATCAAATCTGGTATCAAGCGGTAGCCTGTGGTGAACACTCGAGTAGCATTTCAAGTCAAGACATGTAAAGTTCAAATGTCTGATTGAGTGCTTTGATGACCTCACCTTTCTTCCCTATGACTTAAATTTATAGAACATGGATGTCATTCGACGTTGCTTGTTGTACGGCATCACAAAAAAAATATACGCATATATATACATGTATGCATCTATACATCTATATATATTTATATATGCATACATGTATAATGTATGCGTATGCATACACATACACATATATATATATATATATATATATATATATATATATATATATATATATATATATATATATATATATATATAAATATAGTGCACACAATCATATGGCTCCTGAGTCTGATACCAGTGAGTCGGATCTGAATTGATACAAATATATGTCAGTCTGTTTGAGTTGCAAGCCAAGTCATACTTTGTGGGCTCTGAGTCTGAATTGAGCCAATCAAATAATTTTGACCTGCTCTGAATCATGAGTTGAATCAGGTATCAAGATCTATGAGTCACATGTGAGTCGACTAAAAGAAATTGGGTAGAGCACAAGTCTGCATGCTACAGTAGGTAGGCACACTTCAACTTAGGCTTACTTACCTAGGTGCCTAGGTAAATTTGCAGTATAAGGCATCATTTTTTAGTTTTGGGAATTTTTATTTGGTATACCATGTTTATGAATGTGGCTAAAATGGTGGGACCAATTATTTTCTGTGCGAATGCTTACTTTTCAGTTTGCTAGCAAAATAATCCAAAAAGGCAGTGTTGAGTTAGGTAACATAGCATAAAAAGAAATGTTAAACAAATAAAACACAAATGGAACATAACCTAACTTAGAACAAACTAGCAAAACTTTGGAGAACAAGAAATAAAATTAAAAAAATTAAAATACCAAGCAAGTTATGTTCTGGTAATTCTCAACATGAAAAAAACTAACTCAGCCTTGCTTAACCCAAGCTGTTTGAAAGAAAAAATCCTTTTTAAAGAACCCTGGATTCTTTGACAACACATTCAACCACTAGGTCATATAGCGTCTCCAGCCTCTCACTGATTGGTTGCCTATGGATTCAGTAATGCTGCGGGTGGCAAGATTTGAACCAACAATCTTGGGATCGAAAGTCTGATACTCCACCAACCGAGCTACTGTGGCCAAAATTAGAGTTTTTTTTCATTATTTTTGGTAAACTTTCAGTTATTATTGTGCTATAAGGTGGTAGGAAGAAAAGTTTTGACACACATTTCCTCCATAAAGCAAACAAATGTGTCGGGTTTGGCTAGGTTAGGCTGGTTTACATTTTTTTAATTGGGAAGTGTTTCAATTTTTTTTAATTCACACATAAAATAAATCCTATCATCATCACATTCATAAACATGGTAATCCAAAGATAAATAAAAAAACAAGCAAAAACACCCTATAAAACAAATTCACATGTGCCCAGGTACCTAGGTGCCTAGATAGGTAGGTATCTAGGTACCCAGGTACCAGGTACCTGGGTGCCTAGATACCTACCCAGGTGCCTAGGTACGTACCTGGGTGCCCAGGTATGTACCTGGGTGCCTAGGTACATACATGGGTGCCTAGGCACCTACCTGGGTGCCTATGTACATACCTGTGCCTAGGTATGTACCCAGTTGCCTAGGTACCTACCCAGGTGCCTATGTACCTACCTGGATGCCTAGGTAGCTACCCGGGTGCCTAGGGTGCCTAGGTACCTACCTGGGTGCCTAGGTACCTACCTGGGTGCCTAGGCACCTACCTGGTGCCTAGGTACCTACCTGGGTGCCTAGGCACCTACCTGTGTGCCTAGATACCCACCCATGTGCCTAGGTACCTACACCGGGTGCCTATGGACATACCATAGTGCCTAAGGATCTACTCGGGTGCCTAGGGACCTACCCGGGTGCCTAGGAACCTACCTGGGTGCCTAGGAATCCACCCGGCTACCTAGGAACATACCCGGGTGCCTAGGAACCTACCCGGATGGCTAGGAACCTACCCGGGTGCCTAGGAACCTACCCGGGTGCCTAGGAACCTACCCGGGTGCCTAGGAACCAACCCGGCTACCTAGAAACCTACCCGGGTGCCTAGGAACCTAACCAGGTGCCTAGGTACCTACCTTCCTAGGTACGAAGTTGGTGCGTTCTTTGATATCTGGTTTCACATTGGTACATTTACCTATATAGGTAGGTAGGTACCTAAAAAGCACAAACTGAGAACAACTGCGAGACTACACCAACCTACTCACCTGCATCTACCGAATCCGACTGGAACAACCACAAAACTGCGGATTAAGAAACGTGACAGCGAGTACCCGCGGCCGGCCGTATTTACTTATGCAAGAAAAGCCACGGCGGCCACGGCTATGAAAATACTAAGAGAGAGAGGATAACACCCACCTCTTTCACGTCCTCATTTCCGGTCACACTGTATGTATCTCCGTAGGCAAGTTTAGTAATTATACCTACTAAAGTTCCGGAAGTTTAGTAAACATTCCTACTAAACTCACTTCCCTCTTAGTAAATATACCTACGAAACCTTTTCGAGGATGCGTTGCTATTATAAACCATTGATTTTGTCACTCGGGTGCCATCCTTGTTCCTATGTTCCTGTTTTGACATTTCATCTGACCAAAAATGAGAATGATATTACTTATGCATATTATGTAGGTCTGAGTTAGGTTTTTCTGGTCGGTTACTGGTAAACAGATTCCATGCATAAAAAATAATGTCTATGAAAATGTACTCCGGAAGATACCGGTTTGCACTCCGACTCCCAACCCGGAAAGCAAGTTTCCCACTCTGGTTTTACTGATAAGTAGGTGAATTTTACATGTTTGTGATTCTGACGAAATGCCGTTCATGACAGATTAATCGATCTAACATATAGGCACATAGTACAATATAGGCAATGTTCTTTTCTAACTTCAAAGAGGTCACATTAGATGTCCTTGCTCTTTCTTACTATGCTCCTTGCAGCCACCCTTGAGCACATCGAACAATTCTGCATTATTAACCGGGATACGTTAGTGCATGCACTATTTGGTATTTTTCCAGATCTAGGTAAAATGCGATTTTTTGGAATTTTTTTTTTGAATACAGGGTATTTTAATGTAAAAATCATGATGCGACCACTCATTTTCGATCACTCGTTTTCTCCGTAAATGCTTACTTTTCAATTTGAACGATGACGTCATAGTCACGTCGGTAGGGTATGATGACGTCATAGGCATGGGACTGAGGCTTCGATTGGCTAACGCTACAAACGTTCACATACCTTAATGAGATGGTCCTGGCTTTATCTAACCACAGATTAATAAAACACACAACTTGCCACGGTTCCAGGCGGGTTCCGTCGAGAAAAGTTCCTTTGTAGTCGCTTGTGACGAACCCACACCTCTTCTTCTCCTTCCTTCTGGCGACACGAAACGTCTCGGTGCACTCCCACCGATGCCTACTCTCCTGCAACCTGCAGGCCTTGGAACACTTAGAGCAGACAACTCCGGCAGGAAGAACTCCGTGGCGTCTAAGGAAGTCTAAGCTCGCTTGGTTGTCCTTATAGCAAAGTTTGATTATATCATATGGCACTGGATCACAACCTACACACACCGAAGCCATTTTCGAACTGTTGACCTCAAAGTGACCCCTGTGACCCTGGTCTCGTCTATCCTCACGACTTCCAACAAATAGTATGATAATTCATAATTAAATAGGAAAATCTAACCTAACCTAACCTAACCTAACCTAACATAATACAATCTACTCTTATCTAAACTAATATAAACTCATATATTTTAATTTAAAAACACAAGCGTAATGTTTATCGTGACGGACCGCGAAGTGATATTTAAAAGAGTCGGCTCGGTTCGGCTCGGTCTCGTCGTCTTTCCTCACGACTTCCAACAAGCAGTATGATAATTAATAATTAAATAGGAAAACCTAACCTAACCTAACCTAACCAAACGTAATACAATCTACTCTTATCTAAACTAATATAAACTCATATATTATAATTTAAAAACAAGCGTAATATTTATCGTGACGTCATCCGTACATCACGACCGCAAGCCGTGTTCTGCTTAGTTTTTTTTCGGCGTTGCGGTGAAATAATGGTGGTGTCATCTATGTGTCAAAGAGGCGGAAATTAAGCATTTTCAACGTGAAAAAGTGTTGAATCAACTGCGTGAAGTGTTGAATGTCCCTTTAATCACGTCTGAGAAGTGCCAGGTGAGGGATGGATAAATTATGCAACAAACAACAGCGGTGTGGCATATATGGCGTATTATAGATATTATCGCTAAGATTAACCGAGACGTAAGCATTTACGGAGAAAACGAATGATCGCATCTTCCGAACCACGTTAATAAACATAGTATTCCGAAGAAAAAAATCCAAAAATTCCAAAAACACCCTTTAAGACAGAAATACCGGCAATCCGGTATACTAGAGGCAGGATATTATAATTTAATTATGGGTAACCAGCTCTCGCAGATGAAATGTACATTTCCGGTAATCGGACAAATGTACTTAAAGCAAAAGTACGCATGACAGATGTACGTACACAAATATAGGTACGCAAATGTACTTAAGCGAAAATCTACGTATGGTAATTGTACTTAAGCTCAGATGTACGTATGGCAAATGTACGTAAGCGCAAATGTACGTATGAGAAATGTACGCAAGCGCAAAAGTACGCATGCGCAAATGTACGTAAGCGGAAAAGTACGTAAGTGCAAATGTACGAAAGCGCAAATGTACGTATGTGCCAAAGTACGTATGCGCAAATGTACGTATACGCAAATGTACATACGTGCAAATGTACGTAAGCGCAATTGTACGTATGCGCCAATGTACATAAGCGAAAATGTACGTAAGCGCAAATGTACTTATGCGCAGATGTACGCAAGCGCAAATGTACGTACACTTAAAAATAGGTAAGCGCAAACGTACGTGAACGTAAAAGTATGTAAACGCAAATGCATGTAAATGTACATGTACGCATGAGCCAATGTACGCACATTTACGCATACTTACCTTTGCGTGTACATACATTTGGTTAGGTACACATGTCACACATGCATTTTCTCTAATGTACATTTCCTCTTACGTGAATTTACCATGAGTACATTTGTCTTATGTACTTTTGTGTTAAGGAATATCTGTGCTTACTTACATTTACCATACTTACTTTTATTCAGACGTGCATTTGCTTGCATGCACTTGCACCTTTGATGCACACATACACATTTTATGCACACATACATGCACATTTGAAACACGTACATTTGAAGCACGTACTTTTGAAACACGTACTTTTAAAACACGTGCTTTTGAAACACGTACATTTGAAACCCGTATATTTGAAACGCGTACATTTGGTTACGTACATTTGCTAACGCACATCTGTCGTACGTACACTTACATTTGGGTTACGTAAATTTGCATTTACACACATTTGCTCTCACGTACTTTTGCGTTCAAGTACATTTGTTCTTACGTACCTTTACACTTATGTACATTTGATATGCGCAAGTATTTCCGTTTGCATACATTTGCGCATACGTGCATTTGTGCTTGTGTACTTTTGCGCTTACGTTCTTTTGCGCTGACGCACTATTGCGCTAACGTACTTTTGCGCTTAAGTACATTTGTGCTTACGTACATTTGCGCATACGCACATATGCCATTACGTACATTTGCACTTACATACTTTTGCGCTTACATACATTTGTGCTTACGTACATTTTCACTTACGTACATTTACGCATACGTACATTTGCACTTACGTACATTTGTGCTTGCGTCCTTTTGCGCTTACGTACTTTTGCGCTGACGCACTTTTGCGCTGATGTACTTTTGCGCTTACGTGCATTTGCGCTTACGTACATTTGCGCATACGTACATATGCCCTTGCGTGCATTTGCGTTTATGTACTTTTGTGCTTACATACATATGCGCTGACGTATATTTTCACTTACGTATATTTACGCATACGTACATTTGCGCATGCGTACATTTGCGCTTACATACATTTGCGCTTAGGTACATTTGCCATACTGCATTTGCTCTTAGGTACATCTGCCATACGTACATTTACAATATGTACTTTTTCGCTTTCGTACGTCTGCGCTTACGTACATCTGTCATGCGTACTTTTGCGCATACGTACATTTGATTACGTATATCTACGATACGTACAATTGTCCTCTAGAATCACATTCCCATGCGCTGCACATCCACGACATATTCATAACATGATATTGTAATAACAGTCCGTTCTAAATAAATGATTGTGTGGGTTCTTCAAAACCATTAAACGATTTCAGGAACATATAGGGTGCCGACTTTTGGCTTATGAGGCTGAAAGGTTCTTTTCTATTACCACCTTACAGGCTCTACGACTAGAACCACTAGAACCAAAATTTGCTTTATTATCCAATATCCTTATACATGGTTCTTTTCACAGTACCAGCTTGGTGGTAAAAGTTAGGACCCTGACAAGAGGTAGCTTAAAAAGAACACGTTGGATGGTGTAAGAAGTACCCACAGGAGACTGTTTTGGCAGCTGGATTAGTGCATACAGATTCTAAATATTTTTACAGCGCTCTCTCAAGCAGTGGACAGGTTAAGCTAGGATGGGCGAAACAGCATCTATAGCGTCATCTTGTGGTCGCTCATCAGTGTCAGCAACATTAGTAAAGTCCAATGTGTCGAAGGCAAGAGAGACAGAAATATAAGCACGTCTGAAAGAGTTTGAGATTTCACAGATTTCCATCTGAGCAACTGAAGTTGGAGAAACAGGAGCAAGATCTGCGTGGAAAGCCCCAACTGCAGGAAGTTACTGATGCTCAGGAAATTGCAAAACTAGAAGCCAGTCTTCACGCCAGTTGTGGCGTGGATGTCAAGATTTACAATAAACGTTGTGGCGAAACATCGTCCCAGCGTCTGCGCACCTTTAAGTGATCCTCTGTCAACATCCGAGATTGATAAGGCAGAGGCTGCAATCCTGTTCAACGCCCAGAAACGCCACTATGTGCGTGATATTTGTGACTCGACATCCAGCACTTCGGTGCTTGAGTCCGACCGGCCTCTACCTTTATTGACCCTTCCGGCGTTTTGCGTGTCGGCGGACGCCTGGATAGGAGACCTTTGATGCACGCTTGCCGACATCCCGTGGTGTTTCCTCCAGACGACCACGTGACCCGACTGATTGTCACAGACGCTCGTCAGCAAGTGCTGCATTCTAGATGGGAGCGTACGTTGACGGAGGTTCGGCCACGGTCCTGGGTGTGTAAAGGAAGGTAACTGGTGAAACAGGTCATGGGACGGTGTTTCTTATGCAAGCGCAAAAATGTAGACCTCAAGTACCAAGGATGGCAGACCTACCCGAGTGTCCTCTTGATGACTCGTGTGCTTTCAGCACAGTCGGCGTTCATTACATTGGTCCGATGTCCGTGAAGGGGTTTCGCAAAACAAAAAAGCGGGTTGAGGTTCTATTCGCATGTTTAACGACAAGAGAAATTAATCTGGAGGTTGCTCAGAACCTGGATACCGACAGTTTTCTGTTGGCTCTGCGGCGATTTCTCACTAGAAGAGGTAAGCCTTCGTGGGAGGAGAACATGAGCTGCGAGATGCCCCTCCTGAGTGGGAACAATCTAGAACTGTAGATGAACTCAGCCAGAAGAGCACGGAGTGGAACTTCCTATCCCCTGGAGCTCCGCACATTGGGGGAGCATGGGAAAGACTTGTTGGAAGTGTGAAGAGCTCTGAAAACCGTTGCTGGAACTAGTTGTTTGACTGGCGAAGTGTTGGGCACACTACTGGCCAAGATCGATTGTTGAACGGGCGACCCTAACTTATGTCAGTTCTGATGGTAGGGACTCAAAGCCTCTGATGCCAAACCATTTACTTCTGGGATGCGCTAGCCCCAACTAGTGTCTCCAAGAGGGTTCCTAGGCAAAGAAGCAAATAGCCGATGTTGTTGGAGACAAGCATAGGCTCTGGCAGAACAGTCCTTGAAGAGATGGCGTGGTGAATATTTGCTTCGGTTAATAACCCGATTCAGGCGGTAATAGGAGAAAATAAATAAGAACATCGAAGGTGTAGCATTAATGGTTGAAAAGCGGCGCCTCAAGGTTTTTTTTTGGCCGCTAGCAATGATTATTCCAGTGTTTACTGGCACTGATGGTAGGGTGCTGCTCCGTAGAGTTGAAGACAGCTACCGGAGCAACCTATGCCGTCGCCCCGTGGTGATGGTTTGTCTGCTGGAAAAGTCAGAGCAATTATGTTGGTAGGGAAGGTACGATCACCTTGATTCTATCCAATGTCTCACGAATCTTAGCTTTCTATGGATCCCAAAACCGAAATCACGATATCCCCTCAGAGATGCAGCTGTCATCGGTGCCTCAATCAGCTCCGATGGTCGGCGCTGCTGTGGATCTACATAAGAGGTGCCGGCGGGGGTGTTGCGGGCTGGCGCTGTTGTGACCCGCTGCCGTCCGGCACTGCATGGGAGAGGCACTGCCGATCAGTGTCGCTGCGGTGGTGCTGACCACTGGCGCTGCTGACTAGCGTCGCGGCGGTGGCGCTGACCACTGGCGCCGCTGTCACAGGCTGCGACTCACGCAGCGGTCGTGTTGCTGCGATAGAGGCGCTGATGACTGGCGCTGCTGTCACAAGCTGCCGACTCCTGCTGCGGTCAGTGTAGCTGCGATGGAGACGCTGCGACGATGGTGCCATGCAGGTGACGCTGCCAGCTGCTGCTGTGGCGGTTGGCGGTTGCACATACGACTGGAGCTCTTGTGATTGGCGGCAGACTGCTGCTGACTGGTGCTGTGACGGTTACGCTGCGGAGCAGGCGCTACAGTCATGCAGAACGCGAAACTGACGTGATATGGTATAACGTGGTTCGATCATATGTGTACGCTAGTGCGCATACGGGAGGACGGTGTGGGGGGCCACTGGCCAGTGGTGTTCTTATTGCAGACGGGAACCGTTACTAGTGTGAGAATGCCTATAAGGCTGCATATGTGCGGCTTTGCACCGTAGGCTGCTGGTTTTTCTCCCCTAGCCCGTGCTGAGCCAACCCTTGTTGCATTAAGCGGATTATTCCTGGTTCTGGGTCGATACCTCCTCACTCAGGTTATGCAAGAAGTTTACAATAAAAGATTGAGTCACAGCAACAGGTGTGGGTAAGAGATTCAACTGGATGGTGGTGGTGTTTTAGTCACACCATTTACGTATTTCTGGGCACAAAAACTATATCACTGAAGGCCATGCCATGACGTGACCGGAGGTCGATAGAGGACACATGTCACAAGTGTACTTTTCCATTGCCTATCAACTGGTGTTGGATCCATTGTTCTAGGATGAATGACTAAGAGGTTGAATTCAGGTCCGTAGCCAGCCGAAATCGTCGGGAGGGGGGATGCCAGAACCATTGACCTCTATATATAACTAGACAGACAACTCGACTTTTCAAAACGGTCCCGACAGCGGCGCCGCATATGGGCAATACGGCAAGGCTGGTAGGCGCTGCGCAGTGTGTTGTGGATGTACGGCGGTGATGCTTGGGCGTTCTAGGCGGTGAAAATGACTATATTATTTTCAAATGATATAGTCATATATGAAGCAAAAACTTGTTTGAGATATATATATATATATATATATATATATATATATATATATATATATATATATAGTGTGTGTAGCGGATGCGCATCTGGTGGCCAACTGAGGACTCGAGCCACGACGCCCCCATCGCGTGAGACTAGTCATAGTGTGCGCTCGGGTAGTTCGCCCTTATGCCGCAAGATGGCAGTCTACTTACCTTTCTTTCCCCTCTCTCCGTTCATCTGCAATGCTCTGTGTTTAATAGCCTTCTGACAAAAAACCTTCCCCTTCAATGAACCGACTTACCGGTGCGCTGAACTCGCTTCCCTTTGCTGTTCACATCTACATACCTTAAGTCTTGACTAGAGACAGATTTACTGGACAGGGCAACGGTGGCGCAGAAAGGATCCTATTTATCTTCTTCCTCTAGCTTTTTGTGTTTTCCCCCTTTTTTTTTGGGTTTTGTTTCCCCCCTTTTTTTTTTTTTTTTTTTTTGTTTACTTTCCTCTTTTTTCTTTTTTTTCCCTCCTCTTCCCCTTTCCCCCTCCCCTCTTCTTTCTTGCTTTTTCCCCCCCCCCCACCCCCCCCCCCCCCCCCTGGGTCTTTATTTTTTTTTATATATATTTATATATATTTTTTTTTTCAAACAAACCAAACCCTTTTTTTCCCTTATTCCTTTTTTTCCCCCCCCCCCCGCCCCCCCCCCTTTCCCCCCCTGCAGAGACAGAGCAGAGGGCACGGGTGGTTGTGGTGGATTTATGACTTAGGGCGCGTCGACTGCATTGGTCATTTTGCGCCCACGAGGGCACAGGAGACATGTGTCCGGTCATGGCAAGGTGGCGGACCAGGAAAAGTGGTCCTAGAGTGAGGCTCGAGTGCAACCCTTTATAATTTTTCATCTAAAGGCGCCCAATACAGATGAAAATGTGCCCCTTAGAATCATTGAGTGCACCCCCTGGAATTTGCAACCGAAGTCTCCCTTCCCAGACCTTCGAGTGCACCCCTGTCGATATTTGCAGCTGAATGCACCCCTGGGGGCTCATCCAGGGGCTCCAGACATGCCCCTTGCATGACAAATCCTGGATCTGCGCCTGCCCTCTTGGCTACGCCCTTGGAAGAGGTCCCGGGCTGATGGAACGAACTACAATTGAAGGGGGTGTTCTGAGCGCCCGGATGTTTATTTCTGATTTTGTTTTCGGGCGGGGGGAAAAATACATGAAGGCAATGGGCAGGTCCAAATTGATTGGGGGATCACACTCCATAGGGTCCCATGTTAAAGCTTGAAATTATTGGCGGGGGGCAAAGCCAACATTGATGTGACACATGCCCCCTCGAAAGTATATAAATACAACACCCTGCCTTAGCGTCAACCCGTGCCCTGCAGGATGGTCGTGCGGATTCAGGGATGGTCAGCGGATTCATGAACATGTCCCCATGCAATTTGGAACCCGCGCCCCTCCGGGATGGCTCGAGTGCTTCCCCTCATATTTTTCAGCCAGAAGCACCCCTCCAGTGTGCTCAAGTGCACGCCCCCTTCCCCGCTAAATGGATTTTCGTCCGAAGGCGCTCCTTCAGGTATTTTCGCAGGGTGCACCTCCTAAGAAATGGCGCCCCCAGACAAATACCCCTCCCCCATGACAATTCCTGGATCCGCCCCTGGTTAGTAGTTTAGATAGCTACAAACATCCCCAGCGTGACTTCGAAAATGTTTATCGGGTATCCGGGATCTTAATGCCATGGGGTACACATGCTAAATACCGCACAAAGTTGGCAAAACGATGATAGAAGTAAGACCTCAAAAGCACAATTACAATATTTTACTAGATGTTTCGCCGTTTCTATCTGGTCATCATGAACCCAGCATAATTTTGCACTACTTTTTATCAAAATCTATCCACAATTTTTCATTTTACAGCATTTCATTCCATGGTCAAAATGCATGGGAGCGGGCGGCGCGCTCGATCTTTTGCCCATATACCACTGCTCCAGCCGGGACCGGCGGGAATAGGACGCAGAGCGTGCGGCGGGCGGCAAGTCGGTCGTCTAGTTATATATAGAGGTCAATCGCCAGAACCTCAACAATGCCGGAAAGTTTCATGTCAAAAGGTGAAAAATGACAGGGTTAGATATCTATAGAAGTATTCAAGTATGGCATTAGAAGGCAGCTGGTTTTATGCCGGTTTATTTGAGACCATTGGAAAGTAATTCGCTAATGTAGAACATCTGATATACAATTAAAAGGAATACAATGTCATGATTCGAAACATAAATCCTGGAATTGAGCGCCAAAATGAGAGGGCTAAATATCAATAAAAGTAGTCGAGTACGGCATCAGAAGGCGCTGATTTTATGCCGGTTTATTTAAGACCATTGGAAATTAATTCGGTAATGTAGAACATCTCATATACAATTTAAAGGAATACAATGCGATAATTCGAGACAAATCCTGGAATTGAGTGCAAAAATGACACGGTTAGATATCTATAATAGTAGTCGTATATGACATCAGAAGGCAGCGGATTTTATACCGGTTTATTTAAGACCATTGGAAATTAATTCGGTAATGTAGAACATCTGATATACAACATAAAGTGATACAATGTGATAATTTGGGACGCAAATTCTGGAATTGAGTGCAAAAGTGACAGGGTTAAACCTGCATTGAAGTTATTCAAGATGATATAAAAATGTAGCACGTTCGATTTTTGTTTAGTTAAAAACATTGGAAATTGTCAGCACATCTCACAGAAAATGTATGAGTTTGTATCACAAGATGTTCAGTGGCCAATTGCTCCTATTTCAATTTAAGGGCAAAGTGACAGGGTGAAATGATTTGATAATAAAACGAACTACACCTCATAAGAGAGCTTGTTTCAATGTTGTTCAAATTTGACCATTGGAACTTACTTGCATCTCCTCTAGAAACCAGAATATAGCATTAATCAGAGCAAGCCCACTCTGGTGGTGTTCCTTCACAAACCCATCACCAGAGCGGCGCCACCGGTATTATGTCCGCTCATGACGCCGCACATGAACGTGCCATTCATGGACTGCAAGCGCAGATCCATGATTTGGCCAATATGGTGGGGGTAATCGCGAAAAGATGTTAATGGATTGTACGTGAACTGCAGCGTATTAGTTATCACAGTTTGTAACGGAAATGGAATGCAAATAGCCGAGGATGTAATTGAACAGCGAACTGCATCGCTTCCCTGGATGTGTCAAACTGCACGCAATGTGGAGTAAAACGTTGCACATGATAATCGCTGTTCTCTATTGCCACGCACGATTCGAGATTATGCAATTCGCACAATGACAGCACGCGACACACACACACACACACACACACACACACACACACACACACGCACGCACGCACGCACGCACGCACGCACGCACACACATACTGTCATTGATTCCTTTTAATTACACGCTTTGCTGGAAAACATCACGACCCAAATCACAGAAAATCACAACCCCAGCACGCAATGGGGAGCAAGTTTTTACCTCTTACTACGATCTTGGTACGGGGGAGTGGAACCATTCTACCCCTCCGGGCATGGGCGGGGAAGCTTGAGAGTTATTGGTGAGGCCCAATACATGAAGGCGATGAGTGCTACCAGCTTAGTTGGTGGGGCCCACCCCATAGGGTCCCATGCTAAGAGCGCAAGAGGTTGGTGGAGCCTAGGCCCCACCAAAAGCATGGGAAGCTCCATCCCTGCCTCCGAACCCCTGGGTTGACCCGTCCAATCGGGGAGTGTCGGGGAGTGCATAGCTGCTGCACCTCTATACAGCCACAAGTGGACTCACAAAGTGGCCGAAATCCAAATACTAAAATTGGGACGGAGATAATTAGGAGGGGTACAGAAACTTGCGCTTGCAATTCAACTTCAACTTTGATTCCCACCCCCTCTCCACACCCAAAATTACAATTACTCCGCATCTGCGCCCGCCTCATTCATCGCTGCTACCTTGGGTCTTGCTTCATTTTGTCATATGAAGTTCCCCTTTAATCACACATAGGTATGCAATTTTCGCTCATTCATGTATCCAGTTCATAACATTTTATACGCATTCAACAGCTTCTATCCCGATTCCCATTTCGATGTAGGTACTCTATAAGTACGAATAGGTGCACGATTGTAAGAAGAACACGAGTTCCTTAAGCTCACTTAGCAGGTGCAGGGCATTCCATTGTCCGCCCCCATCGCCGTAACGCCAGGGGAGACAGGTGCACGTCCGTGCAAAACATCACGCTTGCTATGCAATAACCCGAGTTGATGGCATCTATTAGATATCCAGCCATGATGTGAAGTAACAGCTAATTATATCTGCCTGAGTGTGCCTGAGTCTGCCCGACTCTAACCGGTCTCACGTCAGGCCCGTGTCCGCACCTGCCCGCCGCCCACCAGACCAGCCACAGCCGACCGCCACCGGCTTCCCTCGGCTGTCCGCACATGCCCGCCGCCCACCAGACCAGCCACAGCCGACCGCCACCGGCCTCCCTCGGCTGTCCGCACCTGCCCGCCGCCCACCAGACCAGCCACAGCCGACCGCCACCGGCCTCCCTCGGCTGTCCGCACCTGCCCGCCGCCCACCAGACCAGCCACAGCCGACCGCCACCGGCTTCCCTCGGCTGTCCGCACATGCCCGCCGCCCACCAGACCAGCCACAGCCGACCGCCACCGGCTTCCCTCGGCTGTCCGCACATGCCCGCCGCCCACCAGACCAGCCACAACCGACCGCCACCGGCCTCACTCGGCTGTCTGCACCTGCCCGCCTCCTCGGCTATCCGCACCTGCCCGCCGCCCACCAGACCAGCCACAGCCGACCGCCACCGGCCTCCATCGGCTGTCCGCACCTGCCCGCCGCCCACCAGACCAGCCACAGCCGACCGCCACCGGCCTCCCTCGGCTGTCTACACCTGCCCGCCTCCCTCGGCTGTCCGCACCTGCCCGCCTCCCACCAGACCAGCCACAGCCGACCGCCACCAGCCTCTCTCGGCTTTCACTGGTGTTCAGCAGGCGCCAGCAGTCACCGTCGACCACAACTAGTCGTCGCCAGCTTCTGGTCTGCCGTCGGCCACAGTCGGCAGGAGCGGCGCGGCTGCCGGGTCGCCGGCAGAGGCGGGGGCGGGGGCGGGGCCGGGGGCGGCGCGCGGTCCCGGCGGCACCAGTGTCGCGGCACGCTCCCTGGTCACGTTGTGGCGAATCATCAGGTGTCGGCGCAGGTTGGTGACGCGACTCTGCGCCACGCCGCAAAACGGACACAGCGTGCGGCCCTCGTGCAGGCGGGCGTGCTGGGTGAGCGAGTAGTGCGACTTGTAGACGGCCGCGCACACTCGACATTGGTATCCGGCTGGAACGACACACATCCGCTTAATCAGGCACGCAACAAAACAGCCAGACCCTTATAATGTGCCAGCTGTACAGCACAGAAACGGATCCCGGAATTTGCATGGGGAAAAGCACATCTCGTCGGTGGGGCGCCTTCGGCCGACAAATTCGTTTAGCGAAGGGGGCATGCTCAAGCACACTGAATGGGCGACTTTCCTGTGAAGGTGGGGTGTTTGACTGAACAATCAGCCGAGCGGCAGGGGGAAGGGGTGCACTCGAGCCTTCCGGAAGGAGCGCCTTAACCGGCCAGGGGGCGCCACCATTCCATGGGGAGGGGCACATGCCCCTCCCCTGCATCCGCTCCTGGACACCCTAAACCCATAGGTGGAGGCTTCGTAGAATTATTGCTGTTGCCAACATTTCATTCAACCACATTGTTTTCATGTAAAGGCGTATACTAAATAATATATCGTGACAAATGAAATAATATATTAGTGTTGCATTTTCAGAACCAATATCTAGGCGTTTCAATCGATGAAGGCATTTTGTTCTCCGATATATTGAGGAACATTTCACTGTTTCTTTAAAAGGAGTTTCGCGCCCCCTCCAAATTCAGTGAGGGAATACCAGTATTTGGTAATCATCAGGAGGGAAATGGATACATTGGTGTTGTCATTTAACGCCAATATTTTGAGTGGTGTTGCACTGACAATACCAGTACACGGGCTTAGACACTTTCCCCAGACTGAACCAGCGTTAGCGATTTTATTAATCCTTGCTACATATACGATTCAAGTACAGAATATAATTACATATAAATATGACGAAATTTTGTCACTAAACTTGAGGGTGGCAGTGCATTAACAGTCCTTTGGGGTACTGCATTGGTATGCTCAAGCTAAGTACATGGCCTACAAAGGTTAACTTGTCAATAAATACCTTGAACGCAGTACGAAAGAATGGAAAACTACCGGGCAACGGAACGTGTCCAGGGGAAAATTGGTCATCCCCAGGGTGAAATTTTTGCACTACACCAGAATTCTCTTCAAATCTAAGAACATTTTATGGCATAAGTATTGTCTTTAAAAAGCAACGATTGTTTGGCGTTCAAAGCTAATGAGTTTTCCAAAATCAGATACTTTTTAATTACCCCCTAAAGGCAGGCTTCTGGATCCGCCCCTGATCGGACACGTCCTAAAAGTGGTGATCATGAATTACCTACATGGTCTTCATTATATTATTACATCTCAACGTTTCTGAGCAAAGATGAAGTATTTCGCCAGCACATCATGTATTCTGATGGTGATTATGCATACCTAGGCGCAGTGACTTCCCCAAATAATCGCGTGTTCGGAATGCCTCGGAAACGACCTGAATATTGTCGGACCATGGGCGGATACAGGGGGCACTGGGAGAACGTGCCCCTAATTAAAGGTAACGCCCCTCCGGGAAGGCTCCAGTGGACTCACCGCCCTCCCGCACGCTCATTGCGGGCGTGCGGGCCCTTCTGACAGGAATAAGCGCCCCATTGCAGGGAAAAAGCTCCCACCGCTCGAGTGCACATCCCTTCACCAGCTGAACGGATTTTCAGCCGAAGGTGCCACTCCAGGTAGTTCTGCAGTGCCCCCCTCCGAAGAAATGGCTCACTCCAGACACGTGCCCCTCTGACAATTCCTGGATCCGCCAGTGTCGGGCAGTCGTCCTGTCACGGTGATACCCGTCCAGACACGTGCCCCTCTGACAATTCCTGGATCCGCCAGTGTCGGGCAGTCGTCCTGTCACGGTGATACCCGTCCAGACACGTGCCCCTCTGACAATTCCTGGATCCGCCAGTGTCGGGCAGTCGTCCTGTCACGGTGATACCCGTCCAGACACGTGCCCCTCTGACAATTCCTGGATCCGCCAGTGTCGGGCAGTCGTCCTGTCACGGTGATACCCGTCCAGACACGTGCCCCTCTGACAATTCCTGGATCCGCCAGTGTCGGGCAGTCGTCCTGTCACGGTGATACCCGTCCGGCATGACGTGGATGAGAAATACACCACATGAACGATGTGGAGTTCAACTGGCAATGACAGGGAACCAATTTCTCTCTCCCTCTCACTCTACCCCCACTCCCATCCCCTCTCCCTTTCTACTGGCACTCTGGCTTCAAGGTCTGTGCACTCATGTGTCCTGCTGAGAGACGTCACTGAAGGACGTGGCCTTATGCACATTACGCCGGAGGTCGATCCGACATACTGTACACTGTACCGTAACAAAATGGTCATCGGTGGCGGAACGTCGGTTTATGGGGAGGGGCAGCGGACAGATTTAGGTCGATTCCTCCCAGACAAAGCCGAGTGTCAACGTGAAATGTCCGGCATCATTGAAACCATACCTAGGACCTACCGTTGGTCACTCTGAGTTGAGTTTGAAGCGATCATGCATGTCTTAAAAAATCAATAGGTTCTAGTTATAAAACATAAAAGTCACCAAATGTCATATTTCTAGCGTAGTCTGCTCAGAAACGGCAGGCAAAACCCTCTGGAAGGGGCCGACTCCGCCGCTCCTCTCACTCACACGGAAGTAGCATTAAAGCAAATATAGTCCATTTTCTCACCGTCCACGTTAATTCTCACAAGACAACATATACACACCATTTGCCATTGGGTATCAACATTTTTCATCCCTTTTCAAGCTATTCCCAAAGACAGTTCTTATGGACTTTCTCGAGCAGGCTTAAAAGTTCGATTAATGTTCCAGCACCTCCAGGTAGGATGAGACAGAGCGTCTCGAAGCCATTGGTTCCATTACAGATGTGGAGGTAAATACCCCAGTATTTTGGCATTCAACGTAACACCCCTAGGCAAAGGCTGGAGACCTCTCACGAAGACAGGGGGTTCAAGTACTTATTTTGCAGACACATTTTCGGATCGAACAGAGAAAATGACAAATTAACATTAGTGGGGTACCACCAAACCAGGGGGTCCAGACCCTCGACCCAACCGGGATCTCCAGCCATGCTCCAGGCGTTCAACAGAAAACATGCACACAACAGCGATTAGACATGAGAAAAGCGAAACTTGCAGTGCGTTACGGCCGCACGTTGAGACAGTTTCATTCACACCCAGCATAGCAGGGGTGTTTTCCCGCCATTTGCTCCGAATATTCCACTGGGATGAGGCTCAAGTCCCAACCCCTTTCGTCCGTTCGTGACTTGCTGCAAGAGACCCACTGGTAGCGGTATGGGGGAACGGGTTCATGCCACCAGTGTCCGATGTTTTCTGAAATATTTCACTAAAATGTCATTTTCTGTACATCTGAGAAATATTATTTAAAAAAATATTGTCTTAAGCATACCTGACGAATGTATAAACCAAAGGAGTTTTTCCACATTGGACAATGTGTTGAAATCCCCCCCCCCAACCGGTCCTTCTGGATCCAACCCTCAAAAGATCAGCATTCGTTTCGGTAGCTGAATGCCGAGTTCGCGGCCTTGTCGGGCATCCGCAGAGGACAGACGAGCCGGCGGGACACAAATGCGTGCGTGTGGTCAACGAACGTTTGGTCGGCCAAACTGCTAGTCATGTTGGCAGATCGGCAGGCCTCGAAGGCTGGAAGGTGACTCAAACAATGATCGTACTAACATCGGGTTGATGCGCGTCAACTGCATACATTTGTCACTATTTTCACACTGAGATAAACACATGACGAGGTACTGCTTGGTGACAAATCCGTCCCTGTAAGCCTTTCAGGGCGAAAACCTCAAGCTCCCCGCAGTCAAGGCATTCCTACAGTTGGTCCCGTCGCGAAGCCTTGTCGAGCATGGCTCAAACCAACACACGCCAACGACTGACGTTCGCTGACGACGACCATCGAAGTGGAGGTTCACCTTGCATCCAGCAGGCTGGAGGCGACCATCCATACACGGATCACAACGGCAATAATGCCGAGCAAAACTACACATTGAAAAACATCGAACACAATGAAGAAACCAAATCATTTAACAACACAATCCGTGTGAATATACCCGCAGTGCTGCTGCCTTGGCACGGCAGCAGCGAACCATCCGTCCCGTCTCGCTTCACCGCAGACAAGCGGGGACACCACGTCTCTCTCTCCGCAGTCACGAGTGCCACGCCCCTCGGCCCTTGTGGCGTGTACCGGACGGCTGCGTGCTCGTCGTGTCTCCGCTTCAAGCGAGCCTGGCGCGGGG
This sequence comes from Ashinkailepas kermadecensis, assembly GCA_034440615.1. Classification (NCBI taxonomy): domain Eukaryota; kingdom Metazoa; phylum Arthropoda; class Thecostraca; family Neolepadidae; genus Ashinkailepas; species Ashinkailepas kermadecensis. The sequence continues at coordinate 1,012,608 of JAOTOM010005128.1, read as the reverse complement.
CTCACCTCCAGCGATGCACGCGGAGCGGCCGCGCGCCGCCCGCTGGTGGGGATGTGGGGCCGGCCCAGGTGCCGAGGTGCTGGCTACAACCACGACACGACGGACTCGGTCATCGTCACCTCCTGACCCTGACGTCGGCTGACCATCACAGCGGCTTACACAGCGGCCCCGATATCACGGCACGGGTTAATTTGTGAGTTTTAAATTTCCATAGTTGGACAGCACGTCTACACCATACAATATACAAAGGACAATTTTCATTTATCGATTGCATTTCATATTTTACACGTTTCCAGGGCTAGCAAACATATTTTATGTAGTGTTATCGGAAGCAAAAGAGAGAACAGCCAAATAATTTAAGATGCAGCATTCGCGTTCATTCACGGCTGCACAGCACTGTGTTAGACTGGAAACAATTTTTTGCGGAAAGGAAGCAAGATAGTAAGAACAAATGAGTGTTGGCGACTTTCATGACCCCCCCCCCCACAATAAATTTGGCTTCGTTCATTCTGAAGGAGTGTCGGTCAACCCCCGCATGGAACAGGATAAAAATTGTCCAGATAAAATGATGTTCTGGACAACAATCCAGAACAGGGCTGTCACTAAGCTTCAAATCACGACGGCTTCACCTAGCCGATCGTAGCTTTCGCAGCTGACGACTGATGCCGTCGGTGGCACCAAAGTTGACGGTGATGACGTATCCGACGGTTAACGTCGCAGGTGACGTCACAGTCACTGACTAATGCTGTCAGTAAAGTCATTGTTGTAAATTAATGCCATCATCGGTGGAACCACAGCTGACGGCGATGGCGTCACAGCACACGGTTAACGTCGCAGGTGACGTCACAGCCATTGACTGATGCTGTCGGTGACGTCACATCTGTAGATTGATGTCGTCATCGGTGGCACCACAGCTGACGATGGTGGCGTCACAGTTGACGGCTGAGTCGGCAGGTGACGTCACAGGTGGGGTGTTTGAGAGCCGTCCGGTGACGTGAGAGGCGGTCCGGCGGGCCGGCCGGCCAGCCGGTCGCCGCGGGACGGCATCAGTCGGTTGACCTGGTCGCGGCTCAGCTGATGCCGCTGCATCAGGTGCCGACGCAGGTTGCAGACGCGACTCTGCGCCACGCCGCACACGGGACACAGCGTGAGGCCCTCGTGCAGCCGCTGGTGGTGCGCCAGCGACGACGAGGTCCGGTACACGGCGCCGCACTGCGCGCACACGTGCGACGCTGCCGACAGGACAGGCGCGTCAGTGGCGTACTTAGAGCTGCCGCGTCGCCGGCCTCGGCACACCCGCGCCACGGCCGCCCCCTGGAACCCCAGCTGGTGGGACAATTTTGCCGACGGAAACGCCAGATGCCGTGCCGGCACGCCAGATGCCGTGCCGGTGGTTCGAAATTTTGCCCGATTCAGCACAATACAAAAATATCCCAGATATTAACCACGGCACACATTATTGATAAATCACAATATTGGTTCCCATGTACTGTACACGGACGGGTGGGTATAATGTTGGCGGGTGTGGTCCGATGGGTAGCTAAATACGCCACTGACACGAATCGACGGTGCCAAATGACACGGGACACTAGACCAACGTGCCACGAGTACGTCACCATTTCACAACATGCAATTGGGGCTACCTTGCTCTCCGACAACGGTCACAACACACAACCTTATAAAGTACAACCTTTAGTTAGTTATCTGGGCTTTAGAGCGCTTCGACCAATCTTTGATCACTCTCGCCGATAACTTGTATTCTAGTACTTCACTGTCAGATGGGAACGCCTTGTGTACGTAGCCTGGAATCCTGTCGCTGACAGGTAACGGAACAAGTTGCCGGAATGTACGCGTTTTGAATTGTTCCCTAGAATATCTTCATATTTCAAACAGCCCACGTGACATCCATAGAACGACCTGCACTCTCGTGCAGTGTTGGCACGTGGCTAACAAATCATCTTATTTGTTTGTTAGCTTGTTAGCTGTTTTTTAAACTTGTTAACTGTGTTAGTTTCTTACGTACAACCTTCTAAATACCCAGTGCTTTGTATGCTTCTCTCTTACGATGCCCTGGCCGACATCTATTTGGTCGTTCCGCAGACCAGGTCCGTACGACGGACTGAATCGTGATGATTATCCTCCCTCTTTCAGCACCAGCAAACACACCAATTGGGCTAACTTTCACGCTACTCAGAAACGATCTATCAGGTTCCGCTGACCATCTTCAACCTTATCAACTGAGCATTGTACATTCGTCCAAAATTTCATATCTACCGCAATGCTTTGATCAGGGAAGTCTTCTACAGGCCCATGAGTGTGATGTTATATGGTAGTATTCTATACAATTTATATTTAGGCTTACAATAATACGTGGAAGAGGACCATCTAGAAAATATCAAACCCACTGAGGAAATTGAGTGAAAGTGACGCTGCATGTGTGCGCGTTTGCTTGTGTGCGTGCGTACGTGCTTGCACGTTTGTCCCTGTGTGATAATCCTTGGCATACGAACCAACATGTGCTTAAATATATTGACATTAACCACATGCTGTAGACACATTTGCTTCGCGGGAAGGTGAGCGAAAAAAACCCATCGTGATCATTCTTAAGAATACCCAAAGTAGCAGGCCGAATAGAAAACAACGCTTGCGATATTTCCGGCATGAAACCGAAATCGTTATATTCTTTCTTCAATCCCACGCCGCACATGCTGTAGCCGACAAAGATGAGAACATTTACTCCACGCCACACAAACCGTAATGCACACTATAGCCATGATTCGTGTTGTGTAGGCGAAGACTTCTTAGCACGCGACGAACCGATGGCAGGGATAGGGTGACCGATTGGGGTCAATTAGGGTTGGATTTATTTGACATTTTGGATCCACAGAAAGACAGCTTGGGACATTCTTGGGTTGGACAAATTAATTTTATTCCTATGTCTGACAACGAAAACTGTGTTTTGTACTTTGGTACATGCTTGGTACGTGCTTATCAAGCTGTATTGAATTTGCAGTTCTTTCCAAACAACCAATACATCTTTTGGCGAAAAGGGCAAGATTATGTTCTGGATAACAATCATTCAGGACAAGGTCGTGCTTCCAACCCTGGGGTCTATTTACCAGCATGGGTGTCCACGCACGAAACGTGGAACTAGAAGCATCATCACCCAAAGTACGGCACGCTTCAAAGGCAAGAAAAATGTCTACAGTTGCCTCCCCGAGAATGGCGCGCCATTTACAGTCCATCAGTCCATTTTCCCACCAATTTTCCTCGTCTCCTGAATCGCACATGCACAGCACTATTAATTGTGTAAAAACAACACCATCTGAGTTCCAACCATTTCACCATCAAATTGCGACCACAGCATCATATAGGTGCCACTCGACGACATACCAAGTCCCTGTCGCACAGCCTCCAATGGCTGCCCAATCTGATGGCACCTCCACTGCAGTAGGAACGGCCTGACAAGATAAAACAATGATGGATTGATTGATTATTTGGGTTTAAGGGCGCGCCGACTACAGGATTATTTCGCGCCCAAAAGATAAAACAATGTTTTCTGACACAATCAACAAGCAAAGATCTTCATCTCAGAAGTCCATTGCCACCTGGCCAAGAAGCCCCAGCAGAGCGAGACACCAGCTGGCGGCCACAACCGTCGGGGGAGCCCGGCTAGCGTCGCCATCCCCGTCAGTCCGACGACACGTCACTGACGTCAACAAAGCTCTGCCGACCGCCGCCCACGTCCGCCGCCGCAGAACCGTCTTGCCGCCCCGGCACATGCACCGCCACCTGTCGGTGAGACTCAGAGTCTGCGGTTCCCACGACGCCCGCCGGCGGCCCAGCCGGTGACGAGCCACTGGTGGCACCCCACAGTCGGCCGTTGCTGCCGGGGTCGCCTCGGTCGCCACCGGCGTTGACGTCACCGCCGGAGAGCGGCAGCCGCCAGCTGGGCACCAGCGCATGCTTGGTGGCCATATGGCGGTTGCGGTTGCTGGTGGTGCTGCACGTTTTTCCACAGATGGGGCAGACCGTGTTGCCGCGGTGCAGGCTGATATGGTTGTTGAGTGACGCGACGCTCGAGTACTTTTGCTGGCAGACAGGACATTGGAACGATCCCCGTGCCGGCGACGCCGCGGCTGTAACAGAACACGTCCACATCACTCTCTGAAAACAATCATCCGGAGAGAGCTGATGCAGTACAAAGTCAGACAAATGTGTGCAATGTAATGTGCCAGGAGAACATACCAACAAACGGCGGCATCGCCATAAATTTTGACGACAAACGAATCAATTGAGCGATAGGCATCGACACGTTTGCTGCTGTTACAATGGAACATTTACTGAAAGCTTAATAACAAGAATTACTCGATACATTTCAAGCAAAAGACAGAAAATGCACCCACCTTTAGATGTTCCATGATGCAACAGCAAACGCATCTCCTGAAGAGGTGCTCCTCAAAGCGGCACCGAATAACACTCGCAATGTTCAGCACCGAATAACACTCGCAATGTTCAGCACCGAACCACTTGACATTCACGCAAAATGCTCCACGTCACACACTGGGAGGAGAGCGCACTTTCAATTATAACTCCCAAAACCAGAGACGTGGCAACAATCTCTGAGTTCGGGAGAAGTTCAGTTACTTCGAAGTTGTACCCTTTCATGGACACCGTGAGCTAGGTCTAAATTATTGGAAACTGTAAGAGCAGCTATCCCCTGCACCATCTCCCCCTGGGGGATATACCGGATACTTGGCAAGCCATTGAACTCAAGCACCACAAGCATGTGACAGAGGTAGAGGCTGAGGTAGAACGGGTGCTTGAACGCCCTGCCCTCCCCCCAATTTGCGGAATATATTTTTGGACCTAAGATAAAATACAGAACAAATTAAGCAAATTGAATCCTGTTGCATATGCATTTTATTTGAGACAAACACACATGCACGAACTTCTTATCAGGGACAGGCCACTCATTTCGAGGGGCGCCATCTCACCGGAGGGTTCCCATGATTGACAACATTTCAAGAGGGCGTACTCGGGTGTCCCTAGAGAGGTGCCTTTTCAGTTGGAGGGCCGCTGCTGTCCATAGGGGGAGAGGTACGTGCCCCTGTACCCTCTCTTGGATCCGTCCCTGATGTGTGTATATATATATATATATATATATATATATATATATATATATATATATATATATATATATATACGCCACACCCATTTGGGATTGACCATTGATGTTCTTTGAATGTGCGGACCACGATCCCGTGTTCCCCAACTCAAGGTCAAATGCATTGAAAATGAACCAACACATTTATCTATCTAACTATCCACCTACATCCACGAGTGAGCAATGCAATTTTTCTTCCATGGAAGAAGTATGATTTTATATTCAAGAGCGTTGCTCCACACTCCACACTTCTACATATCAGGGTCATATATAGGGCCACTATGGCAGGGTCGTCCGACTGTGCCATTATCATCTGTCAGCAAAGAAACATAAAATGGAAATACCCTCAGCACCGGTGGTATGGTGCACACCCAAATACAGCACCGAAAGACTACACAGCTTCAAGTTCCGAATACTTATATATCAAATGATCAATTGGCGTTGTGTTCATCAGTAGCTGGTATCCACTGCATCGTCATGTCGACAAGGTGCTGCTCGATCGCCACCTCCTTACACTCCCAGAAACGTGCACGGTCTGGCTGCGGAACGTGCACGGTCTGGCTGCTGGAAATGCACGGTCTGGCTGCTGGACGTGCACGGTCTGGCTGCTGGACGTGCATGGTCTGGCTGCTGGACGTGCACGGTCTGGCTGCTGGACGTGCACGGTCTGGCTGCTGGACGCACGGTCTGGCTGCTGGACGTGCACGGTCTGGCTGCTGGACGTGCACGGTCTGGCTGCACGTTGGCTGCTGGACGTGCACGGTCTGGCTGCTGGACGTGCACGGTCTGGCTGCTGGACGTGCACGGTCTGGCTGCTGGACGTGCACGGTCTGGCTGCTGGACGTGCACGGTCTGGCTGCTGGACGTGCACGGTCTGGCTGCTGGACGTGCACGGTCTGGCTGCGGGACGTGCACGGTCTGGCTGCGGGACGTGCACGGTCTGGCTGCGGGACGTGCACGGTCTGGCTGCGGGACGTGCACGGTCTGGCTGCGGGACGTGCACGGTCTGGCTGCGGGACGTGCACGGTCTGGCTGCGGGACGTGCACGGTCTGGCTGCGGGACGTGCACGGCCTGGCTGGGGACGTGCATGGTCTGGCTGCGGGACGTGCACGGTCTAGCTGCGGGACGTGCACGGTCTGGCTGCGGGACGTGCACGGTCTGGCTGCGGGACGTGCACGGTCTGGCTGCGGGACGTGCACGGCCTGGCTGCGGGACGTGCACGGTCTGGCTGCGGGACGTGCACGGTCTGGCTGCGGGACGTGCACGGCCTGGCTGCGGGACGTGCACGGTCTGGCTGCGGGACGTGCACGGCCTGGCTGCGGGACGTGCACGGTCTGGCTGCGGGACGTGCACGGCCTGGCTGCGGGACGTGCACGGTCTGGCTGCGGGACGTGCACGGTCTGGGTGCGGGGGAGTGTAAAACAATAAAAGTCTTCCAACGGTAGTATAATTGCGAATACTTGTAAATTGCAAACATGCACACAGTTGTATATATTTGCAAATTGTACGTTAACGTCAATACCGTTTTGTTTGTTATACACACTGCCCCAACAACACTTAGAACAGTGCGCGTCTCGAGGAGTGGAAGGGGCTGATGAATGGGGAGTTCGCTTCTCTTTATCATCGCTCGAAAACAACGCCAATAACTAATTGCACCTGATTGACATTGCATTACGAATATAAGAAAGGCATGTCACATCACGGTTCGTGACATATAAATAGTATTCTATCACATGAGTATGTTCATCACGCGCAATGGAGAGGTATATTTAAACTCCTGACCTTGTTTCGTATGTGGTGGTGGATTTGTGCTTTAGGGCGCGTCGACTGCCTTGGTCATTTTGTGCCCATGCTTGTTTCGTATGTAGACGCTAAACGGCACACGCTGGAACAATACAGTAACTAGGATGCTTATAGCTAGTCAAAGTAAATGCAAAGAAGGGCCAAAAGCACTCATTTGTTATGTCCCCGTCGGTAGTCAGAACCAGACCAGAACACTACTTGTATTATCCAATGGAGACCAATTGATCTCCTTCCCTACCCTGGCTGTGATTAGGCTCCCAGATGTTGAAACTTCTTAATATTTATGGTTGCTAGCATTAGGAGCCATCAGAGGTGCCGGGCTAGCGGGATCGAGTGTTGAAAGCGCAGTGTTGTCGAACGCGACCCCGTGTCCATCATTCACCGGAGCAATGTCCACAGCCAGACGACGTAGACCTGAAGTAACATCAAATAATCACGTTCACTAAATTGCATCACTAAAAGCACTGATAAAATACGTCCGCTCTCCTTAGATTTTGAAACAAAGCGTCCCTACCGCAGTCATTACTCCTACCGACTGCGCCGACTGTGGTGAGCTATCCATGGAGCTACAGCAGTCATTACTCCTACCGACTGCGCCGACTGTGGTGAGCTATCCATGGAGCTACAGCAGTCATTACTCCTACCGACTGCGCCGACTGTGGTGAGCTATCCATGGAGCTACAGCAGTCATTACTCCTGCAGACTGCGCCGACTGTGGTGAGCTATCCATGGAGCTACAGCAGTCATTACTCCTGCAGACTGCGCCGACTGTGGTGAGCTATCCATGGAGCCATCGGAGCGGGCGCCAGATACCAACGGAAGTTGGTGTAAATTACCATCACAATAACAGGTAGTTCTGAGTAAAGAAGTGACGACTGAGAACACTGCGCTGCAACACACAACTTAAAATTGGCTCCCTGTACTACCGAAACGCGGATTCGGTTTACAGGAGGCAGACTGCGAAGAATCGATACCATTCGAGGCTGAAAAGCTATGAATCGGTACTCATCGATAGCCTGTATATGTTGTAATACCATGTGATGGCGCATAGCATGCCTTGGTAACCTCCAATGCGTAGAACACGTATATACAGCGTCGATGGCGAATTCAGGTGGAGTCTAGGATGAACATTTTGTTGCACGAGTTTCACAACTGGTGGAAATTGCTGCGATAATAAGTGAACAAATAGAAAGTCCTCAGCGTACTTCTTTCGTGGTGGACGACCGTGCGATGCCCGTGACATTCCCAAACGCCCATGTATGTTTGTTTTTACTAGTCTGAGTAATTGCATATTATACTTCGGTAATTGGTATGTACAGCTCAGTGGCAAATTCGGCTCACTCGCCCCTGGTGGGCGAGGCGATATCCGTGTCACGACTTCGCACCCACACAATTCGGCTCACTCGCCCCTAGTGGGCGAGGCGATATCCGTGTCACGACTTCGCACCCACACAATTCGGCTCACTCGCCCCTGGTGGGCGAGGCGATATCCGTGTCACGACTTCGCACCCACACAATTCGGCTCACTCGCCCCTGTGGGCGAGGCGATATCCGTGTCACGACTTCCACCCACAGCCTCGCCCCTAGTGGGCGAGGCGATATCCGTGTCACGACTTCGCACCCACACAATTCGGCTCACTCGCCCCTGGTGGGCGAGGCGATATCCGTGTCACGACTTCGCACCCACACAATTCGGCTCACTCGCCCCTAGTGGGCGAGGCGATATCCGTGTCACGACTTCGCACCCACACATGTGCTACCACTTTACGGTAGATAAACACCACAAGGATTCCTACAAGCAGTGTTCGGTAGAGCATAAAGCATAAGCATAAATCATATCGCGTAAATCATATTATCATAAATCATAAATCGTATCGTATCGTAAATCATATCGTAAATCATATTAGCATAAAGCATGCAAGCATAAATCGCGGTAACTCAATCGTTGGGTCATTCGACTCTTGATCACAAGATCGTGGGTTCGAATCCCACAACTGGCGGAATTACAGAGTCCACCCGCGATCAACCGGCATGAGAGGTTGGCGACGCTGTCGGATGGCTGCCGTACGAGGTATCGGATCGCTGTCGACGCTGTCGAATGGCTGAGGTATGGTCTGGCAGTCGGATGATTCGTAAGAGAACCAAAGGTTCAATGTGCTAGTTTGGCAATCTCCACATGCTGGGCAGACATGTGTAGCTACATTGTATTTCTGTAACTTGCATAGTTTTCGAGATCCATTGGTGGATGATCCGTTCCCCTCCATCCCAGCCACGACGAAAATGGTGCAGGAGGTAGCCCTCGCGCCGGTTAAATGTGACCTTTGACCAGTTGGCAAAGTATGTGCTATTTTGAAGGAATTGTTTTAAAAAACCTTCTAACGATATTTGGGGGAGATTGGGACAAGGTGCTTGGGGATGGGGAGGAGCAGACAGGGCAGTGCTCCATGAAGTTCATGCAGGAATGTTTGGAAGGGGCACTTCCCGGTAATACAACCGGACTGCTCCGTAATACAGAATCTTTCTAAATAAGTTACTCTGTGTTCTTCAATACGAGCAGAACACTGACATAATGGTTTACTAGCACAGATAGTATTATCTGTCCCCTATGTTGTGTTGTGGCCCGTCCCCTGTTGACCCAGCACGACAACTCACCGGGTGAGGAGTCGTCACCGAAGATCACCGAGGCTGGAGTGGTGGCTGCACTCTGCACCAGCGACGGCGATGGATTCGCTACTCCTGTGCAGACAACATCCTTCAGTCACGGCCCGCTCCAGGGTAACATAACCACTAGTCACAGCCTGCTCCAGGGGAACAGAACCACCAGCACTGTCCACTCCAGGGGAACAGAACCACCAGCCACAGCCTGCTCCAGGGGAACAGAACCACCAGGCGCTGCCTGCTCCAGGGTAACAGGACCACCAGTCACAGCCTGCTCCGGGGAACAGAACCACCAGTCACTGCCCACTCCATGGTAACAAAACCACCAGTCATTTCCCATCCCAGGGTAACAGAACCACCAGTCGCAGCCTCATTCAAGAGAACAGAACCACCAGTGGGTCACCAGTGTGACAGAAGCTAGATCCTTGGATTGGCCACTGCTGACCCTGGGACTGGCCGGCCCTCGTCCCGACGCCTATAGCTGACACTGGGTAGTCCACAGTACCCTGGCGCAATCATGAACACATGATTGGCTCAGTTCAACCCAGTGCCAAGGCAGCTCACCCCTGTCTCGCGCTGGCGCCGGTGGCAGTGGGAACATAAGCTCCAGAGCATCGCCTGGCCGCTCATACGTCAGCGAGTCGTCGTCGACATCGAGCACCTCCACCTTCTCCAGCTTGACGCCGTCGGGTGGTGGTGCCGCCTGCGCCACTTGGGCCGGCTCAGGCTGGTCCCGGCCGTGTGGCGTCTCGCACGGCGCCGCTACTGGCGGCGCAGGTGCAGGCGGCGGAGGGGTGCACAGCCGACGCCGTTTGACCGGCGGCGTGGCGGGACGGACACCAGGCGACGGCGGACGTGATGGCGTCGCCGGAGACGGGCACGAGCCGTCCCGCACCGTGGCCGGCTCGGCTCGCACCGGCCGCGTGTGCGACGGAGGACTGCGCGAGTCATTCTGGAAACACGACACAGGAGCGCTCCAGTCAAAAACCGGCATTAACACGGGCGCCGGAGGGCATCTCGCATAACGCGAACCGGATGGGGGTGGGGGGTATTTCGCCCCTCCCCTCTCCAAGATCTAAGAAACTACTGAAACTAGAAACACAAAATCTGGAGGGCAGATACGTCAGTAGTGAACTCCGCGGTATACATTTGATAACCCTAGGTCAATGCCTTCAGGGTCAAATGAGGTAGAGACCGGCCGGCAAGCCGCGCCGAAAAAAAACTTTGTGACCTTGAACGCTAGGCGACCGGTCGGTGGCCGGCCTGTCGACCTTTTATCCATGCAGTTCATAAATTTTCCGACTGATTTTGTTTTCATGCAGATGATGCATTGCTTGACTTGCAGCACCATCACGAAATGTCACTACAATATCGCCGCCCGTTTATGATGTCGTCGATAAAAAATCAGGAGTGGGTGGATTCCGCCCCACTCCCTCCGATGCGCGTGTTAACACGCGCTCCGGAGGGGGAATATCAGGTATGACGAGTATGATGCCCTTTGAGATTTGTGTGTCAACTTGTGTCAATTGTTAAAATTGTGGGTACGTCAATTTGTGTAGGTGAGGAGGGAGGATATAGAGTTCATTTAGGCAAAATGAGCATGTTACTGGTAGCTCTCATTGCGTTGCTCGAAGGAATATATGATCGGTTGGTGGGAAGACCACAAGGATGGGATGCGCCTCGAATATTTCGGAATCAACCAATGGGACCACAATCCACCAATGGGATGAGTGCGGAAACATTTGTATTCATTGGTTGGTTGGTTATTGGTTTTACGACACGTCGACCGTTGAGTCATGTAGCGTCGCCAATCTCTAACGCCGATTGGTAGCGGGCGAAGAGTAGCGACAGGTGAGACTCGAACCTACAACCTTTCGATTGTGAGACGAGCATCTTACCCCTAGACCACTCGTCCCTTGCTAATTGGATGATAATGCATTGGTATTTAGCGGCGCGGCGAATACCCGGGTCATTTGTGCCCAGAACTGTGGTTACAGGCAATCTACAATGCTGCTATATTAGCCATTTCTTGATCCCCACGGGGGCGGTATATCACATCACAGCGTGCTTGTAGAAGGAAGGTAAAAATGTTCCCAGACGCCACGACCACAGATTCGTTCCCTAGTAGTGTACGTAAAGAAGTGTGGGCGTTAAGCCGTCTTAAAATCTGGCGTCATTGCGGTTCCAACCGTAAACAACCTGACAAAACATGATGCACAGCAAGCGGGTCAGAACAATGTGAACATAAAGGTCGGTCTCCACCTGTCAGTATGTAGTCATGTGTCACGAAGGTATACCTTCCATCCTCCATCCTCCACGAAGGCATATCCTCTATCCTCAATCGTATATATACCTATATACCTAACCCTCAATTACTTCCTCCCGTCTCGGGGTCCGGTGTGGGGACCGCCACAGTCTTAGTGCTGGCTTCAAAAACACTTAGAGTTCCAGACTTGTTGCCATTCTGACAGAATGCTTGCTAATATAGAGGGATCGAACCGAAATGAAGCTTCACGGCCAGTGCTGATAGGCTGTTTAACTGTTATCTCAGCATCTTCATGTCCAGCAAGTCCAACATGGCTGAGGAATTCCGCAGGATTATACGAGTCGTTAAATCCATGCATGACATAGACGAAAATATCGTCTTCTGTTTTGTTGGATTGTTGGATTGTGAAAATTGTGGGTGCGTCAATTTGTGTAGGTGAGGAGGGAGGATATCGAGTTCATTTAGGCAAAATGAGCATGTTACTGGTAGCTCTCATTGCGTTGCTCGAAGAAATATATAATCGGTTCGCAATCCACAATCCAACAAAACAGAAGACGACATTTTCGTCTATGTCATGCATGGATTTAACGACTCGTATAATCCTGCGGACAAGCTTGTTGTCCTGGTTGAAGGCTTTCAATACCCAAAGACTGTTCGGAGAATCTGAAAAAAACTAAGTGTTTTATGGACGAATCATCCTGCATAAAATAGAGCTTGCAGAAAGGCATACAAATAAGCAGCAAAAATCGATTGCCAACCGGATTATTACATTCATAAGCAAAGTCTCAACAATACAACTCTCACATTTCCGATGTCAGCAATGTCAGCTGATTGCCAGCCAGCTGACTGCAACTACCGCCAGCAGTGTGCATCGGAGCAAGATGGTGGAGGTGCCCAGGAGCGGATCCAGAAGCCTGGTTCTACACCGGATGGGGTATTCAAAAATATCTGGTTTCGAAAGTCTTCGGATTTGAACAGCTTTCAACAGCTTTGATATTTGCATAATACACTATTCTTAGATTTCAAGAAAATACCATCTTAGTGCAACACTTGGCCAAAAATCAGTATCTTTGCTGCCGGGGATGTCCTCTGTGGACCCCTCGACCCGACAGTGCAGGTACCGATCCAGTGATGACGCTGATAAATTATCGGGGGGGGGGTCGAAAGTGGAGGAGATAGTTGATTGAGATGCGAATTAAGGACAAATTCATTGACATCGTCAGGGGTATGTTTCGACTGTAATAGAGGTACCGATTGAAGGCCATTTCAAGTAGTATGTGTCTGTAAGGATGAAGTGTTTATTTATAGGTGTCATCAGGGAGTTTTGATGGGGTGGCTGAGGTGTTGATTTAGGGATGCTGTGAGGGATTTTCAATGGTAGCAAAGGGGTTGATTCAGGGTTATCACCAGGAAATTGTGCTAAAATAAGGGGAGAGGGTTGGAAGTGATAGTTCTAGGGTACTTCCGATGATCCAGGTTGAATGCAAACATTTTGTTTGACGGATGACCGAAGTGACCGAGGAGGAGGAGGATTTGTGCTTTAGGGCGCGTCGACTGCGCTCGCCATTTTGGCCCATGAAGTGACCGAGAGATAAAGCTCATTGGAACCTATGTTTTTAAAAGCAGAACTATTCATTCCGTTGTTACCATTTTTCCGTACCCCGGACTGCGCCTGGTTATGATTAGGAAGTGAATGCTCCTGCGTGGTTTTAACAGATTTAACCATAATTTAAACCGACTAAATACACCTAATTTTAGGCATCCAAAAGATAAAACTGACGATAAGAAGGCTTAGAACGCTTGACGTGTTGTCCAGCTTTGTGCATTTGGTCATGAAGTTTCATAAGCTTAGCTAACATTAGACGTTCTTCCATATATTCACATAATCAATTGCAACACAAAATTGATTGGGGCTTACGTCTTCTAATTCAGAGGGAAAATATTTCATAGCTGGACAGGGACAAATATTCCGATGCAGATGGATGGCCTTGAAGTTCTTCTGTGTTCTATGTTGCTTTCACTGATGCTGGGTTCCTACATATGCTGCCTACCAAATTTTCATCAGGTTTCAGAATTTCGGGCACAAAGTCCAGATCTGGGGCCGACTGCGTTCGGGTCTATGAGTGCAATAACATACTACATAGCTGCTACAAATATGCTGAACCATGCTCCATGATAGTGCATTTATCACATTCTTAGAACTCACATAGGAGTTGCATACAAAGTCGCGGTATGATATTTTGAAGTTTTGGCCAGTTTCAGCCAGCTTTAACAGGCTAAAACTAGCCTCGTTCAGTGGCATGACCAAAACTAAGTCTAGCAGCATTTTGAAACCTTGGAGTAGTGATACATTATCTGAAATGTTGCATGATTATTGCATGTAATGGACCGGGTACGTTCTTTTCAGACATGACATACCGTGAGCAATAAATTAGTTTGGCCAGGAGCAAACCTAAGTTATAGTTAGGAATATTCAGTTGGTTGAATAATGCCTTTGTTTCCCTGATTTGCATGGTGGTAAGCATTAGGTATGAACCAAGTATCAAGTTGGCATTTATTGATAGGGAAAAAAAAGAAATTAAGCAAACTAACACTTCATTAATAATTGAGCTTTCGGTTCTAGACCATCGTCAGGAGTGACGACGATGGTGGATATCAGGACTTGTGATGACGGTCTAGAACCGAAAGCTTGAGCAATGAATAAAGTGTTACCTTGCTAAATTAATTATCACTGTCCATGAAGGCCAACTTGATACCTGTGGTTATACCTAATATTCACCACCATGGATTATAGTTTAGACCTACATTCGCGTTACACTGACGACGAAAACTAAGGTTGAAATAATAACCAAAAGCCAGAGACAGAACAGGCAAGCCTCCACCTGCATCATGGCATTAGTGATGTATATTTGTATATCACAAATATACATTGTGGTGGTGGATTTGTGTTTTAGGGCGCATCGACTGCGTAGGTCATTTTGCGTGCATAAAATATACATCATGAAGCCCGTAACCATGAGCTAAACCCCACGAAGGGTCCCTCAATTGTAAGGTTTGAAGGTTATTTAGTTAGTTAGCATGGCTTGTAGGCACCTCAACTGCAATGGTCATATTGCTCCCGAGACAGTTTGTAAGTGGCATATTTTAATAAAAAGATATACATTAACATACACATGAGCACAACCTAGTTTGACAGCTGTGCTTCAATCTGGATTATCTAGGGTAGTGATGACTTATCATTTAGAAAGAAGTATATTTTATTGCTAAATCGAGACCACTTAGGAAGGCAGCAATCGCACGTGCACGGTATTTTGCTTCCGCAGCCTGCCAGAGCCTCAATCAGCGTCATCAGCGGCGCCCGGCGGTGGTGAGCCGACCTGTTTGGGCTCGTCGTCTCCGCTGAGGCCTCTGATCTGCAGCAGTTCGGCGGTCTGTATAAAGCTGCCCAGCTGCGTTTGGCTGACGTTGACGCTGCCGCGGTACACGAACTCCAGGATGGCCGCCACATCCGCGCAGCGAGTGTCGCGCAGCACAAACACTGGGTGCTGGCACGGGTTCTCCTGCGGCCGAAAGACGGAACGTTGCGTCACGCTCCGACCTCGCATCCGCTCACCGTCCCCTCTCAGCAGCATATTCTACACCCTCCTTCCACCACTCCCTGCTGTCTTCCGCCGCCAATTTCCGTCCCCTCTTTGCATCTTTTTCCGTTCTCTCCTAGCGTCCTTCTCTTTCTCCTTCCTCCGTCGCGCGCCGTCTAATCTTACAAATGCTCCTGCCTCTCCCCTTCCAGTTGTCACCAAAGGAAATGCAGTTGATTGGCTGGCATGTCATCTGGCGACTTAACTTGACAAGCAATCAATTATCATAACAATGCTAGCAAACGATCAGTATCTATTTACATTAATTTGGAATGTGAACCCAATATGCCATGCTCCTGATGAGTCATGCTAAATACTCAGCAGCACCGGACCCCACTCTTCAATACACAGGGATTCCTGCATGTTTTATATGTTGGAAAGTAATACAATAGAGGCAGAAATGAGTCAAAGATAAAAACCTATTACATATTCTAAATGATTGGCAATCAGTGAAACAGATGCTTCAGTCATTCAATTCCATTTTGTCACTAGCAATGCATATCTTAGGTTAGTGTTTGATGAGTTAGTTATTTGGGCTTTAGGGCACGTCGACCATGTTGATCATGTAGTGTTTGATGAGCAAGAGTATCTGAGACACTAAGACTTCTGAGCTGACCTGCTGATGTCAGCATTCAAGGCCATTCAGTCAAATCACTTGAAACTGTATGGAACAAGAAGACAAAAAGGTCACCTGACAAGCCTAACTTAGAAATTATCAAAGCATAGGTGTACATTTCTGAAAAAGTATTGGCAGGGCACAATACATGAAGGCAATGGGTGGGCCGAAATGGATTTGGGAGGGGCCATACTACATAGGTTCCCATGTTAAAAGTTCAAAGTATTGGGGGGGGGGGCAAGCCAACATTTGGGGGACACATGCCCTCCCAAAAGCATACAAAGCTATACTGATGGATCTAAGTCACCAAAAGCCAGATGTGGATAGGTGCAGCTTCCTTCAATTGAAGGTTTGTGAATGCACTGACCTTTGTTGCCAACCTAGATTGTCCTCAGGAACGTATTTTTTAAGGTATCCAATTTTGGTATGTTTGTTTGTTATTTAGTCTCTAGGATGCTTCAGCCTTGTGCCCATCCAACTTTGGTGTCATAATGCATTTGATATACATCCTCAGGATCAATTTTTTTTGTGATTCAAACTGATGATTCACTTAATATAGGCTAGGTTAAATTAGGTTAGATTTTCAATTTATAAATTCAATAGCTGTTAAAGTAGCACATTGATGACATCAAAATGGTGCCATCTTGCAATGGTAAATATGGTTTGCTTGTTTGGATTTAATTGTTATTTAGGTATGAAACTGCTAGGTTAGGTTAGATTAGGATTCACAAAATAATTGAAATTTCTTTTTGGAAGAATCCCACTAGTGTTGAGTATTTTCTGTCATAGTATCCTTCAACTGAAGTAGTTGTTAGAAGTGTGATAGGGCCTGAGGTGCTGAGAGGATGCAATAGTGTCGGTGATATAAATAGATCATGCTGCATCAGTGGGTATTTTTATGTTTTGGGGTATTCATGAAATAAGTTCTATATGCATGTTACCTTCATGAAGCAAGCAAATGGGTTAAGTTTGACTAGGTTAGGTTAGATATATTTTTTGTTTGGAAATACTTTCAAGTTTTGAAGAATTTAATTAAAATAATTTGATTTTTTCTTCAAAAAGAGGTTAGGCTAAGTTAAGTTAGGTTTGGTTTCTTAAGTCTAAAAATGAATAGAAAAAATGAAAATTTACCCATTTTTAAACATAATCTTGTCTGATATGGGTGGTAGGGCTAGGTTAGGTTAGGTTAGGTTGTCACATTTTTAAACAACATTTTCTAAGCTACTTTACCCAGCTCCAAGTCCCTTTTTGGTGTTATTTTGCTTTGCAACTGAAAAGTAAGCATTTGCAGATGAAATTAGTTGTCACATCATGTCAACCATGTTCATCAATATTGCACTGAAAAATAGATTGCAAGAATTCAAACATTACCTTAAAATGCAAATTTACCCATGAGTGAGACCAGGCTGAAAAGCATGATTAACTGGTCAACAAGGTGCACCCACAGATTTAAAAAAAATGCACTGAAATGCATAGCAGGTAAAAATCTGCACCAGGAAGATCAAATACATGCACCAAATGCAAACAAAAGCATCTACGAAAATCAAGGGGCTTAAGGCAAGTGCATTTTCTGCATAACCACATCTATCACATCTAATGAATACAAAAATGCACATTCATGATTAAAGCACAAACAGCATCACACACTTCCCAGCATGAAATTTTGAACTGCATGGGGCACTGAACTGAATTTGACAGCAGGGTTTTTGTGCAGGAAACAAACTTATCAGCTATGAACTGAGACAAATGTGGCACACTGTATATTTTTTTGTGGTTTTCTCTAATTGTTGTGATGTTCTTCTTGTGATTCTTGAAGTTGTGTGACATATCAGTGGATTATCAGCCTGCACACACCAGGTACCTATCCCCACACCAATCTTAGCACCAGCAGCACTGCTGGCCATCCACCCACACAGATGAGATCTTGTCAAAAGTGCCATACTTTGCAGCCTGGCAGTGAGGAATAGCATAGTACCTAGTTGGTAACCAACTAAAATAAGCATTTCCAATGGAATTAAGTGGTCACAGTGTTTAATGGTGGCCATAACCAAGGTGCTATAACATTTTTGTCTTGAAATCCAATTAACAAGTTAAAAAACAAAATTGTATTGTGCACCTCATCAAATGCTATGCACACAGCAGACTGAGAAAATCCTCTTTCCAACAATGCTTCCACTGCAAATTTAGAGAATCAAGGGATTGAAATGCATGGAAACAGTCACATGCTCGACTCTATACATTCAACTCTATACATTCAAGTGTTGCATGAAAACAAAAGAGGTGTCATCGGTAAGCTCTTGATGAGTATGGTCTGGAACCACCCCCAAAATTGTACCCCCTAGTGGGGACACCCCCCACTAGGGGTGTCTACATAATCATGACTGACATCATGTTTTTGGCTCTTGGGGTTCATTTTGGGGGAGATTTGAAGAAACAAAAATGATTTGGAATTAGAAAAAGAAGGCAAAATTGACCATGGCCCTAACATTTTTAACCACCAAAAAATAACAATTTTAATTTTGTGAAATTTTCAACATTTTGAGTTTTCAATTTTCTTTCATTTTTATTTTTCTAAGGTATAGAGCAGACTGCAAAACTTGCTCCTCTCATAAAAAAAAACTTTTACATTAGCCAGAATATTCAATTTCAGCCCTAATGGACAAATATGAAAAACTAATGTCACCAAAAAAAAACAAAAAAAAACTACTCTGGTGAATTTCATTGAATCCCTAAACATAAGCAAACACTGCAAGTTTCATTCAAATATCTCTATCCCTTAAAGCATGACAGCTAGTTGAACTTTTTTGGAGGTGACCTCACTTGATCTTAAACACGTTATTGACCGTGCATCAACCACAAAATTTTCACACAACATGCCAAATTGATGTGGGAAAAGGTATGCGAGATTTCAGCACTAAGTCACATGCCATTTTTCCATATCTTCAGAAAATCTCAGGGCATAAAGACCCCAAAAGATGGAGTGGGTTTATCAGATACACACAATCACTATATATAAAATACCAAATAATTACCTTGAGCAGATCCCTGAAAAATGGACTGGAGGCTGATAGCATCATCTTGTGTGCCTTGAGCTTACGTCCCTCACAGCATAGTGTAATGTCAACCAGCTCTCCATCTTGCCGCAAGTTCTCGAACACAGATGTTATGTTGTTATGGAAGCCATCCCACTTCAGACAAAATTTGCTACTGTCTAATGATTCACTTCCAAGGGCCATTGTTACGTAAAGCTTTGTGGCAGAATGTATTAGTGGCGTGAACCGTCTGGAATTTGAACTGTTGGACTTCACCTTCAAACTCCAACTTGAGATGGGTCAGGAATCTGCATACCTACCTAATAACGTTAAATAAGTGAGTGGGTACCAGTCACCCAGCAATACGTTTTCAGCAGCACATCACACTACACTACGAATCTATTTAAAAAAGAAACAATCCCAGGCAGAACATTAACCCAAATCGGGGACATATCACAACCTATAATGCACAAAACCGATAATGCTTCAGAACCTATAATACTCAAAATGCATAATGCTTCAAAGCCTCTAAATCGCAGTCTTGGGGAATTTTTAATACCTAAATACTCAAAACTTATAATGTCTCAAACAAAATAATTCTTGGAACATATAGCTGTCCAGAATATATAATATCCAAATCCTATAATGCTTCAAAGCCTTTAATACTACATCCGGTGAGAACTTTAAAAACATATAATGCTCAAAACCTCTAATGCTTCGAAACCTATAATGCTCAATTCCTATAATGCTTCGTTTCAACTAATATTCAGAAAGTACAACTCTAGAAACATCTATGCTTCAAAACCGCTAAAACTCAAAGCCTATAATGCTCAAAACCTATAATAATACCTGACGACTGCATGCCATAATTGGCCGTAGGATTCCCTCCACGTCTCCACCGTAGTCTACCAATGGGAGACACCGCGCGAAAGCTTCTAAGCGCATCCGTTAGAGCGGCGACACATGCGAGGACGTGGACTGCTCGCCGCATTGGCCGCGTTCATGCATTTGGCTTGCGAAGAGCGGGAGATTGGAGTGGATGCTCCTTGAATTAAATTATTTGTTGTCGGTGATTTCTAAGCTGAGTCACTGGTTTTACGGATAGGTATTTTCAGTGTATAGGCACCCCAGAGTCGGGTCGAGCTTTTATAGGAGCAGGGGCTGATTATTCTGCCTTGACCGCGGCCGGGCTGAAGGAGAAGACACCCGGCGCTCGTGGTGTTCCCTTGTATGGAATATATATGCTTACGCTGAAGACCAATGGCGTACCTAGAATTTGTGTCGGGGGGGGGGATTTGAAGGATGCCCAGGTTTGTCCAGAAACACTCAGCATGCAACGTTTCAGTGGCATAATCAGGCAGTGGCGCACCCAGGGATTTCTTAAGGGGGGGGGGGGAGGATTGACGAAAACAAAATATCATGAAACAGAGGCCGCTTTAAAAACTAACAAAATACATACAACACCCGTGTTCAGGGTTGCTGCTTCATGTACCCCGTGTCTCTGTGGAATGCCTATGCCAGCTGGAAAGAGCAATCTCAGCTGAAATTGGCCTCTAACAACTGAGAAATAAACAGGGTGCCTGATGGCCAGAGAGGGCTGGGATGATCTTTGGATTTGAAAGTGCCCTTGACGGAAGAACAAGACCCCAAGAGCAAAAGTAAACTAGTGAGGGTCCATCTCAGATCTGAAATGCCCCCGAGATAAGAGCACGTGCTGACCCGGGAAGACGCCTGCATTCTCAAAGCACCCAACTGCTTAGAAAGGCGCCTTTCGTCTCGGTAGAGGAGCATATATAGCCAATAATGTTCCGCATATTACGAAGAACGGTGTCCGAATGGCCCAGGAGGGTGCCTACATTCTCAAGAAACTCAGCTGTCCGCAATAGCACCTGTATTAGCGAGATAGGCGTCTGACCTCAATTATGGGTACCTTTGTCTTCCAGATGCCTGAATAATTTAATGATTTATCTGGGTGGATACACTCAACCGATTGGGTTCAAGTTAGTTCTACGGGAATGACACTTGCTCACCCAGCTAACATACTACCCGAGGTCTTGCTCCCGTTGGCGATGGCAGAGATCATGTCCTGGGCCAATAGCGCGCCCATTGCCGAAGTCGCCATGTTGCCCAGGGCATGCATGGACTACATAACCTGTCTGGATGTAGCGCTTAGCATTTGAGACTTATATTTTATTTCAAGGAGCATGGTATCTAGGGACAGTACCTAAACAGCTTTAGTGAGTTTACCAAGGGATGCGACTCCCCCCCCTCCCATTGGGCTCGCGCAAGGGGAAGCAGCTCCCAGCGCCTCACGCATTCCGCCGCCCCTGCTGTGCACAGCTGGCAGTGGAGAATTGCGATATTTCTTGACATTCATTGATGCGTCCCATACTACGGTGCACAACACGTCACTGTTCACTGTGTGCTTCTGTTCACGTGGAAGGTATTCTCCATTCCCCATTACTACCGTGACACATGTGAGTACTGACGGCATATTCGAATGGAAGCATGAAAAGCAGCCGGTAGTCTGGCGTTGGGACCGCGCCTTTGTTTCAAATTCTATCAACCCATCTTTGTGACCAGCCGCGGTGCATACAAAATTAATGGCACCGCTCACCCCAGCGACAGGCGGTCTGCTAATGTCCGCGGCCGCCGCCGCTAATCCCAGGATTCGCCATGAAAGCTCACCACTGGACGCAACGGACTGATAGCCACCCACCGAGCTGACCGAACACTGTCGCCGCTACTGCTCAACATGGTGTCCCTTTGTGGTAACCATGTCCATGTCTGCCCATATCGGTCAGTCTAGTGACTGTTGGATACAGTAGATAGTAACATTTGCGTATAATATCACCAATACTCGTCCATCAGACTCGAAAACCTAAAACATTGACCTTCCATATAGACCCTTGGGCTTGGCCAATTTGTTTCAAAATCCTGGAGATCTTCTGTGTATTCAGGCACGGTCCATTTGAAAGTCTGGGAATGCTCAAAGAGGCGAAACGCATATTATTCGCGAACTGAGCATGTCCTAATGACGAATATTTTATTTTTGCCAAATATATGACAGTTGCCGCTCAAAAAAAACATAGTGTTGTTTGACTTTGCAAAAGCACGACCCCTGGTTTTGTGCCCATTCTATCTTCTGCAGGTCCCACAAAGCTTGGATTCCCCATGACTGTTGGGATGGAATGGCATGCTGCATTACTGTTGGCCAGGTCCCCCTGTGCTACACAGGATGCTCTTACAACAAGACCAGGAGTCCTCTACAATTACTGGAGTGGGATTCATTTCGGGGATGCCAGACTAACTGCTGGGTGCCTCTAAATCTCATGGGGCGCCTCTACAACAGCTGAAGTACTCGCTCTACAGATTTCAGGGATGTCCTACAACGTCTGGGGTGTCCCTCTGCAGACTCTTGCAGTGACGCAGGTGCCACTCTGCAGGTTGAGGGCGCCCCTAACGGCTCAGAGCCACTCTGCACAATGCATGGTTGCCTCTACAATGGCTGGGCTGCTCCTTTCCAGACTGCAGATGTGTTCCTGCAACGCTTATGGTGCCCCTACAGTGGGTGCGATCTGCCGTCTGACAGCATGGTCGATGGAACATGTGGGGCGCTGGGGCGCTGCGCCCTCCCTTGCGCGAGCAAAGGGACGTCGCATCCCCTTGGTGATCTTATTAAAATTGCTTACTCTCCCTATATACCAGGCTTCTTAAAATAAAGCAAATCTGCAAAGCTAAGCGCGGCATTGTGACCCTTAACTTATGTAAGTATGGCTAGGACACATGTTCGTAATTTTCTGGTCACTTTGTTTCAGAACTTCTAATGCTTCAAGGATAATTATTGTTCTAATACACAGCACGCTTTGCTCGGCATCGTTGCTAAAATTCACTGAAAGTTTATCTTGTATGTGGCATCTGAAGCTAAAGCTACAGTCATTTCACTCGGATAACTTTGCCCAGTGGTGGATCCAGCGGAGTCTATGTTGATATGCTAACTGGGGACGAAAATTTTGCTAACCATCTAAGAGGTTAATAATTTAGGGTTAAATTCAGACTTCCCGACCAAATTCCTCGTTTTCGGCATATATTTCCATCATCGTTTCCCCGGTGAAAATTTCTTAGAGCATACCCTGGGATCTAGAGGTCACTTATACTTAGGGTACGTCCTTCCGGGGGCGCAGCCAGGAATTTCCTAAGGGAGGCTCGACTAAAAATAAAGATGTTACGAAAAAGGGAAAGCGTTCGGCGAAACCCAAATTTAGGGTTTTACGTTTTGAAGATCTCAAAATTTCTTGCTTGCTCTAGTGTATTATTGTTTGCTCAGGGGAAGGGGCCACTCCCTTGCTGTGCCTCTGCGTCCCCCAGAACGGCGTTCCCACAGGAACGGTCGCTTGCAGCCTCTTCTCTTCCTCTCTTTTCAGCCAGTCACCGCGCTGGTAAATTTTAGCCTCTTTGTGAGGTTTGAGCTCACCCGATTTATTTTTCTCAATTGTTGGTGCTCCCCCGAGGAGATGGTGCCTGGTCCACCAGACGAATGCTCTGTATTTAATTTCCTTGGCATGTCCTTGCTTCTGCCAAGTAATTCATCATATCTTTTTTGCGAACATGCTTTAGGGTCGCACAGCCTTGATCCTTGGAGTCATAATTTGAAAATAATTCCTTTCCTCATGAATGATAACTTCGACAGGCGTCTTCTCGATCTGAACTAGAGAATTGCCTGGAGGCAATGATCTGACAAAGGTGTGTCGAGTATGAGAGACGTTATGCCCTTTTTGCGTCATTCAGCTGCACCAATGATCATTTTGGCCATGCTGGGCCAGTCATTACACTGTGTTGCGAAGTGTGCCTACATTTTCATGGGAGCGCTCGTCTGGCCCAGGAAGGCGCATACATTCTAAAGAGTGGCACCCAGAAGGGTGTCTGTACTAGTACTGTCAAGAGAGACGCCAGTGTGCTCCAGGAGGGTGCCCAAATTTGCATCAGGGGTGCTAACTATCTGAAACCGCGCCTTTAATTTCAACAGAAGCATTACCTGGCCGTTGTAAGCGCCTGACTGCAAAGAGCATCGGTTGGCCCAGGAGGGCGCCTGCATTCTCAAAGCACCCATCCGCCCAAAATGATGCCTTTCTTGTCGGGAGAGGAGCATATCATGTAGCCAATGATGGCCCTCATATTACGAAGAGTGGTGTCCGAATGGCCCAGGAAGGTGCCTACATTCTCAAGGCACACAGCTGTCCGAAAAAAAACACCTGCATTTGGCGAGATAGGTGCCGGACCGTGACGGACGGTTATCTGTTTTCCATCTTCCTTACTATTTTGCAGATTTTAGCTGGGTGGATCAACTCGACCGAATGGGTGGCCACCTGGTTCGACTAGGACGCTTGCCCATCCAGCTAACATGCTATCCGAGGTCCCGCTCCCCTTGCCGATGGTTGAGTTGATGTCCTGGGCCAATAGTGTGCCCATTGCCGAAGGCGCCATGTCGCCCATATCCATGAATGTCGATGACGCACCGAAGGCCTGTTTATCGTCCTGTGGTGAGATGATTGCCCTTCTAGTCAAGGTTAGAGTTGCTCTCGAGATGGACACTCCTGTGATTCGCTCACCTCGACGGTTTCTCGACGGTTTCCAAGATCAACGACCTAGCTTGACGTCAGATGACCTTTGTGGAGTTAGGAGTAATTATATGAATGTGCACCTAAGACTGAACTAGGCGTCTAATTTTGCCCCTGGGCACTACAAAAAGAATACCTTCTGCTACTATTAACGAAGTGTCTAAAATTATGTGAACCTCACCTAGCCCCTTACCTATGAGTCGAAGTATTACAAGTCACACATGACTAGTATCCCGGGGTATTGAGAAATACTGGTGAACACATTCAGCGCGTACATCTACATCTAAGGCAAAATTCGATGTCGTACGTCAGCTCACCCCCCCCCCCCCCCTCTTGCCGCGATACGTTCCGCCGCCCGTGTGTAGCAGTAATTTAGGAATGCCCATTCAATGGCTGGGGAGCCTCTCTGCAGCTGCAGGGGTGCCCCTATAATGACTGGGATGCTCCTCTCTTAAGAGTGCAGAGGTGCCCCCATAACGGCGCGGGTGCCTCTTTTGAGGCTACAGGGGTGCTCCTACAACGGCTGGGTTGTCACATTGCAGACTACAGGAGTGCCCCCACAAAGGCTGCGGAGCTCCGCTCCAGCCTGCAGCAGGGTGCCCCTACGCCCATGATTGCAAGACATGTATGGGCTACTGGTGCATCAAGCAACAGTGGCAGATCCATACGCCCGTCTCAGCGGTGACTTAGTATAGGATCAATTCCAGAGCATCCAACCAATTGGGAAACACTTCTCGGGTTTCACTTCCTTTTTTAGCCTAGGAACGAAATCAGCATCCAGTTTTCTACTGCAGAATTACTGCAAAGTAAAATACTGCAAAGTACTGCAAAGCACCCTTTTGGGATACATTTTCCGTACAAAAAAAATGTCAAGGATCTACTGCAATCAAATCGCTTACGGGGCACGACATCTTGGTCCAACCCCGGATTCGTAGCTGTGTGGAAGACGATGGTTAAAATGTGGGCCTTACTGACACGTGCATGGCTTGGATTGGACGCTGCACGCGGTTGGACGACAGCAGACGTCAGACCTGCCCCTTGCTTGTGGCTGCTGCCATGGGTGTAATCCCTGGGGGCTGAGGGGGAGGACATGTCCCTCCAAGTTGTGAAAAGTGGCGATTTGCCCCCTCAATTTCTTTCGTGTCCCCCCAAAGCCCCAGCTATTAAAATACCTATGCATGATCGCCGCAAAAGTATACTTAGTCATGTACGTGTATATAGTGAACATATACATACAAGAGAATCGCCATAAATGGTACCAGCCGAACTAGCTAATCAACTTGCTTGACAGACTATCTGTCGTCATAAAATATCCGAATGGTAAGTCGGCAGGCGTTATAATTTTTGATTCCCGACCATTGTTCAATAACATGAACCTTTCCCATCTTGTGTTTTCGCCCGGGTGAAGAATTGTGCTTTGCAAGGCAACAAATTTGCATTATCGCTAGGCCTTATGTGTCTTAGGCTGCTTTCCCTTGCGCATATATCGATATACGTATTTTGAACGTGATTCTGGATGTCCTTGGTTATCTTCAAGGCCATGGAGTGGCGTCTTAGGCAGCCTTAAACGTAGGTCAAGTTGGCGTCGTATTCGTATTCGCTATTCAGAGACGTATTTATATTATCGTTCGGCGACAGTTGTATGTTTCTTCGAAACAATTGCCACAAATGCTTCTGCCTGTACTGAACACGCTGGAAGTAACTACATAGGTCTCACATGACCACTTTAACGGTCAAGGTCCAATCCTATGCAAACCGGTTTCTTCGGTCGCCTCGCATTTTTTTCCGTTTTGGCCCAAACCTGTCCAAATCTGGTATCAAGCGATAGCTGGTGGTGAATCATCGAGTAACATTTCAAACCGGGACATGTCAAGGTCATGCCTCAAGGCACAGTCAGCTTTAGTTATTCGATGACCTCGCGTTCGGTTGCCATCGCTTCGATTTCCACGAAAAGGCGCCATTCGACGTGGCTTGTTGCGCGGAATCAAAAGTTGTGCAATCGAATTAATTTTCAAGGTTAAAAGTCAACTTGATTTCTTCGGTCGCCTCGAATTTTGTCGTTTCCGCCTGAGCTTACCCAAATCTGGTATCAAGCGATACCCGTGGTGAACCCTCGAATAACATTTCAAACCGAAACATGTCAAGGTCAAACTTCAAGGTCAAAGGTTGGATTGAGTTCTTTGATGGCCTCGCATTTCGTCGCTATGGCTTCAATTTGCAGAAAATGTGTGTCATTCGACTTGGCTTGTTATGCGGTATCAGAAACTTCAGAATTATAAATAATTTCGACGGTCAATGGTCAACCTGATTTCTTCGGTTGCCTCGCATTTGTTTTTCGTTTTCGCCCAAGCCTACCTTGATCCACCATCAAGCGATAGCCCGTGGTGAATCCTCGAGTAACATTTCAAACCGGGACATGTCAAGGTCAGACCTCAAGGTCAAAGGTTACTTTAAGTGTTTTGAAGTCCTCACGTTTCGTCACTATGACATCAATTTGCATCAGGTGGGTTCCATTCCACGTGGCTTGTGGTGCGGAATCAGAAAGCTACGAAATCGAACTAATTTCAAAGGTCAAAGGTGAAACCCAGTTCTTCTGTCGCCCCACATTTTTTTCTTCGCCAAACCCCACCTAAATCTGGTATCAAGCAATAGCCCGTGGTGAGCCTGGAGTAACATTTGAAACCAGCAATGTCAATGGCAATCTTCAAGGTCAAAGGTTAGTTTGCATTTTTCGAATTCCTCGCGATTCCTCGCTATGACTCCAATTTTTATCAAAGTTAGTGTCATTCGACGTGGCTTGCCGTATGGTATCAGAAAGTTGAGAAATCGAAATAATTTTGAAGGTCTCGAATGTCCGGTGTGTGTACAATGCTTGAGTATGATATTGCAATAGGAGCATGTCTCTTTGTTTGCAGCCATTGTGATCAGTCGCTCGGCAAGGATTTCCCTAAGTTCGGGCCCGACCAAGAAAAAAGTGATGAAAAAGGAGAGCCTTCGACGCACCTCGCGCGCCGAAAATGTATGGTTTGCGTAGTGACTTTCTCCAAAATTTATCGTTTGATCTAGTGTATTTTTGTTTGTAGGAGGGGAGGGGGTAGCAACTTGGCTGCGCCTTTGATTGTGATAACAGACACTCATATCCTATTTGACTAGTAGCCAGGGGTGTTGTTTTATATACTTTTGTGGGGGCAAGTGTTTTTTTTTTTTTCCCTTTTTTTTTTTTTTTTTTTTTTTTTTTTTTTTTTTTTTTTTTTTTTTCTCTTTTGGTTTCTCCCCCCCCCTTTTTTTTTGTTTTTTTTTTTTTTTTTTTTTTTTTTTTCCCCCCCCCCCCCCCCCCCCCGGTTTTTTATTTTTTTTTTTTGGGGGGGGGGGGGTGTTTTTGGGGTTTTTTTTTTTCTTTTTTTTTTTTTTTTTAAAAATTTTTTTTTTTTTTTTTTTTTTTATTTTTTCTTTTTTTTTTATAAAAAATAAAAAATAAATTTTTTTTTTTTGGGGGGGCCCCCCCCCCCCCCCCCCCCTTTTAAGTTTTGGGGTTTTTTTTTTTGTTTACCAAAACGTTCATGTTCACGTTCAACGTCTTGCTACCACGTCAACGTTCGTGCACGTGTACACACTGGCAGATCCGATTTCGTCAACTCTTGCTGTAAGCAGAACTTGAGCAGCATAGAACCTTCGATGCGTGTCAGAATGTACTATGCTACCATATTGGCTTCCAAACAATTATAAAAAAATACCTTTAAAATTGGAGATTCTTTCAGCCAGACGGTATTTTTTAACCTCTGCAAAGGTTACTGCATTTTCATTCAGTTTACTTCTCTTGGTTTCGGGTGGCCAAAAGACACTATGCCCCCCCCACTTTTAAGCGCTACGGGGAGCCATGGCCGGAATGGGCCCTCCCTGGATCCGCTAGTAAATGTAGCCTGTCTCTTCATCTTAGCAACCGCAACACCAACATACGAAACATGCTGCTCAACTGAGCTCAACTGGTCACTCGCACAAAACATCCTGTTCAAATTCCGCTTTCGAAATCTGGCTCACTGAGTCCGCTTGCCCGTTACTGGCTAAACAAACTTCATGAACCTATCTGACGAAGGAATAATGAAACTGCTGATTTCGTCATCTCTTGCTGTAAGTAGAACTTCAACAGCATAGAACCCTCGATGCGTTAGAATCTACTATGCTACCATATTGGACTTCCAAACAATCATAACAAAATACTTTTAAAATTGGAGATTATTTCATCCGGAAAGCTATTTTTTAACCTCAGTAAAGGTTACTGCATTTTAATTTAGTTTACTTTTATTGGTTTGGGGGGCCAAAAGACACTATGCCCCCCCCCCTTTGAAGCGCTTGGGGGGGCATGGCCGGAATGCCCCCCCATGGATCCGCCAGTGGTGCCACCCCCACATCCGAATCCGTTTGGGTCTGCCCATTGCCGTCATGTATTTTCCCCCTCCCCATTTATATTCAGAAATCAACACCCGTGCTAGTAGCTCCCAGAAAAAAATCCGTGATAACCTGCTCGGACGACATGTCATTGCTGACATTTAATTTATACTGTCACATTGCTGTTCCGGACATTTCAATATACCAACCTTTTTTAAAGTCGTTCGGTTTTTCGTAATGGTTCAACGGAAGTTGTCAAGTATGCAAGAGAAGCCACACGTAAGTGAGAACGATTTCTTAACCAGCCGGATTTCACAACCACGAGAGAACAATGTTGTAATCCGGGCTAGATCTAGGAATTGTCATTGGGAGGGGGAGGGGGGCACTTGTCTGGAAGAGCGCCATTTCTTTGGAGGGACACCACTGCGAAAGTCCCAGGAGGGGGCGCCTCTAGCTGAAAAAAATGAAGGGGTGGGGGGGAGGGGTGCACTCTGCCTTCCGGGAGGGGCGCCTTCCTTACCAAA
The DNA here is from genome assembly GCA_034440615.1 of Ashinkailepas kermadecensis. Taxonomy (NCBI): domain Eukaryota; kingdom Metazoa; phylum Arthropoda; class Thecostraca; family Neolepadidae; genus Ashinkailepas; species Ashinkailepas kermadecensis. The sequence continues at coordinate 982,899 of JAOTOM010005128.1, read as the reverse complement.
GGGGTGCCTTTTTATTTCAAAGGGGCGCCTCTAGCCGAACAATTATAAGGCTGTTCGAAGAATTAGATTTTCTATTACAAGAGGGTAACGTTTCACCTAATTACAGGATTGCTCAATGGTGACTGTGGAATTGGGCCCAGCACATACGGCAAAAGTTAGGTTTAGGGGAAGTCGAGGTATGTTGACCCTGTGTTCACTTAGGAGGGCCTGGAGCGCATGGGCTGAGACAGACTGATTATTTGTTCACATATTCCGAAATGGTGATCTTTTGGGCACAAATCAGTCGCATCAATATTTTTTATCAAGGAAGTTTAAATCGATGATATTTTGAGTTGTTCTGACGAATCGCCCGTCTCAACTTACCACAGGCGTGGGGTAAGTTGGTCCTATTGGTGGGAAATATTGATCAGAAGCCTTATTTACGTGAATAAATTCTGTGACGACTACTTGTGATTGCTACTTTTAGTGCTGCGGGCTTTTTGTGACAATCTTTTTGTCACCTGACGTGTTCTGGTGGCAAAGCAAAGAAGCGGGAAGAAAAGCAACATTTATCAGCAAGTGCCTAGCAAAGATCGACACACACACACACACACACACACACACACATATATATATATATTTGAAATATGAGCCTGTAGGCCATTAATCACCAAAAATCACCGTCCGACTGGTTTCGTCGGTCAAAGTGGGGAGAAAAGGCAAGCGCTGGAGCGCGTCCGGAATGGCGCGGTCGCTACCCCTCCTTCGGCAGCAGAGTAAACAAAACACCCCAGTGCGGCGGCACGGTGCTATGTGTGCGCAGCTTGGGCTAGACTACAGGTTTCCGTCCGTCCCATGTACCAGCCGACTACAACTATCAGCCGAATTTACAGGGCAGTGTGCGAAGATTTTCGGAATGTTCTGTTGTAGACAGTAGAGGTAGCATGTCATAGTCCTGAAATATGTTTTGCACTGGTCATGAGAGACAAACTTAGTTTCGAATCATGCTACCTGCATGCTATTTTTAGAAGTGGTGGAAGATGCCAAGAAAACCGCCGATGTGACAGTGGATTTATTTTCCGAGGGCAAGTACTCGACCTTTGGTTAACTGAATGTCCAGAATGGCATAGTGGGCGGTCGAGCTGCAGTGGTTGGCATTGTGAGGTTAAGATCTGATAGAGCCGTGGCAATTTGAACACTATATGGGGGAAGTTTGGGCCCAAATCGGCCCTTGTCGTATCTGTAAGTCGAAAAGCAGCGCTGTACCGGATTATATTTAATCGATTTGATTTTAATGTGGTAGCGGCACAGCTGTTGTGTCCTCCTGAAGTTGAGTGGAGGCGTGTTTGAGTCCACAAGAAGACTGGCTATCGGTGTGGCGCTGAGGGCAGTTGCTTTGGATGATTTCTAACTTTTTGCTCTGGCTTTTTTTTAAATGATGGCAAAGATGATGCTGTTGTATTCTAGGGTGGGTTGTATGATTGATTTGTAGAGTCGTAGGAGTGTTTTCATGTCTCTGCCCCAGTCTGTGCCTGCAAATGCACGGAGTGCGTTGACACGCTTCGTGCATCTCTTGGATGCAGAGGTGGTGTGTGTGTGTGTGTGTGTGTATGTGTGTGTGTGTGTTGAAGCTAGGTTTTTCATCCAAATGTACTCCCAAGAACTTGGAACTTTTCACCTGTTCGATGGATTTGTCATCGATTTTAAATAGTGTTGTGGGTGTGGGGCGGAGACGATTAGTATATGTGACTGTGGCCGATTTTTCTGCGGACAGGGTCAAGCCCCACGTTATGCACCACTTTGCGATGTGGTCTACAGCTAGTTGAATAGTTTTCTCAGCTTTTAGGAAGCATTTTGCTGTTGTCCAAATGGCTATGTCGTCCGCCAAAAGTGAGTATTGAAGTGATGTATCTGTGTGATTAGCAAGTATGTCGTTAATCATGATGATGAAGAGGCTCCGTGAGAGCACGCTCCCTTGTGCCAGGCCCCGCTCCTGAGATGTGGTGTTTGATGTGACACTGCCGCATCGACCTTAAGGGTCCTGTCTCGGAGAAAGTTGGGAATGAAGTGTATCTTGCGTCCGCGTAGGCCTGTCTTGTGGAGTTTGTGCGTCAGTGCGGACTTGTGTACTCGGCCGAATGTGGCAGTGATATCTGAGTTCTTACAACTTAGAACACAACAAATTTGAGGAAGTCACAAAGCGCTTCGCAAATATATCTTCCGTGCCACATTTGTGCTACTCCAAACTGTTCCATGTTGCCCCTGCTCTCCACTGACGTAAGTTGGAGTAGATTGGAGTTACTCCGATCTACTCAGAAAACGCACGGGAACACGGAACAGCTACAAGTTGCTCGGAGCAGTTTGGAGCAGGGTCAGTAACAGACCATTTGGCTGCCTTTCCCGGCGCATATATCGATATATCCAGGGTCTCCCTCTGAGGAATTTTCACGAGGTGGGATTTCTTGCTCATACCCAATCAGCCCAATATGGCGTTATGCACAATATCAGACGCGGTCGTAGGGCGGTGATGAACAAGCACCGCGTTCTGAAGGAAAAAGACTGTGCACAACAAGCGCGTTATTTCGTGGGTCGCATTTGTTATCCATGAACCTACGCGCGGCGAGCAGTGTCGCAGCTAGAATTATCCTAAGGTCGGTCAGACCTTAGGATAATTCTACCACCCAAATAAAATTAAATGTGATGAAACAGAGAAAGACGCTTCGGTTGCGCGAAACGCGGCGAAAATTTAGGGTTTGTGTTGTAACTATTTCAAAATGTATCGTTTTATATATGATATTTTTGTGTGCTAAGGGTGCGCCTCTGGTGGCGATTATCCCAAAACAACGTAAACTGCTGAGCAAAACATTACCTACTTTTTATATTCCTATTCGTATTTTGAATAAAGTAAATCCCATAGCTACTCATATGCCAGCTCCTCAAAAGCATCATCATTGCCTGGGTCCCGCCGGCTCGGGTCTTTCGTACGCTGAAAACGGTTTCCGATAGTTCAATTTAAACCCGTTCGGGCTGCGTCCTCCGTCGTAACTAACACGGTTTTTGTTTCCTTGTTTATGTTCGCACCGTTACCGGCGGAGCCATCACCACTACCTGCTACATGGCACATTCCACGACAATTCGACAAGTGAAAGGGCCAAAATAACACCCAATAATTTATATTTTGATGAAAATAATCATGTGGGATTATCTGATGCGTCGAATCCAGCTGTGCCATTTTTAGAAAGATCAGGTCAACGGTCAAGGAGTTATAGTCTCGGTAATTTTTTAGAGGTCATATAACAAGGATGTCTTTTGAGGTCTTTAGCTCAATGAAGAACAATCCGAATTGTGCAAAAGTATATATCGGTGACTTCACAATAATCCATTGCATCTTTTGGCCCTTTCAGAATTTTCGTCTACAGCCTATTTGAAATCGTGACATCGTGACATACGGTCACGTGACCTACTTTTACTTTCGGGACAGTCACAATGCGATATAAAAAGTTCAGAAATTAAGTTGGATATTCTATCTTTCGAAGCAAAAAAGAAGGTTTTGCCCCTAGAACTCTACATATCCGTTGTAAATTAGCCATGCATGGTTCTTTTTGCGCTAGTTTATCGTGGCCTGTTTTAATATTTGTTTAGAACGTTATATTGCTGAAATTCAAGACTCATTTGACGTTCGAGGCACGTGATGGGATGAGAATGCCAGTCATCTGATCTTGAGTGTTTTGTTGTATAAGTGTTCTAACTCGTGATGTCAAGGGTTAAACAGAAATGACCAAAATGCATCCAAGTTGTGGTAGTAGATTATTTATGAATTATACCTTGTGATGAATTACAAGGAGAGAGAAGCATCCACAACATAGCAATCGCATTCTGATGGCCGATAAATCATTCGTACAACCATTTATTGCATCGCAAAAATATAAATATGCGAATGTAGTGAAATATCAGGAAGGGCACAAACAAGGGGTAGCGCTGTATTTGGGTGTCCAGTGTTCACTGCTCACTCTCGCTGGGTGTGCTGCCTGTGAAACGAGGAAATTTCTGAGGGTGTCAGACATAGACAAGGTGAAAGTAAAGCTATTTTATGAGTCGGACCAGATCAACCGGATGTATATCGGCAAGACCGACTGTGTCACAGAGCGAGAGGCTGATGAAACCAAAAGTAGAGTTCAGGAAAGGCTTGTTTTGGGAAATTTGTGTGAAATATATGATGTATGCAAGCAAAACCCTGAAAACCCTCGCATCGGCTTCTCAGCCTTTGCTGTCCTTCGTCCCAAGCGTTGCGTCTTGGCAGGCAGCAGTGGGACGCATTCGGTGTGAGTGTGCAAGTATCATCAAAACCCAAAACTGCTCATATCGGCTCTCGGCCTTCCCGGTTTCGAATATCGTGACCTCCTCGATCACTCTGTATGTGGCACGGACAACCCTGATTGCATGATGCACAACTGTGAGGACTGCCCTGGTGAAGACGGGGTGATGAACTTTCTGAGGATTATCCTCGCGGATAAATCAGGAGAAGAGAGTGAAGGTGATTCAACCAAGGGCGTCGCCACCGGGGGGCAGAGGGGGCAGTCGCCCCCCCCACCCCTGCCGTGAGACTGGGGGGGGTGGCGCCGCCCCCCTGAAATTTGAGGAGGTCCCTATCCGGAAATTCACAGGAAAAAAGTGAGCAAGGAGGCCGACGAGACATGAGAGGAGGCCTCCAAGAAGTGAGAGGAGGCCCCTAATTTGAAGAAGGAGTCACCTGGGAGAGGATAGGAGGCCCCAGAAATCAAGAGAGTGCCAACAATTGGCACGGACGCCCCCAGGAATGCAAAGGAGACCACCAGGATTGCAAAGGAGGCCCCCAGGATTGCAAAGGAGGCCCCCATGATTGAAAAGGAGGTCCCCCCAGGATTCCAAAGGAGGCCCCCAGGATTGCAAAGGAGGCCTCCAGGATTACAAAGGAGGCCCCCCAGGATTGAAAAGGAGGCCCCCAGGATTCCAAAGGAGGCCCCCAGGATTGCAAAGGAGGCCCCCAGGATTGCAAAGGAGGACTCCAGGATTGCAAAGGAGGCCACCAGGAATGCAAAGGAGGCCCCCAGAATTGCAATGTAGGCCTCCAGGATTACAAAGGAGGCCTCCAGGATTGCAAAGGAGGCCCCAGGATTGCAAAGGAGGCCCCATGATTGAAAAGGAGGCCCCATGATTGCAAAGGAGGCCCCCAGGATTGCAAAGGAGGCCCCCAGGGTTGCAAAGGAGGCCCCAAGATTGCAAAGGAGGACTCCAGGATTGCAAAGGAGGCCCCCATGAATGCAAAGGAGGCCCCCGGGATTGCAAAGGAGGCCTCCAGGATTACAAAGGAGGCCCCAGGATTGCAAAGGTGGCCCCAAGATTGCAAAGGAGGCCACCAGGATTACAAAGGAGGACTCCAGGATTGCAAAGGAGGCCCCCAGGAATACAAAGGAGGCCCCATGATTGCAAAGGAGGCCCCATGATTGCAAAGGAGGCCCAATACGGGAAAGGAGACCTCAGAAAATGAGAGGAGGCCCAAATACGGAAGAGAAAGCCAATGGATATGAGATGAGGTTTCGGAGACGCAAAAGCAGTCCCCAAAACGGGTAAGGTTCTACCAAGATAGAAAAGGATGATCCAAAAAAGTGGCAGGAAGCACCTAATTCGGAAGAGGACGACACAAGATTGGAAATGAGACCCCATGGTGCACGAGGATGCCCCTAAAATAGGAGAGAAAGGCCATAAGATAAGAGGGATGACTCCCAGGGGAAAAAGATGGCTCCAAGACGGATAAGAAGGTCCCCAGGATATGACAAGGTAACTGAGATAGGAAAGGTTGCTTGTAATTTGGAAGAAGAGGCACCTGAGAGAGAACAGGAGTCCACCAGGAGATAAGAGGCCACCCTTAAAATGGGCAAAGATAGAATCAAAACGCAGAACAGGAGGCCCAGAAGACGTGAGAGGAGGCCCCTACTTTGAAAAAGGAAAGCCTCTAGAAGAGAAAAGGAGGCCCCTGCCGGACTCGAGAGGAGTCCCTCGAGATGGAGTACGAGGTCTCCAGGGCCGAATGAGGCCCCGACGACCGGAAGGAATTCCCAGGAAATGAGAGAAGGCCCTTAAGATGAGAGTGGTAGGTAGCAGTTATGGAAGGAGGCGAGGTTTCCAAAATTGAAGATCCCTCAAGACGGGTAAGATTTGCGAGGACAAAGGAGGAGGCCCACGAGGCGTGTCAGGAGTCCCCTAATTTGGCAGAGGATGCCCCTGGAACTTGAAAGGAAGCCCCATGCCATGTTAAAGGGGCCCCAGGATGTGGGAGGAGGCCTTCCAAAACGGGAGAAGGACCATTGAATATGGAGGAGGGTAGGACGCACGAGAAGATGTCCAACACCGGTAAAGAGGCTCCAGGAAATAAGACGAGACCCCTAAGACGCGAGAGGAGGTCTATAATTCGCAAGAAGCCCCTGAAATGGCAGGAGTCGTGCCGGAGTACTTGAACATCACGATATGGGCCCAAAAAGATCCGACCGGGGCCCCTGAAAATCACGCTCAGCCTAGGGGTACCAAAAATTAACGCCCGGACCATGAAAATCACGCTAGGGACACGATAGGTCGTACCGTTCCCCAACAGTATCATTGGGACACAAATGAAGCCGGGGCAACAAAAGCAATCCGGACATGGATAATCACTCTGGGGCCCCAACAATGACACCAAAAGCATCCAAAACGTATTGGACACCCACAAAGTGTCGAGGTCGCTAAAACTCGCGCTAGGGATCCAAGCAAATGACGTCGGGACAAAACAGATTACATTGGACTAAAAAACGTCGCGTCGCATCCCTTGAAAATCTCACTGGGGACCAAAAAGGTCGTGTCTGGACCCCAAAGGTTGCAGCTGCCCAAAAAATCAATTATCAACCGGAATGTCACTCTGCGCCCCAAAAAATCGGGTCAAAGTCCCCCCCTCCAAAAAAACCCGTTGGGCACTGGAAAAAAAACGTGTCGGGGCACCGAAAGAAAATCGCACCTGGAGACCGAAGAATCGTACCAGGACCCAAAAATATCACATAAGGACCTTAAAAAAAGAACTCGATGTCCAAAAGTTCACACCGAGACTCGATGGAATCGACCCCAGCACCTGAAAATTAAGAACAGGTCCGGAAAAAATTACCCGGAGGGCATTTATACTCAGAAAGATGTCATCGGCTGAAAAAAGTCCTTCGGTGGCCGCAGTGACATATCAAGGGGGCAAATGTCCCTCCCTCCTAAGAGGGATATGCTCCCAAGAATCGAGCCAAGGCCCCCAAAAGTCGCGCTGGGGCCACAAAAATTCGCCTCGGCCCACCAGAATTCGCGTAGGGGCTCCAAGTAAATACGGCAGGCCCCAGAAAACTCGCTCCGAGGCACGAAAATCTGCAACAGGAACCGCCAAGATCGCGTTGGGGTCACAGCTAAGTACAACGCGCCCCGCAAACTGGAACCGGTCCCACCAAATTTCGCGCTCGGACCCACATTTCCCATCGGTAGCACCAAAAAGTTGGTCTGGGCATACAAAATTAACGTCGGGGCTGCCAACAATTGGCGTCTAGGGCCCCACATAGGCACCGTGTGACCCCCAAAGTTGCATCGGTATCCGAAAAATAAAGCCGGAGCCCTCCAAAATAAGGAGGGATTAAAAAAAAAGTCCTGGTCAGGACAATGGTTCTGGAGCACCGAACATGTCATCAGATGCCTTGACAAATCGCGTACGGCATCGAAAAACATACCGGAGCCCGAAGAAAGTCGAGGTGAGATACAAAAACATAGCGCCAGGGACTCGAAAAATCAGGCCGGGATTCGGAATTTAAATAAAATTCAGAAGATATCCACAAAAACGCGTTGAGCCCAGATAATTGGCGTTGGGTCCCGGAACCACGCGCCTGGGCGCGATAAGTCGCGCTAGGACCCAGAAAAATCGCACCGAAGCCCCAAAATCGTACTGGGGCCCCACAAATGTGCGTCAGAAGCCAAAAAAAAACACACAGCGGGACCATAACAGCACAACGGTCACCGAAAATGCGACTGGCCCTCCAAAGCGCAGTCTCGCAAAAAGCGACATGGCCCGAAAACATGCGTTGTAGCCATAGTAGCCATATACCGGGAACCCTAAAAAAACTTTAAAAAATACCGGAAGCTCTCAAGGCACACAGGGACCATGCGACCGCACAAGGGCCTGAAAAGAGGTTGGGGCCGCAAAAAGCAACATGGTCCCAAAACGAACAATAATACCGGGCACTAAGTAAACACCTCGAGATCTTTGAAAACGCCCCGACAACTAAAAAAATATTATGTGCGCAAAAAAAGCAACAAACCCTAAAACGAGCAGGGGTTTCGAAAATGCGCTGGGACTCTAACAAAAATGGATTGGAGCCCTAAGACACATCCGTAGGCGAAGAAATACGAAACGGGTCCAAAGAAGTACACTCAGGCAGGGCCTCTGTTCGGTAGTCAACCTGGAAGCATGTTTAATCAAAGATATGAGGTGCATCAAAGCTCAGCGGGTATCCGCATTTCTTCGCCATAAAATATGGGAAGTAGGGAACCAATGATCGAATTTAAATAATCGAATTTTCACAGCGAACGCCCATACGAAGAATTTATCGCGTCAGATATGGCGCAAGTCTATGATGTGGCAGCAATTAGCAAAGCGTGGCAGGCCCAGCAGAATCCGTAGCATCGCACGAAGTGTGGCGAATGCGCCGAAGGCGCAAGATGGGTGTGCACGTGCACTAACGTTGGCGTCGTGGCGACCGGGCACTATGAACTGGAATGTCTGAAATTGGGAAATTTTACATTTTAAAGTGATTTGTGTAGGTGTGATTTCAGCAGTGGGAGGTGACCTATCAAGGGATACCAAAATAATACATTCGAACAGGGTGGGGGAGATAGGGTTGAAATCCGACGAATCAGAAACGATAGTGGTAGATTAGGCCCCTCCACAGGATAATTCAGTTGATCACTAATTATTTTATTTAAAAAGGTCCCCTTTGACAAAATAGTGGTCGAAATCGGAAGACTTTATTGAGTAGTTGGACCCCCTCCAAATACGTTTCCCCCCCCCCCTTTCCCTTGACGAAAATATAGGTGCGTCACTGGTCTCCCAATAATTTTCAGAAACTTACGCCCATGGAGCAAAGCTAACATTGCGGGGGCAAATTCCCCCTCACATGCCTACAAAACAACACCGATGCCCCATATTACATGGGAGGAATGATGTTATAAAATGTATTTTCTTCCTACAAAGTTGTCTTCTGTGATTACAGCCTGCATGATTAGAGCTTCCCAGCTTCAATACCTTCTCAACGACATAATTTACAAAACGGTACAGCACAGCGATGACCATGCGCGTGACGGCGTGGAATTCGAAGGTTTTGCATTATTTATGCATTGTCATTGTTACATTGTTGCATTGCCATTGATGCATTGTTGTTCAATGCTTGTTCTTGCCGTGAATTTATTCGCGGAGGATGTATTATTTTAGCTTCTGTGCCAAGTGCCTTGCAGCCAGCACCAAATGTTATGTTTAAAAAAAAATGTATAAGATGACGATCAGAAAACCAATTCAATCCACTTCTCGTTGTTACCTTCGCGAAATTGTCGTCCTAGGACTGAGAAATGATCGTTTAAGCTTGTTCATGAGATCAAGCTGGTGGGAATGACAAACAGTAGTGATGAACCTAGCTATATTCAGTTAAACTTGGTGGACATAGAAGTGGGTTGATCAATGGGAGATATCCTTAAGATATGCTCAGCACGAGCCCCACCAGCTCGCTACAATCTAGAGGCCAGCGGGAAGATTCTTCTCGTCGATAAAGCATAAAGATATTGGTTTGTTTTGGCACTCACGTATTTATCCACATTTGCTTATTGATACCCTGGTATGGCTCAGTTCTCAGCGAAAACAATGATTCTTGCCATTGCGTTTTGCGTAAATCATGCACCATGCCAAGAACAAACAAGACGTCAATGTGAAATCATGTTCCCATTCGGGAACCAAACTAAGAGCCTAAAAAGCAATAGGTGGCCCTAACACAGTGGAGGCCCCCTTTCGGGGACAGGAGGCCCCCTATCAACATTGCCCCCCCTGGAAGAATTTCGTGGCGACGCCACTGGATTCAACCCCAGATGATGACATGGGTAATGAGATTAGGTACACAAAGTGGATGAGCACGCATCGTTGTACACTCGTAGAAACAGTATAGACCAAAGAGGAAAGCGTGCAATATTTGAGCCAGCAAACCGCGAAGCTGCCCTGACACCACTTTGTGGCTGACAAACAAGGTCAGCACTTCACCTACGCAAAGGTTACTGCCAAGGAGGCCGAAGTGATTGCGCAGTGCGATTTCGCTGAAAATTATTAATTTGTGGTGCAGGATGCAGCTCAAGGCTTCCACTGGTGTTCGTCCCAGTGTACGGTGCACCCGTTTGTAGTGTGCTGGCGTGAGGACGACGTACTGTACCATCAGAGCTATTGCTGTATCTTTGACGGCACAAAGCACAACACCGACATGGTGCGTGCGTTCCTGCAACGGCTTTTCCCAGAAATTCGGACCGAAGTACCTAACCTCAAAACATTATTTATATCGCAGACGGCAGTGCTGCACAGTATGCGAATAAGCACAACTTCCTCAATGTGTGTCACTGTCAGTCAGTTTTTTTTTGGTACCCTGTGAGCGGCTTTGTTTGCCACATCTCATGGTAAGGACACTTGCCACGGCATCGGGGGCACATCCAAGCTTGCCGCGGCTCGAGAGAGCCTCAATCGCCCGCTTAACAACCAGATACTGACGACGGATGACATGTATGAGTATCTGTCGTATAAACTAGTTTGCTGCATCAAGTTCATATTTGTATCAAAGCAGGAGACAATGGACGTCACGACCCACTTCACCGGGCGCTTCTCGAAAGCCATCACGGTAAAAGGAACACAGGGGTAACACAAGTTCGCACCAGTGACCCATAGCACCGTAATAGTTCTTGAACTGTCTACCGATGCGGGGCGTTTGTTAATGGTAGCTGGGTGAAGTGGGACGTGTTAGTGTGCGCTCTGATACAGATTGCGTTCATTGATATTATCGCAGTGACAGATAATCAGTCTGAACTGGGATTCTGACAAGGTATGGGATGATCTGCAGATCTGTAGATCATTACATTGCAATACATTATAATACTGTACTGCAACACATTATTGTATTGCATTGCATTGCGTAATTATGTTATTCAAGATGAATGCGATTACTCAGTTACTCAGTCAACGAGTTTCATATTTTCGTTCCCGGAATGTGGGGTATGAAACACCAGAAAGTTGATATTAGGTGTTTGACGGTGTTATAAACCCTTCAGTGCTGTCGGCGAAATATGATCGTACATTTTTGTATATGCTGACATTGATACAGAAATATATTGCATGAGGTGAAAACATTTCTATTCTTTTTTCTCCTTACAAGTGACGATCTAGGATTTCACAAATAACTCTTCGTCGCTCCTGCATTACCAAAATAGCATTGTGAATGTCTCGAAAGTCACACTAGGTCACGTTGTCTAATCACAAGCTCACGATTTAAAAAACGCGTGAAAAAAAGTTTCGAAATTGACACAAGATGCAGTGGATAATGACGAGTTCATCGATATATAGCTGCGTGCAATTCGTGTTACCCTTCATTGAGTTCTAGGCCTCAAAAGACATAGATGACCTCTCAAGAATGTTCGAGGCTCCTTAACCGTTGCTCTAATCTGTCAAAATTGCATAGCTGTACTACAGAGACAAATTAGCCATGCATAAGTGTTTTCATCGAAATATGAAGTGTAGGGTGGTATTTTGGCCCCATCACTTGTCAATTTGTCGTGGAATGGGCCACCTACCACAATTCGGGGACATTTCTGCCATCTCTGTTTAACCGTTGACCTCACAACGAGGTAGAACACTTGTGCAACACATGCACTCGAGATCAGATGACTAACATTATTATCCTATTACGTGCCTCGAATGTTAAAAGGCTTGTATTTCAGTAATATAGCGATATAAACAAATATTAAAACGGACCCCGATTAGCGAGCGCAAAAACAACAATGCATGTCTAATTTATAACGAATATGTAGAGTTTTAGGGGCAAAGCCCAGTTTTTATATTTTTTGCTTCGAAAGATAAAATATCGACCTTCATTTCTGCACTTCTTCAAATCGCATTGGGACTGTCCCGAAAGTTGAAGTAGGTTACATGACCTTAGGTCACGATGTCACGATTTCAAATTGCCGGTAAACGAAAATTCCGAAATAGTCAAAAGATGCAGTGGATTATTGTGAGTTCACCGATAGATACTTTTGCACAGTTCGGATTGTTCTTCATTGTATTAAGGACCTCAAAAGGCACCCTTGTTCGGTGAAATCTAAAAAATGCCCGAGGCTATAACTCCTTGAACGTTGACCTGATCTTTCTAAAAAATGACACAGCTGGATTCGGCGCATCAGGTAACCTCACGCAATCATTTTTATCAAAATATACAATATTGGGTGTTATGCTCTTGTCGATTTGTCGTGGAATGGGCCACATAGCATGTTTATTACAATCTCTTGGCAACATCTATTCATTGTGTGAGCACACTACAGAGCAGCACTGGGACCATCAGCCAGCCAGCTGCCACAGTGCATCGCTGGCGCAAAATAAGTAAGCATATCACTGGATCACGATCCTTGGATCTGTGATGGCCCATCACAGCAGTAATTTGAGTTCCGTGTCCACTTCTATGCTATTCAAATTATAGCCATCCAAACCGTCGCTTAGTCACAATTGCCTCGCGGAATGTCTAAAAGCTATTTGCGTTAAGGAGACCTTTGACCTGACCTGAGCAGGCTTATCTAAGGGTTCGATCGTGATGCACGGCCATTTTACTTTGCTTTTTGTGTGATTTTCAGGACGTGATTGTGTGCTTCAGCCGAAAACATCCCATTTTCGCGAAATCTCCATTTTTGACCTGACCGACAGAGTCTGCGGTTGACCACACGAGGTGTATGGTGTCATTAGATGGAGCTTGTGACAAGCAATACGCTGGTTTGTGTTTCATGCCTAAAGCTCAATGAATTAGAGGGGCATGCTGGGGTGGGGGTAGCAACCGCATCTCCCTCACCTCCATCGCCTCGATGTGGGAAGGTGGCAAAATCCTCTGATTAACCCTCCCCGTCTTTCCGGTCATATCCTCACACCCCGTCTCGGGGGGGGGTGATACAAACCCCCCTCTAATCTCCAAACTAAGCGTTGCACGAAAACGAAAGAGGTGTAATCGTAAAGCATTCGACGAGTAGGGCCAGACACCACCCACATTTTCCCCCAAAAGTGACGTCACTAGGGGACCTAGGTTTTCACGACTTACATAATTGTATTTGCTCTGGGGAGTTCATTTGGGGGGAGATTTGAAGAAATAAATTATGTGGAATCAGAAAAGGAATGCGAAATTGACCATGGCCCTAACATTTCTTGTCCAACCAAAACTCTTTTTTTATATTTCAAAATTTTAAGTTTTCAATAAAAAAAAAAAAAAATATAACGGATAGAGCGGATCGAAAAAAGTGGTTCGAAGTCAATTTGCTCTTGTAAAAAAATGCTTACTTTAGCCAGAATCTTTGATTTTAGCTATAATGTGTAAATATGCAAAACTAATAAGTAATCAAAAACGGAAAAAGTATAAAGTTCCTCTGGTGCGTTTTGTTTCGTCCCTAAAGATAAGCAAACGCTGAAAGTTTCATTAAAATATCTTCATCCGTTAAAGCGTGACGACTGGTTGAACTTTACTGGAGGTGACCTCACTTGACATTGACTAACTCGTTGACCCTATGTGACCTGACATAAAAATTTGGGCACAACATGCCAAATTGATGTAGGAAAAGGTATGCCAAATTTCGGCGCGCTACCGCGCGCCGTTCTTTCACTATCCGCGGAAAACCTCAGTGTGTGTGCGGGGGGGGGGCGCTTACCCCCCCCCCCTGAGACGAAGCGGGTTAAGCGAATGTCAATGCGCTATATGTTTTTATTTCCTTTCCTGACCTCCCCATACCAACCTTCTGGTATTTATCCGCCGGTACTTGCCTGTCTGGTTCCTGAGGTACATTCGCCGATACTTGCCTGTCTGCTCCCTGAGGTACACCCGCCGATACTTGCCTGTCTGCTCCCTGAGGTACACCCGCCGATACTTGCCTGTCTGCTCCCTGAGGTACACCCGCCGGTACTTGTCTGTCCGCTTCCTGAGGTAGGTCCTCGAATTATCCGTGGAATGGTGCGCCATGAAAGTTAGAGTCATAGAACATCAGCTGTATTGCCAGCCACAGATGAATGTGCGTACGGTCATTCCACACGCGTAGCACGATGACAAACCACAAGTGTTAAGCATTAAGCAAGCTCAGCGCCTGGCGTTTTTCACAAATTCAATTAATTGTATGTTATGCTGGAGCAACAAACTGCGTCTAATGTCCATACCAAACCGAATCAACTCCGCGAACTGGTCCGTGATCCACGGACAAAATTTCGACTCGGCATGGCATTGCCGCTGATTTCATGCAACTACATGCGAATTGTTCATCACGCCTCGTCATAAATATTGGCGCCGATCAGATTTCCGGCGGGACCGTAATTGCAGATGTAGGTGTGCCTCAAAAATCCGTTCGGCTGCTCATCAGCCATGTAGCCACAGCCAATCCTGGTGGTCTCCGCCCATATGACCTGAGTCAGGTGACCGATCACGCCGCCGCTGTTCTTGCCGGAGGCGAACACCAGACTGTCCTGCGTGAAGTTGGGCAGCTCGCCGCCGAACCACGGCCGGATGGCGCTGGCCACCCAGTCCCTGCGGCCGCCCAAGCCCCAGGCGGCGTTCTGGCCCACCCCGAAGCGGCGCACATTGCGACACAGGTCGTGACCGGTGGCGCACTGGTTGGCCCACTGCTGCGCGATGGCGGCCAGTTCGCGGTCCCAGGTGAGGTCGGGCATGTGGCGGGCGACGGGCAGGCCGTGGTGGGCCAGCTGGCCGGCACGCACGCGCCGTCGGATGGCGTTGTGGGCGGCCACGATGCGGCGCTGCGACCTCACGCCCACGCCCCAGGAGCGCGGCCGACTGCACTGGTCGGACGGCCATCGTTTCGGGTACAAGCAGAGCGTGTGGCTGGAGCCGCACTGGCTCAGCCGGCAGTAGTGATGGGCCGCTGCCACCGTCAGCAGCGTCAGTAGCACCGCCGTCCGCATCTGGACTTCACGCGGTGTCAACGACGCTGTCAATGCTGCACTGTGGACCTGACAGGGCAACATCAGGGTGGTGAGAGAGCAACACCACATGAACACACAGACGCGCATAAGAATGCATACCCAGACACATACATAACCACACTTACAGACACACGTATACACCCACATCACCCCCCCCGCCTCAAAGAACATGCCAATGTCGCCCATTAAGCTTACGATTTGTGATACCTTGCTATTATGATTAGTGGTATGGTTGCAGCAACATGATTAAAACTATTGGAAGTGCTTAGAAATCCTAAGTGCATTTTATACCTTCCTAGAAGTCCTTCCTAGAAGTTTTGCAGCAGCTCAAAAGTTGCATATTCCAACTGTAATTTTGTAATCGTGACTGGTTGAAGCCGGTTAGTCAGTTTTTGCCATAATGATCCTTAGTCCCAATTCTGATTCAGTCCTCGAGTCTGATTAAACTCGACACAAAACTTCATCTGGTCAAGCTGGAATCGTGGTGACCTCGAGCTGGTCGGGCTGGACTCGGGGCCGGTTTTGACTGGCTGTACTCCGAGCCAGCACTGACTTGACCTGGCTGGTCAGGCGAACACTGATGAACACTGACCTGACTGCGCTGGGATCGGACCTGGCACTGCCGCGGACTGACCTGCGCTGTCCAGCTCTTCCACCTACACTGTCCAGCACTGGCTTCTGTCGTCCCTCCTGATCCGTCTCGCACCCAAATGGTTCGCGGCGTAGACAGGTCCTCTATTCAGCGTGGGGAGGGTTCATCGTGTCCCCATTCCCATTCGGACCTTCGGTTGTTTGCGTCGTACCCGGCCAGAAAATCTTCTGTTTGAATAAAGGCATGTCCGGGACTTGTTGACGAGCCGGGAAGGGGTTGGGTGACTGGTTGTGGCCGTACCGGCCGCCAGCGGCGCATACAGGAATTTATATCCGGGGTACCTTTGTTCTGGAGGGACCTTTTCTACTCTGCGGGGCGCTATCGGCTGAAAAAGAAACGGGGGCATGGGATGCAGTCGAATTTTATGGAGAGGCGCCACATCTCTGTTGGGGGGGGAGCACATGCCCACAGTTTCCCCCTGGATCCGCCGGTGCCAGCCACATGTTCTGATCGGCGAGTTGCCGACAATTTCAACGGCGTGCTGTTCTGGCAGTGCTGCCGTTCAATGGCGATGGTCGGCGGTGGGACGGCGAAACATACAAGGTATGCTTCGATGTGTCCATTGCGATCGGCAGAGCACTAAAGAACCTCCGGGTATTTCGCTCGGGTGAGGCCAATGGCAGCCCAGCGTGTGACCTCTGGAGGAGCTCCGATCGGCAGCATGGATCTGAGAAACGGCATACTTTGTGAAGGAGGTTACAAGGCGAAAACAAATGATAGCTTCTAGATGTCGCTAATAGAATCCAGCCCGTGTAAACGTCCGACTATCCATCACAGATTGAGCGAAATGTTAAACCGGCGCCGTTTGTCAGAGGTGACCAATCTGCGTGATATATTGGCAACGCCCTTTGGCCCAGCAGTCGGATGCGTCGTAAAAGAACCAAAAGTTCTTCTTCAGACCATATTATTGTGTATCATATATAGCTCGTCTTCTGGTTAAGTAGTACGGTACTTACGTATATAATTACGTATATAATTCGTAGGTACAGTCCGTCTAAAGTCGGAGAGGATCCGTTTTCTTCGACTGTGGCGGACGATCTCGACAGGAAATGACTGTGTCACGCGTTCGCCACGCGCCGCACGGTGGTGCCGCCGTTGAATTTAGCGAGGAGGTGGTGTAGTCGGAGTTCGACCAATACGCTCAGCTTATCATACGCGTTATCGTATCTTATCGTACCGGCCCAAGAAGAGACATGCTGGGAAATGCGAAGTAAACAACAGGATCCTTCTGTTAGTGGTGGGCGTTTGATACCGTAATGGCATTAATATTTTGTGCGCTCGGTATCTGCCGCGGCGAAGTAATGCGACTTATATACGATCAAGGCATAATATCTTCTTGCTTATATACTCAGTGCGGTTTTCCAGTTTGTCGTCCAGATGCATCGCACCATATACCTTCGAACATTTGACCCATCCTAATCATTTTCACAAAACGACACTCGTGCCAGTCCGCACATTCACCGGTCAAACACGAGTTGTCGGGAGCGAATACCACGAGTTAAAGATATGGTAACACCGGAATACGGTATGTATTCCAATATGGCAACAAAGGTGGCGACCGGTGTGAACTGAAATGGCCCGATGCAAAATTCAAGTGTGTTAATGGCGTTTGCTTATTGCCTTCATTCCTTATTCGAATGGGCACTATACACCGGGCTGTTGTTTCAAGGGCAGAGATGATGGTAATAACCCTCAGGGTAGTAGTACCTGCATGTAAGCACAGGGTGCTGAAATTTGGTTAGACACCAAATTGCAACACATTTCAACTTACTGACTCATAGCTTGTCGGTATTGTTTTGTTTTGTAATCTCGTATTAATCATATTTTGAAGAAAATTATGCTCGAATATCATGTTTGTGAACGTGATTAGAATGATGTGACCACACTTTTTCACGATGCTTGCACTTCATTTCACGAGTAAAATAATACCAACAAAGGAAGCTTTGAGTGAGGCTATATATAATAAGGGATCTGGGTAGAAATGGGGTGTCTGGGGAGGAACAGAGGAGTCCAGGCAAGAATTGAAGGGTGGATAGGCAGTGAGAGATCTGAGGAAGAATGAAGGAATCCGAAAAGGAACGGGGGAGTACTGGGAGGAACGAAAGAGTCTGGGTGGAACCGGGAGTGTCTGAATGAGTCTGGGAAGAAAATGAGTGTTTTGGTGGGAGCTGGAAGTTCTGCGAATAGCGGAGATGGGAAGGAACCGATGTGTCTAGGGAGGAACAGAGGAGAGTGGATAGGGATGAAGGAGTCTGGGGATGAACGAAGGAGTCTGGGCAAGGAAGTCGGAGTCTGAGAAAGAACTGGAGAGTCCAGGGAGGAACTGAGAGGTCTGGGCAGTAACGGTGGAGCCTGGGGAGGAATGAAACAACCTGGGCAGGAATTCAGAAGTCTGGGGAGGAGCGGGGAGGAAGTGGCGAGTCTGAGAGGGAATGTGAGTGTCTGGGAGGAAAAGAGGCATGGGGAATAGCGGTCAAGTTTGAGAAGGAATGGAGAAATATAGGTATAAATGGAAGAGTCTGGGGAGGAATGAAGAGGAGCGGATGGGTCTGCCGAAAAACTCAGGGGACCGGGGAGTAACGGTAGAGTCTGGAGAGGAACAGGACAATTAGTCCAGGAACGAAGGTATCTGAAAAGAAATGGGACTGTCTGGTGACACACGCCCGACCGTTTGGTGAAGGTTTCATGAAGATCGAGCGAGCGGTTTCTGAGATTGTCCTGAGATTGTGCTTGTCAGTCAAAATCCAGTTTTCTAACGATTTGGTGATCTTTACCCGACCCAAGGTCACAAAAGTCCAACCCGCACGCATTTGGCACACATCCGGCCGTTTGGTGAACGTATCGTGAAGATCGAGCGAGCGTTTTCTGAGATTGGCCAGGCCTGTAGGCCAGCAATTTTGTTTTCCGACGATTTGGTGACCTTTGACCTGACCCAAGGTCACGAATGTCCAAACCGCACGCATTTGGCACATGACCAACGCGACCATGACCAACTGATTGGTGACGGTTTCATGAAGATCGATCGAGAGGTTTCTGAGATTGGCCATGTCTGTAAGCCAGAAATCCAGTTTTCTGACGATTTAGATTCCCATGAGCCTGTCAGTATTTATGATACCTTGGAGCCCGTGAGGTGAGGACGTTATGATTGCTGGGCTTTACGATTCTTAGACTTTTGTAATTGGACCTTTTCTTTAGATGTTGCTGTTTTGGATGATGTCCTGATTGATACACACCCAGGAATCAGAGGTTGCGTATCAACGGCTTGTGGGGGTAGGGAGTGTTGTTGTTTTATGGGTATTATTGCAGCTTAAGGTAACCACGAGAGAAGTTTTACACACGTTTTACCTCCATGAAACATACAAGGGGTTTGTTTAGGTTTGGTTAAGTTAGGTTAGGTTAGGTTACGGTTTGTTGTAAGTTCGAACGAGTTTTTAAACATTCAATTTCAATTGTTCAAACTTCCAATTGTTAACAAAACAAGTTGCTTTCTTGCATGGAAGGTTATGCAAAGTTAGGTTAGGTTATGTTGCATCACTTTTTCTTGATTTTGAATATTACTTTTTATGCTATATTACCCAAACCAAAGCCCCTTTTTGGGTGTTATTTTTCCTCCTGACTGAAAAGCATGCATCTGCAGAGGAAATGTGGTCACATCATGCTCACCACATTCATAAACATTGCAGTATAAAAAAGTCCAAGAAATCAGAAGTTACCTTAAACTGCAATTGTGCAGTTTTATGTGCTTTGGGGGGGGGGTAAATGTCCCCTCAATGTTGGCTTTGCTTCCAATAATTTTGATGTCTGGTAAATTTGTACTTTTAGGTGTTTTATCCATTTTTGTAATTTATCCTTACAAACACTAATTATGAATGTGACTAAGATAATGTGATCACTCATTTTGATTTCCCATGCAAATGCTTGCTTTTCTGTTTGGGAGCAAAATAGCACCAAAAGGGTTTTGAGCTGGGTAACAGCATAAAAAGTAGTTATTTTTTTCCAAGAGCAAAAATGCACCATAACCTAACTTAATATAACATCCATTTTTGGAGATTAAAAAATCAAAATTGGTGGCTTGTCATCTGTTTATCATATTCATCCGTTAATATCATCCTTTGCCCAGCCTTTTTTCCTATCACATTGCCCAATTGTTTTAACATCATCAAGAGTTTTGACATCTTCACATGCTAATATGATGGGTACTTGCAGTCAATGGCCCCTAAGCCCAAATAATGAACAAATCTTCACATGCTACTCTCCACTCTATGGAAGTGAATTCCAAGACACTGCACAGGCATGACACCATTTACATGTTGCTGATGCTAGTATAGTACCAGAAGCATGCACCAATTATAATCCAAACCATCTGGGTGACACGACATGACATTCAACAGTTTTAGGCAATCAAATATTCAAGTACCATATGGACCCCTAGCTTGCACTAGTTATTGCTCCATTTTACTAATAGATGCACTCAGCCCATACCAATTTTAACTGCTTTTGTCACACATGTAGCTGTGCCTGTCAGACCCCATCTGCCACAGGGGCCAGATGGGCCCCTCTTATTAAGCCTTTAATACTTTATGACTTTATGACTTTATGACCCCAATGACAGCAGGTGGCCAGACTGCTGATATCATCATCACCACCAGAGTTGGTTACCTGACCACCACTGGACCAATCAGCATCTAATCAGCCTGTCATGCCATGCATACAGTACTCCAGTGTGATGCATTTCAACTATATTGGCCAATGAGGTGAAGTTCATTTATCTGTTGCACAACTGACAAACCAGAGCTCCACAATAATGCTTTTTTGCTCACTTGGACCAATCCATGAACTATGTACAGTTCATTACCTTGTTTTATTTTTAATAAAGCATACTGTAATATTTTATTCCATGGCACTATCGGGAATAATTTCCCAGTGATTATTCTGTCACTTCCTTGAATGTTGGACGTACTCTGGTGTGCCTGATGGTTTACTTGTTGCAAAGTATGTGTGCTGGAGATGCTCCTGCACATACCACCTATGATGGTTCTGTGTGCTGGAGATGCTCCTGCACATACCACTTATGGTGGTTCTGTGTGCTGGAGATGCTCCTGCACATACCACATATGATGGTTCTGTGTGCTGGAGATGCTCCTGCACATACCACTTATGGTGGTTCTGTGTGCTGGAGATGCTCCTGCACATACCACATATGATGGTTCTGTGTGCTGGAGATGCTCCTGCACATACCACTTATGATGGTTCTGTGTGCTGGAGATGCTCCTGCACATACCACATATGACGGTTCTGTGTGCTGGAGATGCTCCTGCACCTGACATCTGTGATGGTTCTGTATGCTTGAGATACTCTGATGTACCTGTGGTGGTACTGTGTGCTGGATGTACTCTGGTGTACTTGTGATGGTTCTGTGTACTAGAGGTACTCCATTATACCTCTACTGGTTCTGTGTGCTTTTCAATCCTTAAAATTTGTGAATACAACTTTTTGTGCTTTGTGAAAAGCAATCTCCATATGAGAAAAATGATAATAATTTTTGGGAGAGGATAATGTTTTGGATGCCAAGAATCCAGGAACAGCCTGGGTGTACCTGTGTCAGTTCTGTGTGCTGGAGGTACTCCTGTGACGGTGCTCCGTGTGTTGCCGCTAGGTGTGCTGCAGCTGCTCGGACCGGTCCCCTGGCCGGCGTCTCGCCACAGCGGTGCCGGTCTATGTGGCCTGCCCTGCGGCCCCTGCTCAGCGCGGTCATCAGCTCGCGGCCCGTGCCCGGCGTCTACGCCGCGTCGGTGCGCCAGTGCAGCGGCACCGTCGAACGTCAGCGGATCGTCATGTCTGCGCCGGAAGCGCCGCAACACCCGGTGGCTGCCAAGCGGTCTGTGTCGCCGGACAGCGACCCCGGCGAGCGGCGCCGACCGGATGGCCGGCCGCCTGCCAGTCCGACCCGTCTCAAACGGCACAGGTCGCAGTCGCCACACAAGCGGGCCGACCCGGACCGGTTCAGTGGAGACGGCGCGCAACTGCGACATGATCCAGGTACGGCCGATGGTGGCCGAGTGGCGGAGAGACTGTGCTGTGTCTCTGGTGCAACGCATGTGGATAAAAGCGAGGAAATGTCGAGGCAGCAGTATGCAACTCACTTTCTGAGGCTGCATTTGTGTGTGCTGGGCAATCACAGCCCTCTTCCCATGCAATGTAAACCCAACAATTTTATCCGATTCATTTGTATCATATAATGCAAGAACATGTGCGATCACATGAACAGAAATGGTGTCATGTGACATGTAAATAATTAATTAGCCACCAACCATGACAAATGTGTGTGAAACCCTACTAAATGCATTCCAGCATATTTCACACTCCTTTTTCTCCCGGATCTCCCCATGGATAATGTTTTGTGCATAATTTTAGTCATTGGAAGCTTGCAAATAATTCAAGCGGAATTCATGAATATTTAAGGGAAACATGGTATTTTTCAGTGAAATCCATGCTCTTTTTCTTGCACCCTTCACACACCTTTGATCTTGGAATATGAAAAATTTAAATATTACACATTTAAGTTTATGAGCACTCGAATGCCATAGTGCACAAACAAATGTGCACAAATCTGCCATAGTGCACAAACAAAAGTGGTGGCGCCCCTGTGACAGCGAAAGGCGCCTCCAGGATGGCACGTGCCCCCCCCCCATTCACCAAATACTAAGCCAAAAGCACCCTGATGAGAGAAAAAAGGCATCCTTCAGTATGCTGAGGTGCACCTCCACCCCTCCCCCCACCTCGCTCAACAAGTTCCCAGCCAAAGACTTTCCAGGGACTTCCGCAATGGCGCCCATCTGAGAAAATGATGCCCCCAGACAAGTGTTCCCTACTGATAATTCGTAGATCCGCTCCTGCTATATACCACTGCTAGACAGAAAATCATCCGAGGTGGCAGGCTTTAGGCCTGGGCCCTCTCCCTAGCAGTAAAGATTGGGTTTTTATATGGGACTTAAGGTAGAAAATAGTGTTGAGACTAATTATTACTTTCTTGGTCATCAAACCAGGTGCTTCTGCTTTATAGAGGGGAGGTAAAATATTCAAGAAAACAAATTAGCATTGAAGAGTATGAACATGTGTGGTGCATATGGGATGTGGAAATGAAACCAGCACTAAATGTGCCTACACCCTCCTCTAACTTTTTCCTCTGGCAGAGCACCTGGTCACAGCCAACCCTGAGTATGATATTTCTACTGATTTGATCCCAAAATATTCTACAAAGTATTGCTATGTGCCCAAACAACAACACCATGGGATTTGAAAGAAAAGTTTAGCACATCACTACTCCCATATTTGATTGCTTGCTCGGCCAGACCAAGCATTTTCATAAGCACTTATAGCACTTCGCAAGTACCAGCCATCATCCCATCATCGTTGACGCGGGCTGCTTGAAAAATCCTGCCCAGAAACACTCAATGTAAGCCTTCCCGTGGGTTGTACCCGTTGCCGTTTCCCCTCACTCCTCATCTGTGACGTCAGCACCACAAGAAGGCTTTGAAAACGATCGCATCATTTAACTATATGTATCTAATTATGTCGTAAATACTCATCCTGTGAGCAAAATATCCGGGTGTGGTCTATGAATTATTACTATCGTTTTTCGGCATAAAGCGCACAGCGTGAAACTTGTTTGTTGTTGGGAGCTGACTTCTGTGCACCTTGGTTGGTGTATTTGTGATGCGTTCTCGTTTTTTTGTGTGCTAATGTGGTTATCTGGAAAGTATTTATGTTGTCCCTATTTCATTTGCTTCAGTGTCGGCTGAGGAAATGCTGGAGAAAGTCCGCCAGTGGTTACCAGCGCGCCATTTCACCCAAGGTAAATGCTGCCTGCCTTATCATCTTACCAGTGTGCCATTTCACCCAAGGTAAGTGATGCCTGTCTTATCATCTTACCAGTGCGCCATTTCACCCAAGGTAAGTGTTGCCTGTCTCATCATCTGGCTTCAATGCCGTTTGCTGTCTTTCCCTGATGTGTCCGATTTTGTGTTGTGTTCCCACGTGCATCCAGTTTTTTTGTTTGTTCAGAGCGCAGTAGTCAAAGTCAACGCGCATACGTTGCTGGCTCGTGCGCTGTCGGCACGCGGCAATTGCCGGCGCCGCGCCGTCCACATGTACGGCTCCCTCGTCTGCGCCTGGCTGACACGTGCTCTGCCGTCCTCAGGCACCAGCCACCCGTTCACCTTCGTCTCGTACAACGTGTTGTCGCAGCACCTGTTCGGTCAAATGCAGGACCTGTATGTGGGCGCCGAGCCGGCCAACACGGCCTGGGCCGCGCGTGGGCCTCGCGTCTGGAGAAAACTAGTCGAGCTGAGGCCGGACGTGAGTCACCGCCGTCTCCCTGGCCGACCCAGCCAGCCCGTTGATGTGTCTGAACGGTTGTCGCCGCGCTGCCGTCCCCCTCTGTTGTCTTCCTACCGGCTCATGGGACGTGCACTCAGTGAAGTTTCCTTGAAATATCAGGCACTATGATGTACGTTATTTTCATGATTATAATGGAGTTAACGCAATGAATCAGGTAGTGTCATCTGAAAATATTTCGACCATCTTCCAGCTAAAATGTCTGTCTGACCTCTTGAGGGCAGGACATATGGCAGGACACGAACCAACATATGGTTCGTTGGAAGACATAGGCTAGGCTCATGCCAATCGAAAACTGACCATGTGCTCGTTGCGAATGTAGGATGTTTCATAAAATCCATCCATCACGTATTTGAAAAGCATGTTTTAATTTGATTTTGTAGTTGCTTCAAATGACTGGTTCAGGTGCTTAAGTGCCGGTGCTTCAGGTGCAGGTTATGCAGGTTTTTTTTTAGCATTTATCAACTCCTCAAACTGTAGGTCACAATATCCTGTACGATGCACTGCTACGGACTTCAAGTACAATAATGTACAGAATCTTGACACTGTGCTACTTTCGGCCACATATGCACATGTAATCGGCTGTAACGACGAGCTGCCGGAGAGCCTACCGCCCGGGACCTGCTCTACGGGGACTGTGTCGGATCAAATATCTGATGTTTGATAAACCTCAGAATTAGTTTGCATTAGGTAGGTGGGTCTAGTCCTGCATAAAGGCCCTCAGAAAGTTAGAGCCGTCGGAGAGCGCTGCAATACATATATTTTGTGTTTCGTTTGCACCTAGTTAGTGCTATCTAGCCATTGCCAGATCTCTCGTAATATGTGTAGCAATGGTTGCGCTATCGGAGGGTGTACACCGACCACCGCGCGCTGTGTTACCGACCAGTCCCAGCCTGTGCGGAGGGTGTACACCGACCGCGCGCTGTGGTACCGACCCGTCTCAGCCAGTGAAGAGCGCCAGTGATGCGCGGAGAAGCAGCTGGAGTTGGCCTTTGCGTTTGGTAGCGTGCACTCTCGTCTCTCCGGCATGGCACCCCCTTTCGGACATTTTGCGTAGGCCTGTGCGATGGCTAGATACCACGAACCAGGTGCAAGCAAACCACAAAATATACACATTCCAACACTCGAATGGCTTTAGCGTTTTGAGGACATTCGTGGAGGACTGGAATCACATACCTAATACAAATCAACTCTGAATGGTATCATAGTTCAAATATTGTATGCATAGACTAAGTTCTTGGGGTGAATTATCAGCTTGTGTGTCGTTACGGCGATTTCATGCGCATATGATGCTGAACGTAAGACGTGCCATTACACGGAGGATCAGGGTTTTTAATAATTATTGCTGTTTCAGAAGCTGACAGATGCCAAATAAGGCAAATAAGGCATAACCATAGCTTAAGGAACTGCCCGGGTCAATAAAAGAAGCAAAATTGAACAAAACTCAACAACAAAAGTGGTCTTTGTATTTTGATGAGCATGACATATTCAGAATCAGCACATGACCAGCTTTCGAATCGTATGTGTCTCTTCTTTTGAGCATTCCGAACACTCCGAGCCTTTCCAATGAATCATGCACAGTATTTATAACTATTGCTATAGAACGCAATGCATTGACTTGGTGGCGGATGACTGGGCTTGGAGTAGAGAGATAACGGCACATTAAGCCCCAGTCTGACATTGTCATAACCTGCGGTGCTGTTCAACGATTTATGGTAAACGTGGCATGAGGAAAGAATACTACAGGGACTCAACCTCCCTTCCCTCAGGCATGTTAATATCTACTCAGAATGTAACTTAAGATGTCCAGGTGTACCCTTTTGACATACGAGAGCGCTCCACGTCGTGTTTATTACCCCGCGATATCCTCATTGAACACGGAACATTAATGCGGGAAATGAATGTATAACTCGGAATAGTTTGCGTTGCGTGGTGCCGCCAAATCGCAGCTTGGACAACTTCCACAGATTGTCTGCCTGCAGGAAGTCGAAGAACACGACGTTGATGACTTTTGGAAATCGCGATGCGACAAAGAAGGCAAGTTGCCCGCTTTTTCTGCAACGTTCAGACAGTTTAGCGAGGTTGCCAGCCGGAGTGTGCGGCTGGCCGTCAGTTTTGTACCTGGCCTGACGTTCAGCAGGCCCGATGCTCCGTGCGCAGGTGGCCGGCTCGGCGCCGCTCAGCTTGTGGTGATGACACGCGTCCGTGCGGTGCGGGCCGGCAGGACTGGCCCTCAGCTTGTGGTGATGACACGTCCGTGCGGTGCGGGCCGGCAGGACTGGCCCTCAGCTTGTGGTGATGACACGCGTCCGTGCGGTGCGGGCCGGCAGGACTGGCCCTCATCTACAAGCGGCGGACGGGCGACGACAAGCTAGACGGCTGCGCCGTGCTGTACCGCCGCTCGCGCTTCCAGCTGGTCGACTCGGCCACCGTCGAGTTCATGCAGGGCTCGGCCTCGCTCGACAGGGACAACGTCGGCATCGTGGTCAGACTCAGGTAGCGATGGGTGGCGGTGGCGGCGGGCGGCTCTGGTATGTCTTTCTACCGATAAGTGACAGGCCGAGCTGCTGCTGCTGCTGCATCCGCATCGCTGTCGATGTCGAACTCGTCAGAGTCTCTCCATGCTATGCCTGGCTTAGTAACTGAGTCAGAAAGTAGTAGTAATATCTTGTATTCATTATAGCCAATGTCTTACGCGATTGGAAGTTCTGCACTATTCTGCAACTGGTCGGGCAACGATGGTTATATTTTCTCAGTTTGTTGAGAAACTGCTTCAGACTATCCCCTACTGACTGGGAAGGGCATGTGGCAGATATTTTTTGGTCAGACCGCAGATAGGCTATATGCGGCATGGCAACATTTTAGCTCTGTTCTTCAAGCATGCTGTTGGCACTAACCAACAGCCTGGTGTATTTTTTGTATCCACACATTTGGTCCCTATGTTGATTTCCTTGCCTTGAATATGTGGGGCTCACTGCTTCCCACAAAATGACCTTCTAAGCTACTTATCACAAACGGCGGCGAAGCTGGAGCATGTCCTTTCCATTTATTTACCAAAGAAGTGCTGATCGCATGGGTGACGTGACCAAGGCACAGTAATCACCTTTTTGAAGTCCTGTTTTTGTCGCATTGAAGTCCTGCATTCATTACTCAGCAATAAGCTTGTTCTTTTATTGTTGACCCACCAACTTACATCACACTATTCTTCCCGAGGCGTGCTAACCTTGTGCTAACGATGCGCCACCTACGTAGGTGATCGGAAAGTTGTCTGTGACCTGCCCTCCACGGGAGGGCAGTTGCGGTCCGTCTGCAATCTGCTAGCAGGGATATGATGCCCGATTCTGCCTGCAGCATAGGAACTCCACAGGAGCGCGACCGAGATGGTCTCCGTGGGAGAGGATGGGATAAGGCCATTGTGATATTATGACGTAAGTGCTGCTGTGGGGCACCTTTTAGCCAGAGTATATGGGAAATTTCTACATATTTCTCCTCCATGTCTACTGTGCTAAGACCCCATAGCCAGCATATTGCCCTGGCTTAAAGAGTGCCTGTGAAGACATCTTTACGTGACAATAGCAGCGCTGTATGCATACTGTTCGATGGTGTCTGTACAGTGTCGCATAGTGTCTAGGTAGGCATGATATCTGGATATGAAGTGGACACAGCCTCTGATATCCCGTCCGCACCGCGGACCGTCGACACCAACTACCCGGACCGTCGACACCAACTTCCCGGACCGTCGACACCAACTATCCGGACCGTCGACACCAACTTCCCGGACCGTCGACACCAACTTCCCGGACCGTCGACACCAACTTCCCGGACGGTCGACACCAACTATCCGGACCGTCGACACCAACTATCCGGACCGTCGACACCAACTTCCCGGACCGTCGACACCAACTTCCCGGACGGTCGACACCAACTATCCGGACCGTCGACATGAACTTCCCGGACCGTCGACACCAACTTCCCGGACCGTCGACACCAACTTCCCGGACCGTCGACACCAACTTCCCGGACGGTCGACACCAACTATCCGGACCGTCGACACCAACTTCCCGGACCGTCGACACCAACTACCCGGACCGTCGACACCAACTATCCGGACCGTCGACACCAACTTCCCGGACGGTCGACACCAACTTCCCGGACCGTGTGGACTGACTGGGCGGTGTTCCAGCACATTGCCAGAGTAATGGCTTTTCGTTGCTAAATGATGACATTTTTGGTCGAAGCTCCTTTAGGCTCAAATAACTCAATGATTTTCCGTTGGGTGTGAGATGTCAAACCGATTGCAGTAGAATGTCGAAATTCTTCGGCGAAGTAATGTCGATTAAATTATTGCTTATGCCCTTGAAACTATATTTCAGCCTTACGCACAACTAAAAGTGTCCGTTTTGTCGTTTGTTTTATGGGACACGTAATATATATACAAATTTTAACGGCAGCGATAACGATACCACACTGTCAACAAATGGGGTTGTATAACGGACCACATGGTACATGGACCACATGGTAATCTCTTTATCTGGAATTGCGTTACGAGATGTTTATGCATCACAATCCTAACCGTTTAGCATATGCATGGCACTAGTATATGAGACGCTGTTAGAAACAAGACATGTATACCTCACAAACACACATCAATAATCACACTGTCGATGCTTTGTTTGGAAGGATGTCTATTCGTTGTTGACTAAGCAGCATGTTCCGCCCTATTTCACGACTACTATATGACTGTTGCAGGAGCGCGTGTGGCGACCTGACGGTTGCCTGCACGCATCTGCTGTACAACCCGCGCCGACACGACATCAAGCTGGCGCAGACGGCGCTGCTGCTGGCAGAGGTGGACCGCGTGGCGTGGTGCGGCGTGACGCGCCGCCACACACCCGTCCTCGTCGCCGGCGACTTCAACCTGGAGCCGCACACGCCGGTACGGCCGCCGGTGGGCCGCGCGTGGGCCGCGCGTGGGCCGCGGCTGGCTGTGGCAGGCCGCCTGTGTGCCGCGCGCGGGCCGCGGCTGGCTGTGGCAGGCCGCCGGTGGGCCGCGGCTGGCTGTGGCAGGCCGCCGGTGGGCCGCGCGTGGGCCGCGGCTGGCTGTGGCAGGCCGCCGGTGGGCCGCGCGCGGGCCGCGGCTGGCTGTGGCAGGCCGCCTGTGTGCCGCGCGCGGGCCGCGGCTGGCTGTGGCAGGCCGCCGGTGGGCCGCGCGTGGGCCGCGGCTGGCTGTGGCAGGCCGCCGGTGGGCCGCGCGTGGGCCGCGGCTGGCTGTGGCAGGCCGCCTGTGTGCCGCGCGTGGGCCGCGGCTGGCTGTGGCAGGCCGCCGGTGGGCCGCGCGTGGGCCGCGGCTGGCTGTGGCAGGCCGCCGGTGGGCCGCGCGTGGGCCGCGGCTGGCTGTGGCAGGCCGCCGGTGCGCCGCGCGCGGGCCGCGGCTGGCTGTGGCAGGCCGCCTGTGTGCCGCGCGCGGGCCGCGGCTGGCTGTGGCAGGCCGCCTGTGTTCCGCGCGCGTGCCGTGGCTGGCTGTGGCAGGCCCCGCGGCCGTGCCATCGGGAGGCGAACGGCGACGGCCTGTGTCGTGTGCGGCTGCGCCGTCCACCGAAGTGGGGTTTTGTCTGCGTGGTATCACATGATGAGTCAGGTCTTCGTGGAAAATGATGGGTGCTGTATGATCAGTGTAGTTGATTCATCCATATGGGAAATTAATAGCCAATATTTGTGCCCATATAGCTAGGATATTTTCTGCTCTGGGATAGAGCGATATCGCAACATAGCTCGGTGCGTTTCTACGTTGTGGTCATTAGCATTTGATTGGGTGCATATGGCAATAACTAGAAGAACCTGGAGTTATTTTACGCTACAATAAGCCTTGCAAGCCATGCAACTTTGCGATTCTTTCACACGAAATGATCTTGGGAATTGAAAATCTCAATCATTTGCCAGTATTTCAAGTTAATATCACGACTAGGAATAGGCAAGTCTGCTTTCGTATGACATTACGAAATCCCCGCAATCTATCGTATTGCTGACATGTCGGTCGTGGTGTTACGTGCTCCTGTATGACTGGCTGCCCTGACTACGTGACTGGGCTGCCGTCGGCTGTGGTTACCACGTGACTGGGCTGCCGCCGGCCGTGGTGACCACGTGACTGGGCTGCCGCCGGCTGTGGTGACCACGTGACTGGGCTGCCGTCGGCTGTGGTTACCACGTGACTGGGCTGCCGCCGGCTGTGGTGACCACGTGACTGGGCTGCCGTCGGCTGTGGTTACCACGTGACTGGGCTGCCGCCGGCTGTGGTGACCACGTGACTGGGCTGCCGTCGGCTGTGGTGACCACGTGACTGGGCTGCCGCCGGCCGTGGTGACCACGTGACTGGGCTGCCGCCGGCCGTGGTGACCACGTGACTGGGCTGCCGCCGGCCGTGGTGACCACGTGACTGGGCTGCCGCCGGCTGTGGTGACCACGTGACTGGGCTGCCGCCGGCCGTGGTGACCACGTGACTGGGCTGCCGCCGGCTGTGGTGACCACGTGACTGGGCTGCCGCCGGCCGTGGTGACCACGTGACTGGGCTGCCGTCGGCTGTGGTGACCACGTGACTGGGCTGCCGCCGGCTGTGGTGACCACGTAACTGGGCTGCCGCCGGCTGTGGTGACCACGTGACTGGGCTGCCGTCGGCTGTGGTGACCACGTGACTGGGCTGCCGCCGGCTGTGGTGACCACGTGACTGGGCTGCCGCCGGCCGTGGTGACCACGTGACTGGGCTGCCGTCGGCTGTGGTGACCACGTGACTGGGCTGCCGTCGGCTGTGGTGACCACGTGACTGGGCTGCCGCCGGCCGTGGTGACCACGTGACTGGGCTGCCGTCGGCTGTGGTGACCACGTGACTGGGCTGCCGTCGGCTGTGGTGACCACGTAACTAGCTGCCGCCGGCTGTGGTGACCACGTGACTGGGCTGCCGTCGGCTGTGGTGACCACGTGACTGGGCTGCCGCCGGCTGTGGTGACCACGTGACTGGGCTGCCGCCGGCTGTGGTGACCACGATACCGGGCTGCCGCCGGCAGGTGTACCAGTTCGTGACTTGCGGCTGGCTGCAGTACGGCGGCATGTCGCGGCGCCACCTGACGCCGTACGGCGGCGGCTCGACGCTGCTGTCGCCGCTGCTGCCGGCGCGGCTCGGCGTCAGCCCCTGCTGCCAGCACGTGGCGGTGGCCGAGCGGCGCCAGCTGGCGCCGGCCGAGCCGGAGCCCGTCCGGCTGGAGGCCGAGCGGCGGCTGGTGGCGCTGCGCCACTCTGAGCGCGTGTGGCCGCCGCCGGTCACCTTTGTGCCGGCCGACGGCGGCTGTCTGGGCCACCGGCTGCGGCTGCGCTCCGCCTACCGGCACGACCAGCCGCACCGCCACACCGGCGTCACCACCCGCCAGGGCAGGTGGATCACCGTCGACTACATCTTCCACAGGTGAGCCGACGCCCGACGCCCGGCCAGGGGTGGCGGCCACGGTGCGCTGGACCGCCTGGACGGCGGCCAGGGGTCGGGGACACCGGACGGACATGACCGTCCAATACTGGAGTGAGCTGGTCGGCGGTAAACCACACCGCTCAGTGTATCGCGGGGGAAAGGATTTCCCCCAATGAAGAACCATAACAATGAGATGTTCTGAGTTGGATATATATGAACTGGTTTTTAGGCTGGGGTGGGTCGTGACTGCTTATGCAAATGACAGCAAGGTTTAACTTAAGTTGTGTGTATGTTTTGTTTGTTCGTTTGTTTTTCTTCTGTTTATAATAGGAGGCAGTTTTCAAGCAGAATGGGAATGACCTCAAAACCGGTTAGAAATCGCTGCGCACCACTTCATCGTGCTCGATTTCCAGTGCTTACAGTGGAACATGAAGGTATTAAATCTTGGTAGGGAGGCCAGCGGCCTACAGACGTGGACGATGCCGTCGACAATGCCTCCAACTTCGCGTTCTGCTAATGTCTCTGCCTCCCGCATAACCTTGTGTCCTATCGATCCTAACGTCCCCATTCGCTGCTCTGGTTTATAGTTCCGCCTGGTTCGGTTACCTCCAGATAGCTTTATCTCCGTAAAATAATACAATGTTACTAGTATCATTGCTTTCTGCGACAAGGATCGCATTCTCCCTGACGTCCATATTCTACTGTTTGCTAAAAATGTTCGGGTCTTTTCATAGCTGTCGTTGGCTTCGGCGAAATGATTTCCTGCACGTTCTAAAGTCCGAACAGTGGCGCAAGCCAGTGAATAACATGGCTGCAGCTGGTAGAGTCGGCGGCCAGTGCTTGGTGTAGATGGTTGTGACATCGGTGCGAGCTATACAGATGAGCCCTGACTTGGCTTTGGCCGGAACTGACTCGACCTCACCTGATGTGCCCCACCGGGCTTTGCCTGAACTGACCTCTGGCAGTATCTCCCCGATGCTGGGAGCTCGCTGTCGAAAGATGCTGCCGCCTTGCCAAAACCGACCTGATCTGACCCGATCTGACCTAGTGCAGTGACCCTACTGTGAGCTTCCCATTAGGGTCCTGGCTGATCGTAACCTAATGTGACCCACCCTGAGGCCAGCGGCCTGCAGACGTGGACGATGCCGTCGACAATGCCTCCAACTTCGCGTTCTGCTAATGTCTCTGCCTCCCGCATAACCTTGTGTCCTATCGATCCCAACGTCCCCATTCGCTGCTCTGGTTTATAGTTCCGCCTGGTTCGGTTACCTCCAGATAGCTTTATCTCCGTAAAATAATACAATGTTACTAGTATCATTGCTTTCTGCGACAAGGATCGCATTCTCCCTGACGTCCATATTCTACTGTTTGCTAAAAATGTTCGGGTCTTTTCATAGCTGTCGTTGGCTTCGGCGAAATGATTTCCTGCACGTTCTAAAGTCCGAACAGTGGCGCAAGCCAGTGAATAACATGGCTGCAGCTGGTAGAGTCGGCGGCCAGTGCTTGGTGTAGATGGTTGTGACATCGGTGCGAGCTATACAGATGAGCCCTGACTTGGGCTCATCTGTATAGCTCGCAGGCCGGAACTGACTCGACCTCACCTGATGTGCCCCACGGGGCTTTGCCTGAACTAACCTCTGGCAGTATCTCCCCGATGCTGGGAGCTCGCTGTCGAAAGATGCTGCCGCCTTGCCAAAACCGACCTGATCTGACCCGATCTGACCTAGTGCAGTGACCCTACTGTGAGCTTCCCATTAGGGTCCTGGCTGATCGTAACCTAATCTGACCCACCCTGAGGCGAACTGACCTGGCCTCTGGCAGTGACCTGGTGCCTTTTCAATTACTTTTGAGTTGTATTATTAGTTTGATACATGCGTATATGTATATATATATATATATATATATATATATATATATATATATATATATATATATATATATATATATATATATATATATGTATATATATATACATATATATATACATACATACATACATACATACATACATACATACAAATATACATACATACAGTATGCACTTGTAAAATGACTACAACTATTCGGAAGTTTGATTACGGGTATTATATTTCGGGTACAAACTATGATCACATATTTTCAACAAGTGACATTATATGACGCATTAAAAAATCGCCAGGATATATATATCCCCACTTGTAAAGGTTGCAGAAGACCACTACCATAAATATAAAAATATAACACCAACCAAGTCTATTATGACAATACATTTCACTCGTTTACCTCACCAAACGTCAGGACGAATAGTTACTATTTAACTTAGGTCTAAACCCGCAAATGTATATTGACTCAGTGATTTTGTGCTTAGTGTGGTCTTTGCATATTTTAATGATTTCTGAGGCGATAAGTATTGTGGCAGAAGTTATACCGCTACTACTGTGGGCTTCTCTAAAATCTCCCATCGGTGTGTCAAACGTCCTGTTTTTTTTTACATCGCGTATATGCTCATTGAAACGTAGGCGACCGGGGCGAGCTGTTTCGCTAATGCACTTGACCTGTTGCCAATGCACTTGGTATGTTGCCAATGCACTTGGTATGTGCAAATATTGCAACTAATCCGGTACACCAGCCCAGATAGTTGATACTTGCCAGCCGCTCGTGACTCATCGCCGGGGTCTCCCCGTCTGGAGCTGTTGTCCCGACTGGTATTGATCTGACCTGACCCGATCTGAGGTTGCCTCTGGCCGCGACACTCCTTAGTTCTCCCCGTCTGATATTGACCTGACCTGAGGTGACCTCTGGCAGTGACTCGCCGCCGGGGTCTCCCC
Organism: Ashinkailepas kermadecensis; assembly: GCA_034440615.1. Taxonomy (NCBI): domain Eukaryota; kingdom Metazoa; phylum Arthropoda; class Thecostraca; family Neolepadidae; genus Ashinkailepas; species Ashinkailepas kermadecensis. The sequence goes on along the minus strand of JAOTOM010005128.1, from coordinate 948,328 downwards.
GTCTGGAGCTGTTGTCCCGACTGGTATTGATCTGACCTGACCCGATCTGAGGTTGCCTCTGGCCGCGACACTCTTCCCTGGTACTTCTCGACCGTTCTCCCCGTCTGATATTGACCTGACCTGAGGTGACCTCTGGCAGTGACTCGCCGCCGGGGTCTCCCCGTCTGGAGCTGTTGTCCCGACTGGTATTGATCTGACCTGATCCGATCTTAGATGGCCTCTGGCCGCGACACTCCCTGGGTCTCCCCGTCTGCAGCTGTTGTCCCGTCTGATATAGACCTGACATGAGGTGACCTCTGGCGGCGACACTCCCTGGGTCTCCCCGTCTGATATTGACCTGACCTGAGGTGACCTCTGGCAGTGACTCGCCGCCGGGGTCTCCCCGTCTGGAGCTGTTGTCCCGACTGGTATTGATCTGACCTGACCCGATCTGAGGTGGCCTCTAGCCGCGACACTCCCTGGGTCTCCCCGTCTGCAGCTGTTGTCCCGTCTGATATTGACCTGACCTGAGGTGACCCCTTGCAGTGACTCGCCGCCGGGGTCTCCCCGTCTGGAGCTGTTGTCCCGGCTGGCTCTACCGTCGGCCGGTCTGTGTGAACGTCTGAAGCCCTACCCCAGCGAGGCGCTGCCGTCTGACCATTTTCTGCTGGCGGCCCGGTTCCGCCTGACCTCCCCATGTGCCGACCGCCGCAGCTGACTAGACAGAGGCCGGTCGGCGTCGGACACACCGGCCACTAGTGACGTCACAGCACTGATGGACCGGCTGCGGGGCCTGCTGGTGTCGGCCACCGCCGCCGCCACCGCCGCTCACTGAGCTACCCAGGTCACCAATACTGCTCGGGGTGACCCTCACCACCACCTGAGGTGGCTCAGGGATGACACCGCCACCTGAGGTGGCCCGGGGATGACCCTCACCGTCACCTGAGGTGGCCCGGGGATGACCCTCACCGCCACCTGAGGTGACCCGGAGAGGACCCTCACCATCACCTGAGGTGGCCCGGGGATGACCCTAACCACCACCTGAGGTGGCCCGGGGATGACCCTCACCGCCACCTGAGGTGGCCCGGAGAGGACCCTCACCATCACCTGAGGTGGCCCGGGGATGACCCTCACCGCCACCTGAGGTGGCCCGGAGAGGACCCTCACCACCACCTGAGGTGGCCCGGGGATGACCCTCACCGCCACCTGAGGTGGCCCGGGGAGGACCCTCACCACCACCTGAGGTGGCCCGGGGATGACCCTCACCGCCACCGTGATCCTGACGCCGGGCTGCGGTTTCGCGGCTGTCGACCCGGCCGAGGGACCACCGAGGAACCTCGAGCTGGTAGCAGAGCTGTGGAATCGCTACAGGACGTGGAGGAGCCAGTGCTCAGCACGTGGCGCTGTGCCTTTCAGTAGCATAGCCTTTAGCCGTCAGTCAGCGCACGTGCCACTTGTCCGCTGGGGACGTGGGCAATGCTACAGGACGTGTCGCCAGTGTTGATGCGATTGCAATATGCTTGCGACATTAGTGGACTGGTATTGACTGGACGGATGTAAGTACAAGGTGAACGCGAGCGGGTTTCTCCCAGCATGTATTTTGTTCATATTGGGAGTGTTGGCATTTTCAAGTTATGAATTATTTCTACTGTCATTTGTCCAATAAACTGCACAGTTCGGTAGGCCTACGCTTGTGTATTGGGAAACTGTTGGAAGTGTTTGAACCATCAGTCATCGCCAATTCAAGTTTAGTCGTGGCCAGCCCATTGATTCGTCACTAGAAACTATGCCCATCGAGCCCTGATAATGGCTGAGTTGAAAACTGTGAGTGGTTTTCTATGGATTATGTTAGATGTGTTATGTAGATGGCTCAAAAGGTATATGTCTGGGTTAACTGGTGATCGGCATTGTCTTTAATTCGAGTCCTTTATTACAAGAATAAGCCAAGCATACAGGCTCATTTTCCGCCACACCTTCAGGACACTTCCGGCACATTTATCTCAATGTGGCAAGGTGGGAAAACAATCACCAATGAAACTTTTCTTCCTCATCCTCATCGTCAGACTTGTCATTGCGCTGCGCGATCTCTGTGTTTCATCAACACTGGCACAGGTTGACAACAGAGCCGTCAGCATGACGTATGCAGTGATGTAAATCACAGGGCAAAGGGGCAAACTTGGCCGTAGTTTTTGTGACTGACCTACATATGCATGTATATATATATATATATATATATATATATATATATATATATATATATATATATATATATATATATATACATATATATATGATATAGATATATATATTTGTATATATATTTATGTGTGTATGTATGTGTGTACGTATGTATGTATATATGTATGTATGTGTATATGTATGGATATATGTGTGCTTTCAAATTTTGCTCCATGACGTTCGTTTCTTTTTTAAATGCACTCGTCTTTACGGAGTTACATGATGCGTTCGCTTTATGGCTCCAGATGCAAGTTAAATTACTTTAGCTGATTAAACAAAAACAGCTTTTGTAAAGTTGAATTAAATTGGCTCGGCATGACGAAAGACCCGCTGTTTGACTTCATTTACTGCCAGGCGATGTGGCGTAGCAAGTGCTCTGCTATGCTTATTGATAATTTGCTGTCATTAAAATGTATTAACTAAAGTCAGTCAGGTCTTCTGTTTCTGTGAAGCTTGTTAACATGTGCATTCATTAACTATGCGAAGTTTTCATTTGTCAAATTAATTCACAAGCATGAATGGTCAAACGTAAGACCATCGCGTCGGCCATAGAAAGTACGACTACAGGTATTATTTCACTGGACCACCGTTGTGTGCATTTCCACCAATGTCTGATTTGTATGCTTCTTGGTTTGTAATTTCAACTGAAGAGAGCGATTCGAAGCTTGGTGCTGAAACTGCGAGACTGTTGGTGACTCGGCGCTGAATCTGGATAGCATGCTGATCGGTGTTCATAATACACGGTTTTTGTTCAGAATGTTGCGTCGTGTCGCTTAGAATGAGCTGAACCTTTGAATGTTCCCAGAGGGTAATCGCGATGTACGATATGCTGATGAAGTACACCAATTCGTCGTGTTGATCATGCCGCAAATAATTTTATAGTCATGCGAATAAGATAATACAGTAGAATAGTTTCCTGATTCCTGCCCTGCACCGCACCTTTTAATCATGCTGAAGAGGTCTTACTGACGGGTACCCATGAGCTATTCGTGCATAACGTAGACTAGCACGGGAATCGGATCTTGTTTGGTTACTGTGAGTTTTGACCGTAATCCGTAATCTGGGCGCTACATGGACAGGGCTGGTGCGCCCTGAAGTCCAAATAACCAGCTGACTTGGCGTAGTTGTTCCGTTCAAATGGAACGATCCGCGTCCTGTCTGCGGGCGTGTGGTCTGTGCATCAAAGCAGATGAAGGCTGTTCGCACAAACATGACTAAAAACAACCGGAGGGCTATCGCTAAGCAAGTAACCCATCGTAAATCTTGTGTCGAATCGCAGTCCTGGCCTCCATTATTCGCCGATGTTATTTGCTGCATTCCCCAGAAAGTTTTCATTATGAGCGTAGGAATGTCAAAAAAGGCGATTGATGAGAACTACTTATTGAGTCGACTCTTCAAGCAGCGCCCTTTAGGTTCAAATAGCAATGCTTCTGAATAGTGTATATATCATAAACCCTGCTGCCTCCCAAAGTTTTTACACTCGTGGTTTTCAGTTTCAATATTGGTTGACGAAATTTTATATTCCGATAATATAGCAAATGCTGTGTGAAATCGATAGCTATGGCCAGTGTATGGGAAATACCTCATTTTAGCACTCGGCTTGCATTTGCGCAACGCCCTATTCATGGTTACATGTGGCCACGTGTTCAATGCTACACAATACGAAAGGCGTTGTAGGTATACGTAGTCACACATTGCTGTGCTATTTCTGTGCAATAGCAGCTCACAGCTATTGCTGTGCAAAACATAGCTTTGCGACTGTGGCTATATAACCACTTGGAAATCACGTCTATGGACCCACACGGACGTCTACAGACGTCTAAGGGCCCTTACGGACGTCTACAGACGTCTACGGGTCCGTACGAACGTATGCGGGCCCCTACAAACGTCTATGGACCCATACGGACGTATACATGTTCTTGCGAACGTCTACAGGTTCCTTCAAGCTCCTTACGAATGTTTGCAGGCAATTACGGGCCATTACGAACGTCCGCATGCTTCTTTTGAATGTGTACAGGCTCTTACGAACGTGTACGGTCCTTACGAACGTCTGCGGGCCTTACGAACGTGTACGGACCCTTACGAACGTCTGCGGGCTTTACGAACGTGTCCGGACCCTTAAGAACGTCTACGGGCCTTGCGAACGTCTACGGGCCTTACGAACGTGTGCGAGCCCTTACGAACGTCTGCGGGCCTTACGAACGTGTACGGGCCCCTACGAACGTCTACGGGCCTTACGAACGTGTACGAACACGGTCCTTGGTCCTTACGAATGCGTGTGGCCCGTACGATAGTTTATGAGCCCAACCAAGCGTTCACCGAATACCGAATCGTCGTCTTTTCCAACGAATCCTGCATCTAGATGCATGCTTAAGCGGTCTGCATTCCTGGCTTGTGACAACGCTATGCTTGCTTACAATTTGAGGAGGGAGAGGATTCGACGATCCGGGCCCACGATGAGGACTACAAAAAACAAAGGACTACAAAAAATAAAAATACTTTATTTGTTCTGTGGGAAAACGGCTCCTTCCGAAATAAAGTGACGGAAATCCGAGCACTCGAAAAATTGTGGCTTTAGTCCGGGACACTTTCGCAAAATCTACAATTCCTAGCTACATTCGTACTTTGGGGTCTGCATGCATTGTAAAGCTTTTAATGATGGCTTTCAAAACGGATTGCCGACGCCTTAATGTGTCACATTTCAGAAACCTTGAAACATTGAAGCGCTATATTATGCAGATTTAATTTGTCCCACAACTATCGGACAGAATAATAAGGTTTTTTTCTGGACGACGCGTATCTTAGTGAATTTAATTAACGGCTTGCTAATTATGCGTGTATTTCCATAAGTCAAATAACATAAATACTGAAAGGCCGTTTTCAGAATGTCTTAATATCATCGGCAATTTTTCCTCAAAATATATTGCGCGGTTTTTGTGTTTTCGGCACCGCGCGGAATGGAACCGACAGAGGTACGAGGTTCGATTCCTCGCAATGCCCGCCCTTCCAGACAGTGAGAAGCAGGTGACGCCATGTGGTCTCAGGTGTTGAGTGCGTCGTAAAGTCACAACCACCTACATTTGTCCGTTAATTGGTTAGATAATTGGTTAGATATTCATGCTAGCCTTACGCGTGATTAGTGTTCGATTTGTATGCACCGATTCTGCCACCCAACACCTTATGACCACTCGACCCTGGACAGTGGGAACGGATTTTTTTTCTGCAAGGCTTCAGTTTGCGACATATGGGAGCAGCTGCGGGAGGTTTGCACCTCTGCGCTTTCCCTCGCTCTTCTTGCTGGTCGCCTCCGGGCGGACGAAGGGTAAAAAACAGCAATGCATCAACTCAGCATGAAGCCCAAATCGGCAGGCGTCATTTTGCAAGCGCTAAAGGGGGCAGCTGCCCCAATCGTTACTTTGTCCCACAATCATTGATTTGGTCCCCCCAATCAGACCGAAGCTTAGCCATTGAGCCTATGGAGGTGCCCTTCCAGAACGCTCAATTGCACCCCGCCCCCGTTCAATGAGTTTTTTTTTTCAGCCGCTGGCGCCCCTCCGGATAAAAATGCCATCAGAAGCACCAATTAGCCCCCTCCCCCCCCCCAATCAATTTCACAAAGTGACACCCATGTACATCAATTACACATCTGCGCTTAAAACCACGATAGCCGCGTTGTCCACCTCTGCACAGACGTCTCCCGGGCGCTGTATGACCAACGCAGTCGATGCGCCCGTAAGCCCAAATAACTAACTAACAGACGTCTCCCCACGCGAACGCCGAGTTTACCAGTGCCTGGGGCGAACCATCAGGGCATTCGTCATTCATTGACTGTCGGACTGCCGCTGTCAATCTGCCCGATTGAGCGCGATTCCATGTGGATTCCGTGCGATTCCGTGCGACGCGCCGACCGGCCGGCCCGACGGCCGACCCGGTGGTGCCGGCCAGTAGGGTACGACCGACGGCAGCGACAGACCGGCGGGGGGGGCGGAGGGTAGGCGACGGCAGCGACAGGCCGCCGCCGGCGGGAGACCGACTGCGGCGGCGGCGGACTCGCTCACAGACCGGCCGCAGGTCAGCCGCCAGCGGGCTCGCTCGCAGACCGGCCGCAGGTCAGCCGCCGGCGGGCGGCGGCGCTCGCTCCAGACCGGCCGCAGGTCAGCCGCCGGCAGACCGACTGCGGCGCCGGCGGGCACGGCCGCAGGTCAGCCGCCGGCGGGCTCGCTCACAGACCGGCCGCAGGTCAGCCGACCGCAGGTCAGCCGCCGGCGGGCTCGCTCGCAGACCGGCCGCAGACCAGCCGCCGGCGGGCTCGCTCGCAGACCGGCCGCAGGTCAGCCGCCGGCGGGCTCGCTCACAGATCGGCCACAGGTCAGCCGCCGGCGGGCGCCAGTTTCGTCGGTGGTACGATGCCGAGATGGCTGGCCCTCGTGCTCGGTGTGTCGTCGCTCATCACCGTCAGTGGGTGAGTGGCTACTGACCAGTGCCGCCAGTGTCCCCGTGTGTACTGCCTGACCTGGCATGTGCATGAGGCCGGCCACGTAACAGACACGACTTCAGGTTTTCTGCTTCGCTTCATTGTTCTCAATTTGTCTTTCTCCACACCTTCCGCTATGCATATTTCACTTGACCCATTCATTGCTTCGCAATTTCCAGAATGGCACCACCATACGCTATCAGCGGTCAAACCCATTCATATTATCTAGTGGGCTACGGAAGACGATACCGTACAGCGTAAACATGGTGCTTCATGGTAGGTTTATATTTACAACCTCGCTAATTTTCGGCATTTTTAATGTGTTCCCACCCTCCCTTGACCGCAAGAAATGTCTTAGCTATGACTGTTTTTTTTTCTACGTGAAGAGGTACTGTTCGTTTTGTGCCTAAAAGAACGATAAAAGCTACTTTTTGTGATCTATAATCTGTAGATTCTAAGTTTTATGCCCGCCGGCCGATCTGCAAAAACAAAATGAACCGGATTCCCCATGTGTCAAGATCAACAATGCAAATAAGAATATATCAGAGACATCCGAAGGCACTTTGTTGTTTCCTTCACCGTCTTCACTCGAAAACCATTCCTGGAAGCTGTCACTGCATGAGTTAGTAGTTTTGCCATGCCTGCACATTGTCTGTCATTGATAGAAACAACAGTGTGACAACTATTTCGTTTTAAGCCACTTCTAGCGGATGAAGAGCAAGAACTATGTTTAATACAAGCCCTGAAAAAAATTGCTGACACTTGATGCACATAGCACACCGTTTAGTTCTCACGCACAGATACCGCATTAGGTAGTGTTCAAATTATTTCAAATGATTTCAGATATTTTTGTTTTTGCTGACAACTTTCAAAATCATTTTGATAAGTCGAGTGAAACTTGGTTGTGCCGCCATCGAAAGTCGTGTTACGGCTGAAATAACTGTCAAGCTGCGTTCTCGCCAACGCGTGCCACTAAAGAGAATGTGGCATAGCTGATTGTTTGTTGTCGGCGGGGCTGAACCATGGAAGCGTGAGCCCGAACTTGTGATCAGTTTGCCGTGGCGGTCATCACGTTTGTTTTGTTTTCTCGGTGAAAGTTATGTCACCGGAGCCATTTTTCTTGGGCAAGCATTAAAATAGGCTTTTGGATGATTGCATAGCATGTCCTGAAGGAACTGTGTACGCACGGGTGTTCATTCGTGCGTACAAATACAAAGGCAGACAAATACGTATATTCAAGCCATCCACAATAAACTCGTAGCTATTACAGCCTATTGTCGAGTTTTAAAACCGATGTCACATGAAAAAAGGGCTGTCACAGGCACACATCAAAATATAACAAGTCCTCATACCAGCGGCACGGAAAGAGTCAGCAAGTACGGTAAGTATAATAAGAAGTCAGCAGGTATGAAGATAAGTCAGCAAGTATGATAAGAGGCCAGCGAGTATGATAAGAAGCCAGGAAGTAGATCAGGTCAATCTGACCGGTTCCATGCACAAATGCCGCCTAAGGCGGCGACCAAACGTGGGAACTGGCAGTTGCCTCAGTTCGTGTGGCAGTTCATTATACAGGGCAGGACCTCTTGAACAAAAACGGCGCCTTCCCATCTCTGTTCGCGACCTGGGGACGTATAGGTCCCGGTCCTGACGGGTGTGGCGGTCACGGTGCTCGGCGACTGTTGAGATAGTGCCGGCTAATGAAGCCGGCACCTGCAGTCGGCGCACCTTGTGAAGTAGGCACAGCGTGCGGGGTGTGCCTAGCAGTGGATTCGGCACCTTCCTTCGGGATGTGATGCTGATGAGATTGTCTATGGTGGCACGATGGGCATGATGGGAGGAGCTTGTGATTGTTGAGGGTGTTATGCGGTAGCAAGTGAGTGGTGCTAGGTAGGCTGGGATATATAGCTTCCTAGGAACTTGGGATAAGGGATTGATTGGGGTGAGAGTACGTACGTTTCTAGTACCTTTTCTAGATAGGCTTAACCCAGATGAGCCCCTGTGGCTCTTATTAAGCCTTAATACTTTATGCCTTTATGACTTTATGAGGCCAAGTTATCAGCGCTCATCCAGCCAAGACGATCTAGCAGATCCGTGACGTGGTCAAATTTAGATCGTTCGAAAATAACTTTTGCTCCATAGTTGATAATTTGTTTAATCCGAGACATTATTTTGGGTACTATTCCCGTACACCGAAATGCTGTACCGGATCTGAAAGAGGACCAAGGCATTGACGAGCACCGAGATCACAGATGGTGGCATACAATACAATACAATACAATACAATACAATACAATACGTAGAGCTAACGTTGGACATTTGTGGCATCAGATTCATCTTTCCTTATAAGGTTTTTAATTTAAAGGCCTTTCACTTTGCTGTAGCCAGATTTTCACATCAGCGTTACCTTCTTGTGTAGTTGTGCAAATGGGATCAATCGAACGGTCGTCGTGAAACATCCCCTGGTGGGGGAGCGAAATGAGACATTATTCCGCCAAAAAGGCACCGCAGAATATTATGCGAAAATTTCGTCTGCCTTCCAGTTTGATTTTTTAGCAGTAAGCGCATTCCTGAGAAGCGATTAACATCTTTTATGATTTGCTTAAGGTCTTCAGGTCCAGAGTTGCTTTGCATGTACCAAACTTAGACACAGCAATCCATAATTGTTTGGAATGAGCCTCAATATGTACATATAATGACATTTTTCATTTGTTTTGTTTGCCAATGTAAAAGAAGCGATATATATGTATATATATTTATTTATATATATATATATATATATATATATATATATATATATATATATATATATATATATATATATATATATATATATATATATATATATATATATATATATATATGATTGGGGTTGCTGCCGTGTAGATGAACCAGAAGAAGAGTACAATGCAGAATGATGAAGGTATGTGCTAAAAGCGGTGCAGTTTCTGCAGATAAAGCGCGAACCAAGCAGCATAGCAAGAAGTCGATAACAAGTGAGTGAAAGCATGTAGGTTGATGATGAGTCAATGCAAGAACCATGAAGATGCGATATAAAAGCAAAATAATCGCATATATATATGCGATAAATATATATATATATATATATATATATATATATATATATATATATATATATATCGAGTGAGTGAGATAGAGAGGGAGAGAGAATAAGTCTAGCTACGGTGGAGTAGATAGGTGGGTAATTAGGCATTGGTAGGTTGGATGACAAGGCATAGCTTCTTCAGAACTTGTGTAGGGTATAGTATTGGTTAAGGTGTTGAGTATCTTTTTGTCCAGACTTACAGCATATTCCTTTTACAAGCTTAATCCAGATTGGCCCCGGTGGTTCTCATTAAGTATGAATACTTTATTACTATATATATATATGTAAATTAGTGATCTCAATTCGTGACATGCTTGTCACACTATGGTGCGTGACATGCAATTTTGATTGTGTTGTTTATTTTTGTTGGATCTGCTGTAAGTGCATTTTAATTATGTGAAATGTGAAGGATAAAAAATTAACGCGTCAACTACATGCCATAGTGCCAGTAGTTTGGTATGGTAATGTCGAAAGTGGCAAGATACTTATCTGCGGCAGGCTAACTTTGAAATATTTTTGCTGTTTACCACGCACCTTTACAAATGAAGCGTTTTATGAATACATAAGATGATGACGGACACCAAAATTCCGCCTGATGACCCAGATCCCCGGTGTGGTCGCGTGCGAACCCGCATGGATGGGCCTGGGTATTGCACCCTTGCCATCCACCCGGTTATGGCGATGGTGGCTTTCGCCACCCGGAGCGACGGTCGCCACGGGGGGGGGGGGGGGAAGCTGGTGGTGCTCCGAAATACGACTGGCAGACAATTTCCTCCGGCAGACAATTTCCAACGGTGTTTCACGGTGTAATGGAACATTTCAAGTTCTAATTTCTGCACTCAGAGCTAGATGTGCTCTTTTCATTTGGAGACTCACCAACCTCATCACAATATTTCTTCTGGTGTGCTTTTGAAGTACTTCTGCGGAAGTACTTCAGTGCGAAGACAGCCTGCAATACACCTCGCACCGCAGCTGACACTTGCCACTCGCCCCGGGTATCAAAATGAGTAGAGTCTGTGGTTTGTATCGTGGGGTTTTGAGTTCAGTCCTAGGGATGAATGACGCTTTTTATTTCCGCCTCCAGCAATACAATTTGGTGAATGCGTCGCATCCGAAGCCACTTCGGCTTTGCATACGTGCTTGGAGGCGAGTGGATATATAAACACTCAGGATAATGCGCCTGCAATTGATGTAGACGGAGATTCGACTTCACTGTGCGTTTAGCACCTGCCCACGGTCATACAGCGTTCCTATGAGTGCCTTCTACTGGTTTGGAAAAAAGCAACAACAGAGCATAAGGTGAGGAAAAGTGAAGTCAGACAGACCATCAGCGCAATTTTTCCTTTGCTTCGGCACATGATTAATATTTTATGTCAATCAAAAGTTGAAGGTAAGTCCTGTGCTGATGGCTTCTGTCACATCTGTAACTAATGTGGAGACACACTGGGACCGGGCTGATCTGTCAGCAAAGAGGAGCATGCTACATGATGTGCTCCCATTTCCCGTCATACGCGTGGATGAACACCTGACGACCACCGGATGTGCTGCCATTCCCCGTCATAGCCGTGAATCAACACCTGACGGCCACCGGATGTGCTCCCATTTCCCGTCATACGCGTGGATCAACACCTGACGACCACCGATGTGCTCTAAATTCCCGTCATACGCGTGGATCAACACCTGACGACCACCGATGTGCTCTAAATTCCCGTCATACGCGTGGATCAACACCTGACGACCACCGGATGTGCTCCCATTTCCCGTCATAAGCGTGGATCAACACCTGACGACCGCCGGCTGCGCCCTCTGTTCCCGTGTCTGCCACATGATTAGCCGGCCAATTTGCTGCTAGCCGGCTCCGTGCCGGCGCACCAGTCAAGACCCGCCTCCGCCTCTCTGAAGCGGCCGTCAGTGGCGAGCTCTGCCTCTCTAAAGCGCCCCCCCCGACGAGGCACCACCTTTCCGTGGTGGGGGGATTGCGTGCCCCAATGATCCGGCGACCATCCTACCGGTGAGGGGTGAGACTAAGAGTTCCTCACTCGTCCTTCCATCCATATGCTCCCATTCCAATGCCCATCTCATCTCAACATCCATGTCCTTCTCCTGGCCCTGCAACACCAACTCTCCCTACTATGAGCAGGTGGGATAACTTCCCCGGTCCTGCCCTCCAGCTCCGTTTTATCGGGGTAGTCGCGCCCCCTCGGCCCGTCCCCCGGGGTTGACGGAGTCCTGGAGGCTGAGGTCCCCCGTCGCACGGTGCTAGCTGTGACGGGGGACCAACACGCCTCTTTGGTCCCGATATCCCGGAGGGGCGGGCGGGCCCGTAGGGCCCCATATGGGCCAAGCGACTTGTCGCCTCAGGCCGACGGTCTGGGCCCCGGCCCAGTGCCAGCTGGCCTGGCCGGCAGGGGTCAAGGGGTGGGCGGCGCTGGATCCCGGTCGGGGTGGTGAGTCTCTCTCTCCCGGCCGGGTGATGGCGTCGCCTGCCCCGCATAGCTCCTCGGATGCTTGGCGTCCTCCCGTTCGCGGGACCCAGGCGTCCCCCCTGTTGGGCCCCTATGTGGTGGGGCACCTCGAGGAGCGGAAACAAACGCTCACCGTATGGCACACACACCAAACAAAAACACACCTGGTCCCTCTCGCAGGGGCCAGACCAACTTTTACCCACGCGGAGATTCCATGGAATCTACTCCTGGCCCTCGAGTTCTCGTGTTCAGAGGGATGAATAAGAGCCTCGCGTCCCTGTCCCCTTTCCATAGGAAGGATGGTTGTGACAGATTTGGCGAAATTCTGAAATGTCAAAAACTTAAAGATGGTGCGCTGGAAGTAGAATTCGCTGATTCAGAACAGGCTGGTATAGCACTTACGTGTTCGGAATTTGTGTACTGTGTGCGGAAGAATGGCAAAAAGGAAAACGCATCCATCGAAATTACTGTGGAGCTACATAGGACAAGGAACACCTCGCGGGGATCATCAACTGTTTTGATCTGAGAGACGTACCTGAAGATGAAATTGAAGAGGGGCTTTCACAGTTCGGAGTGATCGATGCAAGAAAAATGAACGTAAAAAAAGGTTCAGACCTGATTCAAACAAACAACGTCATCTTGACATTTAACAGGACTGATATACCTCGAGAGATACGAGTAGGTTATGTACGTGTTAAGGTCCGATAATTTCTCCCAAATCCCATGCGTTGTTACAAGTGCCAGACATTCGGACACACTACACAGTACTGCCGCAACCGCCCAGCGTGCAGTAAGTGTGCCTCACACCAAGACTCTGTTGAGACGTGTAATTCTCAGAACCCGTTCTGTGTTAACTGTGGTGAAGGGCAGGAGCCCCACACCTCGTACGACCGTACGTGCCCAAATTATGTCAGAGAAAAAGAGATCATTTCAATAAAGCATACCAACAAGATATCGTTTCGAGAAGCCAGGGACCTCTATGAAAAATCGCACCCTAGAATATCATACTCCGCAAGAGCCAAGAAAGGTTTAACAACCCCACAACATGTACAGCCAAACGCAGCATCCGAATTGATCACACAATTGACTTCTCTTCTCCGAGCGTTCGGAGTGCCTTTCGCGTCGCCTACGAGGAGAGGGCAGTACACCGAAAGCGACGCAGAAGCGACCGAGATCCCACCCACCATGTATGGACCTGACGACCACTCAGTGATTTCCCGAGCAGCATCAGCAGGCGCGGAATGGATCCAGGCCAACCGGTCAAAGAGGCCTGGTCGGACCTCCCCACTCAAGTCCGGCTCCTCCCAAACTTCAACGGTACCTACCTCGAAATCACCGCCCCCTACTTCCGGCCCGTCCTCCAGCCTTCCCTTTCCTCCCCCACGTACTCCCACCACTGCCTTGAAATCCCTCACATCCACATCTTCCCTTCCGGAATCTCATCCCGTCTCCGTGAGCCACGCCTCGCCCTCGCCCCCAACACCCACTTCCGCACCTCCCTCACCGTCCCATTGATCAATCCAGATACCCGATGCATACCTTCATTATCAGGAAGCCGAAAGACGTGCCCGGGAAGCCAAGCGAACGAGGCTCGCTGAGATGGAGAGGGCCCGGGCGAGGGGCCACCAAGGAGACAAGGCTCCACCCGCAAGGCCTGCCACCCCATGGCCGCTGTATGACCAACGCAGTCGATGCGCCCTTAAGCCCAAATAACCAACCAACCAACCACCCCATCGCCGCGACGGCGAGTGGAGGGACCGGCTCCGTCAGTAAACGAGATGGGCCCTCCGCCGCCTCCGCCCCGGCTGGTGACCCAAAAAATAGGCTTACCACTAACGAGCTCTCCACCGGGCGAGGGGTCACCACGCTCTCGCCCCAGAACCCAGTCCCTGGGACCAAATAGAGATAACCCTCCGGGGTTAACAGCGGCGCCCACTCTCGGAAGGAGGACGGAACCAGAGCCTACAAATTAGCGTTTTCTTTTATTATGACTACTCCTAGTCACTCTACTCTAGTCAATTTTAGTTCATTACATCCAAGAGTGCATCGCTCCAAAGCAATGCCCCACCGCACATCTTTTAAGTAATTTTAACAAGCTCCTATGCAAGCTATTTTACAATGGAACTGCAGAGGTTTTAGAAACAGTACCCAGGAAATACAGGTGGTTTTAAATCAGCATTGCCCTGTCGCTATGTGTCTGCAAGAGACTAAACTCTGACCCAATTCACGATGTGACATACAGGGATAGTCAGTTTTCCGAAAGGATGTTGAAACCAACACTGTTGCTCACGGCGGTGTCATGGTAGCTGTCCACCATAGTGTAGGAGCAATAGAAGTGGCCCTAAGCACCGATCTCCAAGCAGTGGCCGCTCGGATCGACTTGGATCGCAGCTCAGTAACAGTTTGCTCCATTTACCTGCCTCCTGGAACTGGTTTTACACGGGGTGAGCTCAGCCGGCTAGTTTCTGAACTACCCACACCTTTCCTAGTTTTAGGAGATTTCAATTCCCACCACACTGTGTGGGGATGCAACGATGTGAACAGCCGGTCGAGTTTTACAATCCTTTATTCTGGAAGAATCACTATGTATTTTAAACACTGGCATTCAAACTCATATCACGATGCCTTCTGGAAGCACATCAGTGCTTGACTTGAGTCTGTGCAGCCCCGAGCTTGCACAACATTTCGATTGGACAGTGTCAGAAGACCCCATGGGAAGTGATCATTTTCCAGTATGGTTAAGATTTCGACACAGCTTTCTTCTAAGTACTAGACGACGACGATGAAATTTAAATAAGGCTGATTGGGAGACTTATGAAAGGCAACTCAAAGACAGTTTCGGCGCCCTGACAGGAAGGCAACCACTTTCGATAGAAAGCCTCTCAGCTGTCATTATAGAAGCGACAACAGGGTGTATCCGGAAAACATCTGGGACTCCCCGTAGAACCCCTGTCCCGTGGTGGACCGAGGAGTGCCGAGACGCCATCCGAGCACGACGCCGTGCATACAAATCATTTAGCCACAATAGTACCACAGCTAACCTAATTGCCTTTCGAAAGGCGAGAGCGATAGTACGACGAACCATCGCCGATGCCAAACGTATATCATGGAAGAAATATGTGAGTAACCTGAATCGTTGCACCTCATCATCACAAGTGTGGGCTCGCTTTAAAAGGATTTCTGTCACATTCCGCTCAGCCCCTCTCCCTGTGCTGCACATGGCCGACCAAGATATCACCCACCCCGCAGATGTTGCATACGCGATTGGTCAGGCGATATCGCAACGAAGTCTTGACAGCGGCGCTGATCCCGAGTTTGTAAGACATAAGGCTCGATGTAGTTCCACGCCTGTGAACTTCACTACTTCGGCGCACCATGCCTACAATCGCGCCTTCACCATTGCAGAATTAACTTCAGCCGTCAGATCTCTGCGAAATGTATCAGAAGGGCCTGACGGAATCCACAACGCTATGTTGAAGCATCTTCCACCGTGTGCTTTGGATGCTCTGCTCGTCTCCTTCAACGCACTGTGGCAAAGTGGCACATTTCCATCTTCATGGCGGGAAGCCATTGTGATACCAATAGTGAAGCCGGGTAAGAGTGGTCGCGACCCTCTACACTACCGTCCCATTTCTTTGACATCATGCCTCTGCAAGTTGATGGAGCGAATGGTAAATGTCCGTCTTAGCTGGCTGCTCGAAAGCAAACACATTTTTACAAACTCACAGTGCGGCTTCAGGAAAAATCGTAGCACTCTGGATCACATATTACTCTTAGGCACTGTAGTACGATACAATTGTATGCAGAATCGACACGTGGGTGCAGTGTTCTTTGATATAGAGGCTGCCTAGGACACAGTATGGCGACCAGGAATACTCAGGAAACTGTGGAATCATGGAATACGTGGTGAAATGGGAACATTCTTTGAAAACTTTCTGTCTGATCGCGTTTTTCGGGTTCGCGTGGGAAACCAAATGTCACAAACCTTTTTTCATAAAAATGGTGTTCCACAAGGTAGTGTACTTAGCGTCGCACTATTTGCAATTATGATAAATGACATAGAAAATGGGTTATCTCGAAGCATTGGTAGATCACTTTTTGTTGATGACCTGGCCATCTGGTCATGTGCCGCGCGGTCTCAGTCTGTGGAAAGACAACTACAGATGGCTGTGGCTCGTCTTGAAAGAGGGACCATACTAAACGGGGTCCGATTCTCTACCTCGAAAACGGTGGCTGTCCACTTCTGCCGACGCCGTTATTGTCCAGAGATGGCAATCAAGTTATACGGCCATCAAATACCTGTGCGACCAGCGGCCCGTTTCCTGGGAGTCATCATGGATAGCCGGCTGAGTTACAGGGAACATCTTGACACTCTGCGCGATAAGTGCTTCAGAGCCATGAATATTTTGAAATGTGTTTCCCGAACGACTTATGGAGCTTACAGAGCAACACTTCTATTGTTATATCGTTCTCTTATTCGCTCGAAACTAGATTACGCATCGTTTATATATGACAGTGCAAGTAATTCAGTGAAGCGGAAGCTCGACACTATACATCATACAGCATTACGAATCTCCACAGGGGCATTTCGGACGTCGCCAGCTGCGAGCCTTTTGGCAGAGGCCCACGAGCCGTCGTTAGCAAGCAGACGAGAAAAGCTGGGACTCCGGTATGCAATTAGGATGAAGCAGTTTGCAGCCCACCCTACATACAAGTCCGTTTTTTCGCATCACATGTTATCAGTTTTTAGCGGACACAGAGGAGAAAAACTAAGACCCTTTTGCGTCAGAATCCGCTCTCTCCTTGAAGAGGCACGGATACCACTACGAGGTGTCGCTAGAATAAAACACCCTGGCACCCCACCATGGGAACTCATTTCACCTACGATAGATATTTCCCTAGCGACGGCCAAGAAGGGAAACACACTTCCAGAGCTTTTTAAGGCAGAAGCACTGAAATTACTGGAATCATATCGATGTTACTCCAGAATCTATACTGATGGGTCAAAAACAATGACTGGAACTGGCTGCGCATTCGTATATGGAACGGTCACTAGATCTTTCACTTTACCACCCCACGCATCTGTGTTTACTGCGGAATTGGTGGCGATCATTAAAGCTTTATGTTTTATTGAGGTTGGAGACGAAGATTTCAATGTCATCGTAACAGACTCGTTGAGTAGCCTTATGGACCTACAATCTTTTTACCCATCCAACCAACTTCTTCGGGAGATATTAACTCGCATGACATCATTGAGCAGAGCTGGTATGAGGATTGCCCTCTGCTGGGTACCTAGCCATACCGGTATTACTGGAAACGAGCTAGCCGATGCTGCTGCAAAGCGCGCCGCGCAGGCTCGTTGGACTCGAGCCTTGCCTCTCCCCGCAAGGGATTTCTACTCGGAAGTATCTGCTTTTCTCCAAGAAAAGTGGCAAACAAATTGGGATTATCAGGTTTCAAACAAGCTCCGATCTATCAAACAAGTTTTGGTACCATGGCCCTCATCACTGAAGAAGTGTAGGAAGCTGCTGTCGCCGCTGTTGCCACCGCTGCTGCCGCCAAAGCTACTGCTGATTCTGCTGCTGCTGCTGTTGTTGTTGCCGCTGCCGCTGCCGCTGCTGCTGCTGCTTCTGCTGCTGCTGCTGCTGCTGCTGCTGCTGCTGCTGATGATGATGATGGTGGTGGTGTTGTCACCGCCGCCGCTTCTGCTGCTAGTGCCGCCACCGGTGGTCGGATCCCGGTGACTTGTCACGCTGGAGTGCCTGCTGCGTACGGTCTCACAGCCTGAAGCATGAAGTTGCTTAAATATCAGTACCACCTGAATATCCCCGTCAGGCCTCCACTGTCAGTGCATACCGACTCAACTTTTGATAATAGGCACCGGATAGTGGCAGATTTAATGCACGGAGCATGATGTGATTCATACTTCATGAAGACTTCGAAGAATGTAGGGTTTATGTACACGGATGTCTTTAGATGACGATACTCCCTTCTAACCATTATGGCAAGGAACGGTAGCCGTTCAGAATTTTCCCGTTGCATGATCAACTGTATATCTATATCGGGATTGTCTCTGGTCAGATGCCGGTAAAACTACTTGAGACTTTCTTCTCGTGTGGCCACAAAATGAAAGTATCATACACAGATCGTCTCCAGGGCGATTTCCTCGGATCTGAGCTTTGCAGCAAGCTATCGTCAAACTTTTCTATGCACTCATTGGCAAGAACTGCAGACAAACTGAGCCCCATGGGTGCTCTGTCGGTCTGTTCGCAATACTGGTCCATGCACTTTAGGGATATGCACTCCAGACACGCCAGCATTAACTTCCGCATCCAACTCTCCCCGTTCCGACAATACCAGGTCGTTGTTTAACTTCCGACACATCACATCAACTTATTGTTCTTCAGGTACCGTGGTGAATAGTGCGACTATGTCAAAACCAGCAATTATATCGGCTTCTGACATTTGGACATGGCTGAGCTTCCGGACGAAGTACATGGAAAGGTTCTGTGATTTCCAGATATATAATTTATTGTTTGAATATGATAATGAAATGAAAGGTCCCATCATTGTACAATATTGCGTATTATGTCCTCCAATTCGAGAGAAGATAATTATAAAACACAGGTACAAAACTAACAAAGCAAATATTTTCCTGGTAGTGCTAACCTACCTTACTTCACTGAAGAAGATATTTTGGTGTGATAACTGACATTAAGAGAAGCAATAGCCTCACTACGTCCATCGATGCCCTTACTGGTATGGTATTCTAATGTCGCAAGCTTATATCGAGCTGCGTAGATATTGGCAAATGGTAAATTTTGCATGAAAGGAGAATATATAGTTTTTACATATCTGGTACTCGCGGAAATGGGGAGCAATGTGATCTATTTGTGGAAAAACTGTGTGTAGTCCGCAAGGAAAATAGGGTAACATTTTAGCATTGCAGAATGTAATGCACACTATCTTCCAAATTAAAACTATAGGAACACTTAGGGAAAACGATGTGAACGGATTTGGACAGGTATGCTTCTAGGTGTGATGCTTTCAACGTGGTCTGGTCAATATCATGTTTACATATTTCTAGCACAGTTTGTGACATTATTGGTCAGTTACTTATAGGAAGTATATGCGAATAGCTTGTTTAAGGACACGACGTGTGGATTCATTTTGCATATTTACTCCTAGATAATTCCATCTTGGTATATGGTCGGGCAAAAATAAACGAAACAATAAATACGGGGCGGAATTTTTGTGTAGTGCCCAAGGTTGCGAAGAACTGGAAAGGTTCGTTTTGCTCGAGTTTAAAGACTAAAGTTAGTTAAGATTTTCTGGCGTGTATATTCTTAGTTCTCTGATCTTGTAAAATCATGTGAGTTTCTGCGCTGTCAGGCGAATTTTGAGTGTTTCTAATCCAAGTTGGGAGAGAAGTCCGAGGATGAGTGATCACTGGAACGCACCTGTCATTTAACGACAGTCTTGCTCTGCCGGTTCTAGCCTAACGGGCAGTTCTAGTCTACACTGTCTTTAGCCTCCGAGAGTCAGTTATTGTCTGATGGAAGCCAGAAACTGCATCACGGCAGTGGTGGCTACGGGAGCGGCTACAGGGGCGGGGCACTGGGGGCACGTGCCTCTCCCCCTTATGGGGGACCCCTCTGACCGGAAAGGGCACCCCTCCGGGGAGGTTCCAATGCACCCCACAACTCCCCTCAACTGACTTTTTCATCTAAAGGCGCCCCTCTCGGAGGAAAAGGTGCCTCTGACAGGAACAATCAGTGGCGCCCCTCGGAGAGTAAATAGCACCACTGAAATCCCATGCAAATTATCTGATATGTCCCTGCATTAAACTAGTCAAATATTAGTTGCGTCATGCATGAATAGTAAGGAGATATTGCGTTAAGTGACACGTGTTTTACACGCTAAGTAATACCCCAAGTGATTTCTTAAATGTTCGATGCTGTTTTATTTATGCACGCATGACAATGGAGGTTTACATGTGTCAAACATAGGTTGTTGTGCTGGAATGGGGGGAAGGCTTGAATACCAGATTGAGGTGTTCTTTTGTTGAGGCTTTGTGGTGAATGGTTGGTATGCAGTTGTTTGAACGTTGAATGTTAGGTCTGGATTGCTAAGTGGCTGAAATCTGGTTGGCTAAGTTTGACCCCTTATTAATTTGATTGAATTCCTGGTTCCGAAAGGTACACGTTTTTTGTTTCCTACTTTCTATGATAGAGAAGTATGTCAATTTATAACTTTAAAAAACGTGTCAACGTTTGCGCACATAGTGGAGCTTTGCATACCCATTTGAGGTGTTAGATATCTACTGACGAACAGAAGTGCTCCGCTTGTCCTCCACGCCCCACAGCCTGGCATACAGCAACCGGTGTTTCGATTTTCTTGTGAAGACTATATTTGATAGGCCAGATAATCCGCGCCGTGGCGGCGGAACCATCCGCCCTTCACTTGTCGGCAACAGGCCGCAGGCGAAGTGACACAGAGGACTGGAGCAACCTCTTGCTTCATCGATTTGGTATTTTCTGTAAAAGTTGTGACTCATATCATGTATGCTCATTAACGTAGGTGCAGGCGGAGCGTGGACCGCGAAAATAAATGTTTGGCCACTTATAATGTGTTTGGAGTCCTATGAACTTCTCCCAAACTTAACGCGTCAACTACATGCCATAGTGCCAGTAGTTTGATATGGTAATGTCGAAAATGGCAAGATATTTATCTGCGGCAGGCTAACTTTGAAATCTTCTTGCTGTTTACCACGCACCTTTACAAATGAAGCGTTTTATGAATACATAAGATGATGACGGACACCAAAATCCCGCCTGATGACCCAGAACCCCGGTGTGGTCGCGTGCCAACCCGCATGGATGGGCCTGGGTATTGCACCCTTGCCAGCAACCCGGTTATGGCGATGGTGGCTTTGACGGTCGCCACGGGGGAGGGGGGTAAAAAAAGCTGGTGGTGCTCCGAAATACGACTGGCAGACAATTTCCTCCGGCAGACAATTTCCAACGTTGTTTCACGGTGTAATGGAACATTTCAAGTTCTAATTTCTGCACTCAGAGCCAGATGTGTGCTATTAATTTGGAGACTCACCAACCTCATCACAATATTTCTTCTGGAGTGTTTTTGAAGTACTTCTGCGGAAGTACTTCAGTGCGAAGACAGCCTGCAATACACCTCGCACCGCAACTGACACTTGCCACTCGCCCCGGGTATCAAATGAGTAGAGTCTGTGGTTTGTATCCTGGGGTTTTGAGTTCAGTCCTAGGGATGAATGACGCGTTTTATTTCCGCCTCTAGCAATACAATTTGGTGAATGCATCGCATCCGAAGCCACTTCGGCTTTGCATACGTGCTTGGATGCGAGTGGATATATAAACACTTAGGATAATGCGCCTACAATTGATGTAGACGGAGATTCGACTTCACTGTGCGTTTAGCACCTGCCCACGGTCATACAGCGTTGCTATAAGTGCCTTCTTCTGGTTTGGGAAAAAGCAACAACAGAGCATAAGGTGAGGAAAAGTGAAGTCAGACAGACCATCAGCGCAATTTTTCCTTTGCTGCGGCAAATGATTAATATTTTATGTCAATCAAAAGTTGAAGGTAAGTCCTGTGCTGATGGCTTCTGTCACATCTGTAACCAATGTGGAGACACACAGGGACCGGGCTGATCTGTCAGCAAAGAGGAGCATGCTACATGATGTGCTCCCATTTCCCGTCATACGCGTGGATCGACACCTGACGACCACCGATGTGCTCTAAATTCCCCTCATACGCGTGGATCAACACCTGACGACCACCGGATGTGCTCCCATTTCCCGTCATACGCGTGGATCAACACCTGACGACCACCGATGTGCTCTAAATTCCCCTCATACGCGTGGATCAACACCTGACGACCGCCGGCTGCGCCCTCTGTTCCCGTGTCTGCCACGTGATTAGCCGGCCAATTTGCTGCTAGCCGGCTCCGTGCCGGCGCACCAGTCAAGACCCGCCTCCGCCTCTCTGAAGCGGCCGTCAGTGGCGAGCTCTGCCTGTCTGAAGCGGCCTTCATCAGTGGTGAGCTCTGCCTCTCTGAAGCGGCCGTCATCAGCGGCGAGCTCTGTCTCTCTGAAGCGGCCGTCAGTGGCGAGCTCTGCCTCTCTGAAGCGGCCGTCATCAGTGGCGAGCTCTGCCTGTCTGAGGCGGCCTTCATCAGTAGTGAGCTCTGCCTCTCTGAAGCGGCCGTCATCAGTGGCGAGCTCTGCCTCTCCGAAGCAGCCTTCATCAGCGGCGAGCTCTGCCTGTCTGAAGCGGCCGTCAGTGGCGAGCTTTGCCTCTCTGAAGCAGCCTTCATCAGCGGCGAGCTTTGCCTCTCTGAAGCGGCCGTCATCAGCGGCGAGCTCTGCCTCTCTGAAGCGGCCGTCAGTTGCGAGCTCTGCCTGTCTGAAGCAGCCGTCATCAGTGACGAGCTCTGGTGGCCGGGGTAGCTCGGTTGGTAGAGCGTCGGACTCTTGATCGCAAGATTGTGAGTTCGAATCTCACAACCGACGGCATTACCAAGTCCACCCGCGACCAATCGGCGTGAGAGGTTGGCGACGCTATATGACCTACCGGTTGAATGCGTCGTAAAGGAATCCAAGCAGTGACGAGCTCTGCCTGTCTGAAGCAGCCTTCATCAGCGGCGAGCTCTGCTTCTCTGAAGCGGCCGTCAGCGGCGAGCTCTGCCTCTCTGAAGCGGCCGTCAGTGGCGAGCTCTGCCTCTCTGAAGCGGCCGTCATCAGCGCGAGCTCTGCCTCTCTGAAGCGGCCGTCAGTGGCGAGCTGTGCCTCTCTGAAGCGGCCGTCAGTGGCGAGCTCTGCCTCTTGAAGCGGCCGTCAGTGGCGAGCCTCTCTGAAGCGGCCGTCAGTGGCGAGCTCTGCCTCTCTGAAGCGGCCGTCAGTGGCGAGCTCTGCCTCTCTGAAGCGGCCGACATCAGTGGCGAGCTCTGCCTCTCTGAAGCGGCCGTCAGTGGCGAGCTGTGCCTCTCTGAAGCGGCCGTCAGTGGCGAGCTCTGCCTCTCTGAAGCGGCCGTCAGTGGCGAGCTCTGCCTCTCTGAAGCGGCCGTCATCAGCGCGAGCTCTGCCTCTCTGAAGCGGCCGACATCAGTGGCGAGCTCTGCCTCTCTGAAGCGGCCGTCAGTGGCGAGCTGTGCCTCTCTGAAGGCCTTCATCGCCGAGACGGCTAGCATCCCGGCGGCATCTCAAGTTCGGACCGGGAGTCCCTCCGCCGTCTGTCCATGATGAACCGACTCGCATCACGGCCATCGGCAACGGAGGTCTGCAGCACCACCCACACAGCGATACAGCCACTCCACGGTCAGCAGATGCAGAAGCCCAGGGAGAAAGGGACCACCGCTTCGACTCTGCTGACGCAGCCGGGGTATGATGTGACCTTCGAATTTCGCGGGTGGAGGAAATGTGCAGGCCCTGCGAAGACTGCGATATCCAGATTGGATAGAAAAAATGAAATCGAAAGCAGTTGTATCAGGGAATGAACAAGAATATGAACAGGACAAAATGCATACACCAAAACATCGGATGTTGAAAAGCTATGTCTGTGTGTCGTTAGGGACATACATCTGTTATGATCTTCCCTCTTCTGCTCTTGTTATTCGAAGCTCGCTGTTCAGGACCGACATTATGGAAAGTATAGCAGTATTTCGTGGAATGGGATCATAACTAAGTAGAAGAACCCAAGAAATTAAACCGCATTATTATTTCCTAAAAATGAACAAATATAGAAAGAAAGAAAGAAGGGAAGGAAGAAAGAAGGAAAGAAAGGAAATAGGGAGAAATAAAGAAGAAAGAAATAAAGAAGGAAGAACAGAAAAAGGAGAAGGAAAAACAGAAAAAGAGAGAGAGAGAGAGAGAGAGAGAGAGAGAGAGAGAGAGAGAGAGAGAGAGAGAGAGAGAGAGAGAGAGAGAGAGAGAGAGAGAGAGAGAGAGAGAGAGAGAGAGAGAGAGAGGAGAGAGAGAGAAGAGAGAGAGAGAGAGAGAGAGAGAGAGAGAGAGAGAGAGAGAGAGAGAGAGAGAGAGAGAGGGGAGAGGTAGGGAGGGGAGAACAAGAAGTCGTGGGAGAAAGGGATTGAGAGAGAGAGAGAGGGAGGAGAAAGAGAGAAGGAACTTGAGGGAGACCGATAGTCGGCAAGAGACGAGGACAAACACAGCCTTACAACACCTATCAACACATTTGTGCAGGTGAGACGGATCGCTGAAAGTGAAATATTATTGTCGTGGCTATCGCTACGCATGATTTAAGGCATTGAACGCTTGGTAATGATGCATCCACAAGCCATGCTCAATTATATTACTCCAGGCCATGTCCCATTGTTCTTGTGATGATGGCAGACGACGACACATGCTTAGTTGCATTTGTTGGAAGCCGGCCAGGTGGATATTAATGGGAAAAGGTAGTCAAATCAAGAGCATCACATAGGATGTTACTGGGCATCCTTGCAACACTGCATACACATAAGTGGGAAGTAATGCGTTGTCAATATAAATACGACGTCCGAATGTAAAGCTATGGAACAGCTTGGCTGCTTTCAAGGTTCGAGTCGAGTAACAATTTGTGTTTCAGTTGAAGAGGGAAGTTATCGGTGAGCTTTCATACTTCCTTCCCAGCCTTGTTCTATCCCCAGTTAAGTTGTGTCTCAGCCTTCACCATCGCATCCGCCAGTGACCTGAGCTGCCAAATTCATGCGATACGAGCGATATTTAGAAGTCGATTAGATAAGGACTTCAAATATATTGTGGAATAGAATGCACTCAGCGTCCGCGTGCCATGCACATGGCTCAATATTTCCCAACTCGTAGTTCGGTGCTAATCGTCCGCCCCAATCGTGTGTTGGTGTCGTTGATCGGCTGCAACGGGTGCGTTTGTCAGCAAGAACAGGCACGCATGCATCCAAGATCCAATTAAGGAATCGTAATATGGTATCTATCACTGATCTAAGCACGCAGCGGCGCAGCACCAACACGGCAAACAGGGGCCTCCCACTGACTGTCGTAACCATCTCCCTTTATTCTCCCCCTCTCTCTCTCTCTCTTCCTAAATCTCTCTTCCCATCTCCCCTCTTTCTGCCTCCCTCTTTGCCCCTCCCTCCACCTCTTTCTGTCTCTCTCACTCGCGCGCCCTCTGAAGCAATAAAAGTTCAATTCGGTTCAGCCCAGTTCAATTCCCTTTCCAGTTTTCAGTATTTTAGTTGCAAGGCAATTCTAAAAGACCTTTTTGTCAGAAGTTGTATTTAATGTTTCCCTTCAGGCTATCATCAATCAATCAGACCTTGCCTTAAACGTTATGCTGTTTCTTCTGCTGTTCTTTCCAATGCAACTACCACTCTAACTAAAGGTGAAGGTATATAAGTTTGAATATGCAACAATCAGTCAGTTAATG
Source organism: Ashinkailepas kermadecensis (assembly GCA_034440615.1). Classification (NCBI taxonomy): domain Eukaryota; kingdom Metazoa; phylum Arthropoda; class Thecostraca; family Neolepadidae; genus Ashinkailepas; species Ashinkailepas kermadecensis. Next base: position 922,635 of record JAOTOM010005128.1, on the reverse strand, counting down.
AATCTTCATTGTGTAGAATGATATTGACTGTGTTCAAAACATAGTAGCGAATACCAAAGCCTGCTTTATTCAAGAGACTGATCAGAGAGGGCACTACCTGTAGGGGAATTATTTTCTTCTGGCTGTGATAGTCTAGTTCAGACCTTGCTCTTCGACAACCTGTTCGTAACCGTAATGGCCGTTAGTCATCCTTTCATTCACGGTGCTTCCGAACACCAAAACGGCGACCCCTCGTCACACGACGGCGGTTCCAACAGACAACCGCGGGCGGACGCTGACTCGTGTTTTTCAGCAGCTCATGCCCCAACTTTCCTCTCTGCACGGTGACTGTCAACGGTCAAACAGCACTTCTGCTCAGCTTGGCTGTCCAGCTGCCTCTGCCTGACCAGTGGGCAGTCAGCTGAGCGTGCATCCCCCCCCCCCTGCTAGGGAGAGGATGGGGTGGTACCTTATCATAAGTCAGCCATATGCCATTACTACAAATTGCGACTTACTTCAGAGTGAGGGGCTCGGTGGGGCGGGGATGGCCGAGTGGTTATGGTGTTGAGCACCGGGTACCAAAGGTCCCGGGTTGAACACTCGCACCACTCGGAACATTTCCCAATCCCGCGGCCCACCGGTGAAACAGTGTGGGCGGCGCCATTGGCCGTGATCGTGCATAAATTGCGTCGAGAGCCACCCAATAACCAAACAAAGAGGGGCTCTGTCGACGACTCGACCAGACACGCCCTGCATGTGCAGCGGCTATTTACTGCATGGTGTGGTACAGTGCCATGCGACATGGGCTCATGTGCCGGCCGGCCGGCGGCACCGGATCTGACTGAGCAAAGTGCACCGCCGCGACAGCCAGGGAGCGCGACATTAATCGACGCCGGCGCCGGCCGACGGGCGGAGGTTTCGCCCGGAGCCGGGGTCCATGGCCGAACCAGATAAGTCAGAGCATATGAGTATAGCTATAATTATAGGGCATGTTTCGTCATTAATGAGCGTCAGAAGTGAACTCCGTTGCACACCACCTGCGGCTGCCGCTGCTGCTGACGTGGTGCTGCTGACCAGCCGCAAGAATACACTGGCCACCAGACCAATCGATAGTCCACCTCTGTCAACTGCTCCCGCCGGCTGTATGGACAGCGACCTTCGGTTAATGGACTGCGTTGTACCTGCTGTAGCTGTGGCCGCTAAAGGTCTTGCCGGCTCTTCTCGTGCACTCAGACTAAAAGGCTAATAATAGTGGGAAGTGACACAAAGCTTATTCAAGAGACGACTCACAGAATAGACACTGGTACGAACAAACGATTGTGCCAGCGCCTAGAGGTTAACTTGACCCGTTGTTTGCACAGGGAGGTTTATATATAAGGTACGAGCCTGCCATTCATCATAGATATCTTTCTTGCTAGACATCTGGTAAGTATTTGCTTTATTCAAAAGCGCTAAGCCACGGTGGAATGCATGTGTAGCTGTACGGGTAGTGGTAGGCACATACTTTTGCATTGGTTAGGTTAAGCTAAGTTTGTATCAGGGAACGGCAAGTTTGCGTTTCGTGCCTTTGTCAAAACGCCTGCAAAAGTACATGCTCAGTTTTCATGGATTGTGCTGTTTGAGTTCACTTCGCTTGCTTATGTCTCGAATGCACCGTGCTAAATGTTATGACACTGTGCTAAATGTTGGAAATGGCATGGGTGGCACAACGTGTCACGATCCCATTTGTCTAACGGTATTCTTGCTCGGTTTATACTTACCAGTCACGAGAGGGGCTTGACCATCACGCGAATGAATTCTGCGCCCAGTCTTCACTACTATTTATGTCGAGTCGTTCAATTGACCGGATCGGCTGCTGAAGCTATGGCTATGGGGCTGCCTTATATTTTGCTTTTACCATGGCATCAATTGCCATGGACCGATATCCGGCAGGTAGCGCTGCTATCAACTGTTCACAGTAGGTGTAATAACATCTAGAAACCCTGCAGCTCCAAGTATTGGCATCACGTGGCATCCCGCCCGCCTTCGCGCATGAAATCGATCGTAGCGACATGTCGACTAAGAATTCATCGCCGCTGCCGAGCGTGTGCAGGCAATCCTTGATGAACGATCTGACGCACACATAGCTTATCTCTGCGTCGTATTATATGGTATCGTAATATGTATATACACGCATTACAGTGTATTTGTTGTATGGTATATACCTACACGTATTATGTCGTATATGGCATTATGACGTCGCCGGTTCATGACGTCATCGGTCTGGGGGTTTGCGACGGCAGCAGCGACTGTTGTTTGCATTGTTTGGCTGTCTGTACAGAGACAATAAATAGAGACATCATCGAACGAGCAGCAGTGTCCAGTGATCAGAACTGAGCTAAATAGTCGAGACACCACCGAGCGAGCATCAGTGTCTAGTGATCCGAACTGAACTAGATAATCGAGACATTGCCGAGCGGACATCAGTGTCTAGTGATCAGAACTGAGCTAGATAATCGAGACATTGCCGAGCGGACATCAGTGTCTAGTGATCAGAACTGAGCTAGATAATCGAGACATTACCGAGCGGACATCAGTGTCTAGTGATCAGAACTTGAGCTAGATAATCGAGACATTGCCGAGTGGACATCAGTGTCTAGTGATCAGAACTGAGCTAGATAATCGAGACATTGCCGAGTGGATATCAGTGTCTAGTGATCAGAACTGAGCTAGATAATCGAGACATTGCCGAGTGGACATCAGTGTCTAGTGATCAGAACTGAGCTAGATCATTGAGACACCACCGAGCGGACATCAGTATCTAGTGATCAGAACTGAGCTAGATAATCGAGACATTACCGAGCGGACATCAGTGTCTAGTGATCAGAACTGAGCTAGATAATCGAGACATTACCGAGTGGACATCAGTGTCTAGTGATCATAACTGAGCTAGATAATCGAGACATTACCGAGCGGACATCAGTGTCTAGTGATCAGAACTGAGCTAGATAATCGAGACATTACCGAGCGGACATCAGTGTCTAGTGATCAGAACTGAGCTAGATAATCGAGACATTGCCGAGTGGATATCAGTGTCTAGTGATCAGAACTGAGCTAGATAATCGAGACATTACCGAGCGGACATCAGTGTCTAGTGATCAGAACTGAGCTAGATAATCGAGACATTGCCGAGTGGATATCAGTGTCTAGTGATCAGAACTGAGCTAGATCATTGAGACACCACCGAGCGGACATCAGTGTCTAGTGATCAGAACTGAGCTAGATAAGGTATCGGACTATGTCCAGCGTACCTGTCTGGTCTTCCACACAGACCCTCGGAGCGACCAAGCAGTCGCAAATCGCTGCAACGTTGATGTTTACTTTGCGCTTTGCTTGCACTTATTTTGTGATATTTGACCTTTACCTGGGCACACATAAAATATTCGTCAAATCGTCCAATAAATTCGTCAATTCGTTTATCGTAAAATAAACAGAAGCCGCGCTGCCACAGAGTACACACGGACCGAAGGAGGAGACGGTGTCTGGTTGTGTTCCCACACATCACTGTTGCGTCGGTTTGGTTGGACCGTTACGCGGTAAGCTGATGCGTTCCACGACAGATCGATCAATGCACATAATTTGTGATTGAGACCAAAATTTGCCCACATGGTCTTCTTTGGCTCTGAATACGGCTGTGCAAATTTGAGCCCTATTCGGCCAACGGTTTTAGAGCTGTAGCCTCCGGCATTATTTTTAGGTCAAATAACATGGGTTGGTTTGACAACGGACATCTCATCAATAAGAAGCGGAAAGGGTGGCAAATTATATATATTTCAGAAGGAAAAGGATCAACTGAAACATTCCCGAAATAAAATATCAGTATTTCCTACATTTGACCTCGTGACCTCATGACTCGTCACCTCGTCACCTCCCGTGGCACCTGGCCCATCGAAATTGACAAATTTGACGGCGGAAATAAAAGTAGGCATGATTTCGCTGACCAAGCAAAACAAAACAAAACAAAACTAAAAAAATGCGTTCTTCTCATAAATATCCGATATGGCCGTACGCTCTTCATGACTTTTTGCGATTTTGCGTTTTCCGGGTAGGACGAACTGCGTGTAAGCTTTCTTCCATTGGAAAGGTACATGAGGTAGAACAATGACATCCACAAATATGATTGGAAAACGTTTTTTTTGATAAAGAAATCATTCTTACCTTTTTAATGTATATCTTTTAGTTTCCCTTAAAAACCATCACGAATTTCAAGGTCACTAGGAACCGAAAAGTCACCCATGGGTGTATTTACGCGTTGCGACGCAATTGTACTTCGGAACAACTGATATATGTTGCATAACATCAAACATGGAAATAACGCAACCCGACCGTATTGAATCAGGTTCTATTACCTACATATTGCATCTGGCGCGGTAGGTAGGTACCTATAACAAACATGAGGATCACTGCGTCAGCGATGAAGTGTTAGGCAGGTTTATCACGTTGTTCTGAAGAAAACGCATTGCGTCTCAGTGGACTGCTGATGACCATGTGTTCAAGGCAAATAAATGCCGATGTGATTGTCTCACATATGTCTTCCCTCCCACCCCATCCGTACTTCGTACATATATCCGTACCCTCATCCGTACATTGCTCAATACTCTGCAGCCTGGTGGCGGTTCCGAGAGGATAAAGGCACCGGCGTTGATGCCGGCGGACAGCATACGGGTTGACATCGGGAAGGAAACGATAACAGGCTTGGCAGAGCCGGAGCAGTGTACGAATCAGTTTTCGAAAATGCCTGGTGGAAAGAGGACGTGGTTATTTTTTTTCAACGTACATAAACGCTACAGGCAATTGTGATAGTCACTGCATCGATTCTTATCGTCGCCATACATAGGTAATAATAAAAAAAAGTTGCTGAAGTATCGGCAAGCCCACTTGAAAATGTGAGTATCGTCACATTACCAGAGGTGTGGTTTTGTGTGTGAAATTAAAAGGTGAATTTTTTTCCCAAACTTAAAAAAAATCTCCGACTTTTACATTTTTTTCTTCTCACAATCGGCGCCAGAAATGAAAAGAATGAAAATAATGACCGAAGTGAAACTTGATGCAAACAAAATCGGAACTCTGGCAGGATTAGGAGAACAAAACACGCCAACAAAACATGACAAATGTGTAAAATTCTAACAACACGACACGACAAATGTGTAAGCTACGACACTATGATGATCATGAAATGTTCGACCCTTGTTAGGAAAGCTACAATAACTGCATTGGATACCTACGAATGTGTAAGTTGGAAAAACAAGTTCTCATCATGTGATGTTTATTTCGTTGTTCTATTCCATCGTTGTTCGATTGTGCACTGCTTAGTGCAGTGCAGTAATGCGCAATAATGTGCAATATGCAGGGAGTGCCCAAAACGTGAACAATGAAACAGCAGGAAGCTTGTAAAAATGTTCATGTTTTCCGGGACACGCTATGTATACCGTGACAAAAACGCGTGTGCGCATTACGATAGGGATTCGACTGTACGTCCATGCAAATGATGCCTACAAGTAGAATGAAGGCATAATTGTACTTCTTGTGAGGCCAACATGATGAGATGTTTCCATTACGAGACCACCAGATATTCCGAAGTAAAGTTATGTCGTCACGCGTAGATAAGCCTATGGATGACCTATCGGTAGTACCTTCTGACCGGCGGTGGCAGTCAGCTGTATCCAAGGTGCCATGCTGCACTGTCAGTGCGGCACGTATTGATTTCCTGCAGCCGACTTATCCATGAGCAAAGACGTCACTTTGGACGCACCCCCTCCCCCCATCTCTCTCTCTCTGTCTCTGTCTCTGTCTCTGTCTCTGTCTCTGTCTCTGTCTCTGTCTCTGTCTCTGTCTCTGTCTCTGTCTCTGTCTCTGTCTCTGTCTCTGTCTCTGTCTCTGTCTCTGTCTCTGTCTCTGTCTCTGTCTCTGTCTCTGTCTCTGTCTCTGTCTCTGTCTCTCTCTCTCTCTCTCTCTCTCTCTCTCTCTCTCTCTCTCTCTCTCTCTCTCTCTCTCTCTCTCGCTCTCTCTTAGGGAAGCGTTCGGGGACGAGTTATCAAATGTTCAACCGGGACGGCTCTTCCGCTTCCTGTCAGAAATCAAGTTTTCCGTGATTTATTATGCCCCTCATTAACTTGCTTTTACACCTGACAAAATGAGGATCGTAGCACGGCATGATGTCACACGCATATCGGCCCCTTCACATGCAGCTGTCTCGTCGACTGACCTTCGTGCATATCCCATTGTTTGACTGACGATGATATGGACGCTGCATGACCGACGCAGTCAATATGCCCACAAACTCCAATTACGAACCTATCGGTAATGGGTGACCTTGAACTTTGTGAAATTTATTAAGGCAAACTATAATTCTTACGTCTTACGTTTTTGTTGAGCAAACGTTTTTATATCATCCTTCTTCATCTCATTGCTCGATCCCACGTAGTTTTGCAATGGGAGACAACTTACTCGAAATCCGAGCGTTCCGAAAATCGGAAAATCATAGAAACCACGAAGGACGGACGCCTATATGGGATATTTAAAAGCAAAACGCATTTTTTTTCATATTGTAGACAAATCATGCCCGTTTGTATTTCTGCCATCAAATTTATCAATTTCAATGGACCAGAAGTCCCAGAAGGTCACGAGGTCATGGGATCACGAGGTCAAACGTGAGAAATGTTGATATTTTACCACGGATGTGTTTTCTTTAATCATTTTTCTTCTGAAAGAAGCATAATATGTCACACTTTCTCTTCATTATCGATGAGATATCCATCGCCAAAGATACCCTTGTTGTGTGACCTCAAAATATTGCCGTAGGCTATAACTCCGAAACCGTTAGTCGGATCGGGCTAAAACTTGTTCAGGCGTGTTCAGAGCACAAGACTACCATGTACACCAATTTTGGTCCAAATACAAATTTAGTGGGTGTAAAATTTGAGAGGAAAAAATTTGGTCGATCTGTCGTGGAATGCACCAGCTGTCAGTGTGCACTATCTAATTTAGCCAGCCCTGAAGGCATCCTTCGTTGGCCCGAAAAAAGGTTGGATATCACAAACTAAGTGCGCAGACAACTAAAAATGCCCACACTGCAACACTCTCTGAAGGCTCGGACGTTCCGAGGACCTTCATGGGGGAATGACGCTGATGCAACTAACGCAATGTGAATGCTTGAGGCACACTATGCGTCCGATAGTTCATCAAACGTCGTCTCCGTAAACTAGATCGCGAACTGGAATTCTGAGCCAATATCTCGTCGTAGGCGATGCCATGTGCATAATTTCCAGCCGTAATGCTATTACTTATAATAACAGGGGTTTGATATTACCGTAATGCTTTTTATACACCATCACCCACAGACTATGCTGCTGATTAGAAGTTGAGAAGTTGAGGAGACCTAATAAGATAGCCGCTGTTGCAAAATCAGCCGGTCTTTCTCACTCTTCCTGTTACTCATTGCCTACTTATGTCAAAGGCTGTTGCGCTGCCTGTCAATTTCACTCTCCTTTTATCCATAGACTGTTCCATGTCACCCTCCCGGCTCTTTGCCGTCTGCATGTTGTGCGACGCGTCGGCGCTTCACTGTGACCTGTGTCCACACCCCGTCCCTCCGCAGGTACCGCTTCCTCTCGCCACACGTGCTCACTGTGACCTGTGTCCACACCCCTCCCTCCGCAGGTACCGCTTCCTCTCGTCACACGTGCTCACTGTGACCTGTGTCCACACCCCTCCCTCCGCAGGTACCGCTTCCTCTCGTCGCACGTGCTCACTGTGACCTGTGTCCACACCCCTCCCTCCGCAGGTACCGCTTCCTCTCGCCACACGTGCTCACTGTGACCTGTGTCCACACCCCTCCCTCCGCAGGTACCGCTTCTTCTCGTCACACGTGCTCACTGTGACCTGTGTCCACACCCCTCCCTCCGCAGGTACCGCTTCCTCTCGTCACACGTGCTCACTGTGACCTGTGTCCACACCCCTCCCTCCGCAGGTACCGCTTCCTCTCGTCACACGTGCTCACTGTGACCTGTGTCCACACCCCTCCCTCCGCAGGCACTGCTTCCTCTCGCCACACGTGCTCACTGTGACCTGTGTCCACACCCCTCCCTCCGCAGGTACCGCTTCCTCTCGCCACACGTGCTCACTGTGACCTGTGTCCACACCCCTCCCTCCGCAGGTACCGCTTCCTCTCGCCACACGTGCTCACTGTGACCTGTGTCCACACCCCTCCCTCCGCAGGTACCGCCTCCTCTCGCCACACGTGCTCACTGTGACTTGTGTCCACCCTCCTCCCCACGCAGGTACTGCTTCCTCTCGCCACACGTGCTCACTGTGACCTGTGTCCACACCCCTCCCTTCGCAGGTACCGCTTCCTCTCGCCACACGTGCTCACTGTGACCTGTGTCCACACCCCTCCCTCCGCAGGTACCGCTTCCTCTCGTCACACGTGCTCACTGTGACCTGTGTCCACACCCCTCCCTCCGCAGGCACTGCTTCCTCTCGCCACACGTGCTCACTGTGACCTGTGTCCACACCCCTCCCTCCGCAGGTACCGCTTCCTCTCGCCACACGTGCTCACTGTGACCTGTGTCCAAACCCCTCCCTCCGCAGGTACCGCTTCCTCTCGTCACACGTGCTCACTGTGACCTGTGTCCACACCCCTCCCTCCGCAGGTACCGCTTCCTCTCGTCACACGTGGAGGCGGGTGAGGTGACGCAGCCGGCAGGACGTCTTCAGCGGCGGCAAGCCAACCTCGCGCTCAGCCAGAACATCTCGGCCGTGCTGGAGAACCTGCTGAAGAACTACGACCACACGCAGCGGCCGGACAGGGGCGTCGGTGAGTAGTGGACACGTGCACACGTGCACACGTGCACCGCCGGCTGAGGCTCAGCGGAACACGGCGTCGGAACGACGGGCTGTGGACAGGACACATCGCACAAGTAGTGGATTGTGAACACGATGCATCACAGTTAATGAGTTGTGCATTACGTAATGAACTGTGAACACGGCACATTGCATAGGTCATGAAGGCAAGGCACGTCAGCGGACGTTAGTGAACCATGTCGCCTGGTTAGCTCAGCCGATAGGTCATAGAGTACTGGCCTCAAATTCTTGGCACAACGGGTCAAATCGCTTCGACCGCCGCTATTAGCGCCTCCGGATGGAAAATCGACCTGGCAACTGGCCATGCAGGGTCAGGGTTACCAGGTGGCTGTGTCAGACTATGTGCAGTGGGTACGTTCAGCTCTCTGTCGAAACTGTGCCATAGAACTGAATTTCCAATCGAGAATCGGCTACAGGTTCAATACAACGAGCTTGCACTTAACATTGACTCTGGTTTATACAGCCTCCTCAACAACAATTCGAACTAACATTGTATTTAATAAAACTGTTTTGTTAGTGGCAAACTCACATTTGTTCGGTGTTATGATTAGCGATTTTGTTAGGTCAGTGTCCATTTGAAAACTTTGTGCTCTGACGAAGGCAATAGCCGAACGTTAATAAATATAACGGACAGTTTTTATTTAACATCAATTTAGGTCTCATTGTCACAGATCACTCAAATGTCACAACATTGCATTCAATAGTGCATTACGTTTAAGGTACCGTGCATACTTTCACGGGCTGCCAGGAGAGTACAATTACGGTCGGTCCGCCAATTCTCTTCCGAGGTCTGGTGCCCGATCCTGCGCCTGCAACATGGGAATGCCACAGTCCGGCGTCCTCTTGCTTTTGCTCGTCCAGCGCCTGCGGTAGGGAAGTGCCACAGCCCCCGGCTTCTTGTTTTGCTCGTCCAGCGCCTGCGGCTGGGGAGCGCCCCAGCCGCCGGCCTCTTGACCTCGCCTGTCTAGCACCTGCAGCAGGGAGTGCCCCAGCCGCCGGCCTCTTGGCCTCGCTCGTCCAGCGCCCGTGATGGCGCCTTATTCTGTTACAGCTAAGGGCGCCACATAGCCATGATGCGCCCTTCGGCCCAAATAAAAACCTAGCCAAATCAATGAACGGATTCGCAGTCAACCGTGACGTGTCTCATCGCAAGGAAATCAACGAATCCGATTCAATTGGGAGCTGTGATCGATGTTCAGCGAAACCCACTGTCAAATTATGCAAATGGACGGATATTTCCTTGGCTGCTGATGTTCTGGCCAGTGTCTGGTCAGTGTCTGGTCAAATGCCCTGTATCTCGGAACAAGATCGTCACGTTCTGCCTACCAACAGCCTGTTTTATCAGAGACTCCAAATGAAGCCTTGACCACATGGACCTGACCTGAATTGACCACAAAGCATTGACCACACAGCTGTGAGGTGGCCTTGGGCCGCGGCTTAAGGGATTTATTTTAGACCTCCCTCGTATCTTTGTTGATAGTTTCCAAAAGGTTTGGCGCCGCCGCACAAAATTCCGGGTACGCTTTGAGAAGTCAATGGAGAGTAATTATTCCGGCTATCGGATCGAGAGATTTGCATGGGGACACTTCTCGCAGGAGCATCGGTGGACAAACTCGTTGAGCAGAGGCGGGGGAGGGTAGGGGGGGGGGTGCACTCGATCGTACTGAAGGGACGGCATTCCTTTGAAATGAGCGGCTTTGGCTCAAAAATATATTTAGCGGAGAGGGGATGATGGAGTGCGCTCCAGTTTTCGTGAATCGGCGCCCCTGTCCTAGACAGAGGGGCACCACCTTTCCCTGGGGGATCCGTCCCTGCTGTCTTCGGCAGGTGTGCAAGATGGAACACATTATTCCGATCAGCTGCTTCTCCAGTCTTCGTGGGGCGTTCTGACATTATACGGGTATATCTGACCCATATGGGTATGGGTATGGGATGGCCAGCATCTCTGCTGAGCTGCATATGTCTGGACCTTCTGGCGCTGGTGAGATCGGAATCCGGGTACCTGGATCCATGGCTTGTCAGCTGCACTACCCAGGACAACCATAAATCCTATGTTAGAAGTGTATGCTATTTAGATCCCGTGATGCTTCTCACAGCGCTGACAGAGCCCATGCTGCTTCTCACAGCCCTGACAGAGCAGCCATATTGGGCTGATGCTTATGTTTGCGAGGTGGCTCGATCCCACTGCGGGAAGAGGTATGTGTCAAGGAATTGACAACTGAGCTCCCTCGAATCGGACGGTTGACAAACTGTTTCCGGTATGCGGGGTTAGCCTGGTGAACGTGGGCGAGGTGCATGCCTTCAATCCTCTCCATCGTCTGGGTCCGACCATGATGAGCACTAAGCACCCAGCACTCCGAAGATAATACGGAATACTAGATCAAAACGAGGGGAAGTGAACACCCTCACTAACACTTGTGAACGCCTGGTATTCGCTACAAAGTCCAACTGAGCTGTCGATCACCAGTGCGCAGTGGATGGACTGAACATCGGCTACTGACCACTGGCCCTGACCACTGACCACCGACCACCGACCACCGACCACCGACCACCGACCACCGACCACCGACCACCGACCACCGACCACCGACCACCGACCACCGACCACCGACCACCGACCACCGACCACCGACCACCGACCACCGACCGCCGACCACCGACCACCGACCACCGACCACCGACCACCGACCACCGACCACCGACCACCGACCACCGACCACCGACCACCGACCACCGACCACCGACCACCGACCACCGACCACCGACCACCGACCACCGACCACCGACCACCGACCACCGACCACCGACCACCGACCACCGACCACCGACCACCGACCACCGACCACCGACCACCGACCACCGACCACCGACCACCGACCACCGACCACCGACTACTGGCTACTGACCACTGGCCACTGGTTACTGGCTACTGACCACTGGCCACTGCTCACTGACCACTGTCTACTGACCACTGGTCATTTATCACTGGCCACTGATCACTGGATATTGACCACTGACCACTGACTACTGGCCACTGACCACTGACCACTGGCTACTGACCACTGGCCACTGACCACTGTCTACTGACCACTGACCACTGACTACTGACCACTGGCCACTGGTCACTGGCTGCTGACCACTGGCCACTGACCACTGATTACTGGATATTGACCACTGACCACTGACTACTGGCCACTGACCACTGGCCACTGGCTGCTGACCACTGGCCACTGACCACTGATTACTGGATATTGACTACTGACCACTGACTACTGGCCACTGACCACTGACCACTGACTACTGACCACTGGCCACTGACCACTGTCTACTGATTACTGACCAATGGCCACTGACCACTGGAAACTGACCACTGACCACTGACCACTGGTCACTGATCACTGGCCACTGACTACTGGATATTGACCACTGACCACTGACCACAGACCACTGATCACTGGCCACTGATCACTGGCCACTGACCACTGGCTACTGACCACTGGTCACTGACCACTGTCTACTGACCACTGACCACTGCCACTGACCACTGACCACTGACTACTGACCACTGGCCACTGACCACTGGCTACTGACCACTGGCCACTGACCACTGTCTACTGACCACTGGTCATTGCTCACTGGCCACTGATCACTGACCACTGACTACTGGATATTGACCACTGACCACTGGCGACTGGTTACTGACCACTGACCACCGATTACTGGATATTGACCACTGACCACTGACCACTGGCCACTGGCTACTGACCACTGGCCACTGACCACTGACCACTGGCTACTGACCACTGGCCACTGACCACTGTTTACTGACCACTGACCACTGCCACTGACCACTGACTACTGACCACTGGCCACTGACCACGGTCTACTGACCACTGACCACTAGCCACTGACCACTGGACACTGACCACTGACCACTGACCACTTGTCACTGATCACTGGCCACTGACTACTGGATATTGACCACTGACGACTGACCACTGGCCACTGACCACTGGCTACTGACCACTGGCCACTGACCACTGACCACTGACCACTGACCACTGACCGCTGACCACTAGCTACTGACCACTGGCCACTGACCACTGACCGCTGACCACTAGCTACTGACCACTGGCCACTGACCACTGTCTACTGACCACTGATCACTGACCACTGACCACTGGCCACTGACCACTGTCTACTGACCACTGACCACTGACCACTGACCACTGACCACTGACCGCTGACCACTAGCTACTGACCACTGGCCACTGACCACTGTCTACTGACCACTGATCACTGACCACTGACCACTGGCCACTGACCACTGTCTACTGACCACTGACCACTGACCACTGACCACTGGATACTGACCACTGTCGACTGACCACTAGCTACTGACCACTGGCTTCTGACCACCGGTCACCGGACGCGGAAGCGACTGTGGCCGGCAGGTGTGCTACCTGTACCCATGCGATTACTGGGAGGTGTTCGGTGCTATTGATATGCAGCCGACCGGCCACCGGATCACGGCGGTAATGAGGAGATCTGGTCGACCCCCAGCTGCTGTCGGGTGCACGTGCAGAATGGCGCCGCGTGAGACGCAGACGGCACATGTGGCCCATGGTGCAGGAAGCACGTGTTAATGGGAGACAACGCGCGAAAGCTTCCAGACGCAGCCGCCAGAGCGGCGACACATGCGATTAGGACGTGAATTGCCGCCGCATTAGCCGTGTCCATGCATTTTGCTTGTGCAGGGCGGGAGATTGGAGTGGAAGAAGTTTCCTAAGATAAATTACTTGGTGTTGGAGGATTCGGAGCTGAGTTCCTTTTTTCGCATATAGGGAATTTCTGTGTCTGGGTAGAGCCAGTGGCCTACCGAAAGAGTGGTAAAGGGGACAGTGCCCTTTTGTCCCACAATCCCTAAGACTGTTGCGGGCCCCCAAGAATGTCGCCGGGGTAGATAAAAATTGCACCGGACCGCTTAAAAATCCAGCTGGGCCCCCAAGGATCGCACCGGAGCCCATGAAAAAATCACATTGGGGGCCAAGAAGTCGCACAGAGACCGCTGAAAATGACTGGGCCCCCAGAATTGCAACGAGGCCCCTAAAAATTACATTGGGGCCCCAAAAATCGCTTTATGACTCCCCAAAATGACCCTGCCTGGGGTCGCCAAAAAGTGGGACCGGGGCCCTGAAAATACCACTGGGACCCCCAAAAGTCGCGCCGGGCCCCATTAAAATCCCACTTCGGGCCAAGAAGTCGTGCGGTGGTCATCGAGAATGACGCTGGGGGATCCAAAAAGACTAGCATGGCCCCGAAAATCACGCTGGGGGCTCAAACGTTAAACGTTCGTGCCGGGGGACCCTGAAAATTGCACTGGGGCTCCCGAAAAAGTCATGCAATGGCCCATGAAAATCACGATGGTGGCCCCAAAGAGATGGACCGGGCCGCTGAAAATCACGATAGGGGCTTAAAAGATTGGGGCATTCCCATGTGATATGCCCCTGCTCTTTGCATGATGGGTGGACACTCTGCCCCTGGATCCGCCGCTTATGAGACCTGTATATTGTGTGATGTGATCTGAATTGTGGGCCTGATGTCCTCAGCGGTTGGTGTGATATTTGGTACATAATGCAGTTTACGGTTTATCTCTTATCCCATTCCATTATGTATGCAGCATATATTTTTGGCTTACCATCTGCCTTGTTTTTTCATGGGCTAATGCAAATGTGGAAAATGAATATTAAGTGTCCGGCAGCAACGCATAACAATTTACAATTTGTTCCTGCCTGGGTGTAGTTTCCCATCCAAATTATTAAATTTGATATATGAAACTACCATCACTGTGCATGTAGTGTGAGCTTTCCAGACTTAGCTTCGGCCAGGAGATCTCAGCATTGCGCACACGGATAGGTCAGAGGCGGATCCAGAAATTTCCATGGCGACACTCGTCGGGGGGGGGCGACATTTCCTCGGAGGACCGCCGCTGCGAAAGTCCCTGGAAGTGCGTATTTTCCTGAATGTCTGTTGAGAGGAGGGATGTGTACACTCGACTGTACTGAAAAGGGCACCGTTTACCCTCAACAGGGCGCATTTCCCCTCAGAGCAGCATCTTCGGCTGAAAATTGAGCGAGGGGATCGTTGCACTCTAGTATTCCCAGACAGGTACTCCAGTCAGATGGGCGCCATCTTCCCATGGGGGGAGGGGCATACCCCCAGTGCTCTCATGTATCTGCCCTTGGGGTAGTTGCACTCTTAAGGTATACACAACAATGCCCTGGTAGCTGCCCAGCATAGGTGTAGGTTTCGGAAAATTATCAGGAGGGCACAATACACGAAGGCAATGGCCAGGTCCAAATGGATTGGGGGGGGGCACCATATTAAGGTCCAATATTAGAAGTGGAAATTATTGGAAGGACACATCCAACAGAGGGAGGGGGGGGGGGGCAAGTGTCTTCCCAGGCACTGCTCCGGCCATAAGGCAAAACACAGTACATGAGGAAGATCGTCGGCATTCGGTAAGCAAACATTAGCATATTTAATGTTTGTTTAGAAATATTCATCATGCCACATCTCAGCTCAGAGTTGTATAATGTGCCGCACATGGACACCTACACTGGAGTGCTTTGTTCGTTTGAAGGAGTCTTCTCTTGCATTTTTCATAATCCATGCCTTTTCTCGGATTTCTCGGCCGGAAACTTATCCCCATCTGCTCCACTGGATGTAGTGAGTAGTGACAGCAAATACCCATCCCATAAAATGGTTACTGACATATTACGCGCGAACTGTTAAAAACCAGCATCAACAGCCCTGCACCACACACTCCCAGCGTTAGCACCCCCTTTCGTGTCACACGACCCAGAAACTAAAAAAGACAACAGCCCTCACCACACACTCCCAGCGTTAGCGCCGCAGCCTGCCGCCTTTCGTGTCACACCTGCCTGGACTGCCATCTGGTGGCAGAAACTCCGCGATGTCTCCCATTGTGCCCGTTGACGGTGGAAGTGGGTGGGTGCACGTGGTGTAGGAAGCGAAAGTGATCGTGCTTCGAAGCGAGAAACAGCTTAACCGTATATGTTGGGATTAAATCCAACTGAAAATCGCAGCATTCAAAAACATTTAAGACACGTTAGCATACCAATGCAAAATAAAATCACTCTTCATGCCATGAATGTCATACTATGCTTGTATCAAGCGCAATTATAATGTTCTTTGCCGTACCACGTCATGACACGTCATAGGAAGTCTCGCTGAGCCACATGCCACCACGTCACGTCATCTGACTGTCATTGTTTCCTTGCTCTTTGTTAATCACCACTTGATACAGAACGCAATACTAGGTGAGGTTAGAAAATAGGAATATAATGATCAGTGCATTTTCAGAATGTTTGACTCTGCAGTCCTTGGGGAAGAGATTCAGTTTCACTCTTGTCCCGATATTTTTCTGAAACAACTCTTAAACCCATGGGATCACTTTACAGTTTGACATGCCTTCGATTATGTCTTTTGCGCACATTGTGTCCAAAAATTACGTCATAGGCTCTTAAGATACTGAAACTAGGGTGGGTTAAAGTCATGTCGTGACCTCGTTGCGGTTTTACGGTTGTTAAATGTACAATAAGACATTCTCCGTAAGCAAACCACGCTAGATACGGTCAAACGTGAAATATGGATGACTACAGCAATGACCAAAGACAATTGCAAAACTATAAATGTGACCTAACTTCGCTTTTGACTAATATTTTTGACAGCTCGGAATATATGTCGTGGCAAATTATGTCCTATGAGAGCATGCCGACTTTCAAGTCAGGACCGGGTTAGGTTACTGAGATGTGACCTGAAACGTCCAAAGGTTCATGTATTTCAGGCGCTCTATAGGTTAAAATATGAACTTTTACGAAACAAAAAGCCAGGGTTATTTTAAATTTCGAGTTCACTACTGACGTGACTGGGACACTAACTTCGATTTGACAAATTATGGGTTTTCAAATGTTTTTTGGGGAAGCTTGCAAAGAAATGCAAAATATTTTGAGTACAAATAATTATCAAGGAAAACATATGACACACAACTTCACCACAGAATGGTAAAGAAAACCAGCGGCGGTCCGAGGCACCCAAATAAGGTGAGGCAGAAGAAAAAAATCGCGACTGCACCCTTCCCCACCCTGTCCCCCTACCAGAACAAAATGTCCTCTGATTTTCCCCACTTTGTTTTTTTTTTGGTTCAGAAAATTCACATCTGTTTCTCTCAGGGGTGCCTCTGACTGAAAATTTTGAGGTAAGGATGCACTTGAGCTTTCCCGGAGGGGAGCCTTTTCCCGGCCGGAGGCACACCCCACTGCCGCACCCACGTAACTTGCCCTCCGTCTGCATCGCACTCCAGTGAAAAGCGCTGCACCAGAGGCGAAACACAAGACCTCGTTTGCAAGACACGTGGATGCATAACTGCGTGCATGCACGTACAAAGACTGCTGTCCGTCGATACCGATACAGCAGTAGTGTTCACGGCCTGCAGTCCAGACGGGATCAGGCCGGGTGTCTGTGTTCATTACCGTGACGTCTGACATTCGGTAGCACGTACGTGTGTCAGGCGACCAGCCGTTTCGGCATCACAATCAACGAGGAAGATCTAAACCAAAGCCTGGAGACACCCGTTTATTCAACTTGGCTGAACTACCTCAAGACCGAAGACTCGTGTGCAGGTTTCTGTACTGTACTGTACCGAACAGGCGTCTCGGGTACTAAATTGCCTTTGCAGATATTTGCCTGGATGTTTACATTTACATGATTGTCGCAAGAACGTTTGGGATTAATATTCCACTAGTAGCTCTGAATTGACGGACAATTTGCCATACGACGTATGCATATGAACTCCGAGTGCTGCCTCACATGATAGTCTTTTGCACGGAATAATGAATTGGTTGTCCGAAAAATAATGAGATCTGTAAAAGAAAAGCCTGGTTCGAGTACCATAAATGTTCAGCGAAGAAAGCATTGCGCTGATTGAGCATATGCAGCAACACCTATCGTGTTGCTGCATGTAAGTCGGTATTCCAAGTCATGGAGCGAGCACTTCTGCCACCGAGCATTGGCTGCCGCTGGCCACGATACGGCAGCGATATTCCGACACCAGGATGACATGGGAGACCATCTGTTGGACCCACCCAGGCGAGCCGCCTCCGACGAGACTGAGCTGGCTGGGCCAGCGCGCCCGGACCGCCGCAGCGGCCGGCCAGTTTTTGCCGACGGAACAGGGCGGCGGCCGCTCCACGGACGCCGGCTCGGCTCGTGACGCTGGCTGGCTGATCTATGGCGCCAACATTGGCGGGCCGGCGTCACGCAGCCCGGCTGAGTTCTCTGAGAGATCTCTGAGACGGCCAGCCGCTTTACGCCGTCATCACCATGTCCGCAGGTCTGCAGGCTTTCCTCTCCCAGCCTCTGCTTGCGGTGATATGTGGGGGCCAACTCAAGAGGTGGTGCTGACGCCAACTCGGTTTTCACTGGGCTTCTGATAAATAGGCAATGCCGTTGATGCCTCGGTGACGGACAACGAGTTTCCTTTCATGTGGACACAGCGCGTTGCATTCCAATATATCGATAATTCATCTGATTACATTAATGGTCCTTTTGTTCATGTTTATTTGATTATTAGATGAGTTCAGCTTGGGAGCATTAATTCTGGCTGACAAAGCAAGCTATCTATCGAATTAGACTTTGCATGTGATAGAATGCTGAATTCGATGACTTGGAGATATTGGCGTTCATCTTCTCTTCCTTGCTCCCAATGATGAGTAGGTGAAAGACGGGGCGCGGCTCACTAATTCTTCAACTTTTGGAAAATTGTTGTCCTTGCTAGCTTTCCAATTTTTCTAGAAAAAAGAGAATGTTCTTTCACTCCCATTGCCATTACTTTAACCAACCTCTTTCCGTCTGGAGAGACATGACCGTGATGGAACAAACACACACCTGGTTATGAGTAAGATTTTGTAACAATTGAGCATTGGATGCAGTTGTTGGAAGTTGTATATTTCTGTCGTTCCTTGGATCGATCAGGTGTCAGGAACAAATCAATATTCCACATCGGAAATAGTAGTGCAGACACGACATCGACAACAAAAACAATCGTCTTTCGTTGCAAAGGCACAATATTCTTCGCTTCACCCAAATAAGATAATTTGAAAATCTTCACCATCTTCAACAACACAGTCATTCACCCCTGCCCCTCTCCCCTCAACAATTTTCAATTCACACGTGACGTTGAACGCCAACTTCAGGTTAGTCGCGAGGTAGTAGCAGTTGTTAGGAGGGAACCGTTCACCAGTCTTTTCTGTCTGTCTGTCTGTCTGTCTGTCTGTCTGTCTGTCTGTCTGTCTGTCTGTATGTCTGTCTGTCTGTCTGTCTGTCTGTCTGTCTGTCTGTCTGTCTGTCTGTCTGTCTGTCTGTCTGTCTGTCTGTCTGTCTGTCTGTCTGTCTGTCTGTCTGTCTGTCTGTCTGTCTGTCTGTCTGTCTGTCTGTCTGTCTGTCTGTCTGTCTGTCTGTCTGTCTGTCTGTCTGTCTGTCTGTCTGTCTGTCTGTCTGCCTGCCTGCCTGTCACCTGCCTGCCTGTCGTCTGTCTGCCTGTCTACCTTCTTTCCTACCCCTTTCGCTCTCGCTCTCACCCTCTTCCAGTTTCCGCTCTGAGTGAGCTCAAAATTCGCGTAGGACACAGGATAAAACATAGAATCGGCTGCCACAATCTTTGCCAGTGGTCAACAGAGACATGAAAACAAAACAACAGATATTGCTTTCAAGGAAATGATGCCGCGCCTGGGGGACTCCCGCTTGCATGCGGAGAGAGCGACGGATTAAGCACTGTTGCCAGATATAAGTGTTGCGAGAGAGGAGCTCGTCCACCATCCTGCACCCGAGGGGAGCCTGCAGCTGTCAAAACACACTGCTCTCCAATCCATATGTATGTGTAGCACAGTTTGATTTAGCGACTTGTTTGCCCAGCATTACAGGGTTGGAGGAGCTGATATTTGTGATGCGTTGCACTTCTTTCGGTAGTTAACAAACCATACGCTAGCCCATTGTAGGTTCCTAGTTTGACCAATCATGCAATTACTGACGAATTTTCAGAGCTTTGCATGTTCATGGTCCTGTTTCGTCTGAGAGTGGTGGTGTTAATCTTGCCAGGGCTTGTAGGTTAGGATTACCTAACTCGTTTTCAGTTGGAGGCATTTGATTCTCGTTTGGTTTCACATAACAAGTCAGCCAGCGAAAACTGCTCTTTCAATCGCTGATTAATTCAAACCATTTGTGCGTTCATTCGTATATTATTCACTTAATATTGATGTATCTTCGAACAGCTTTGGCAGCTGTTATGATCATTATGATTATTTAAATTATAACATAAAGTTTGCTGTTGCTGAAATTAGAAAGAAAACGCGCGAATGGTCATCTAAAAGTTTGATTACATTTATGGTTGCTTCTTCTTGAAGCTGGAACGAAATTGGATTATGATAAGCGCGGCAGCATTTGAAGCTTATTTCACTGACATACATAACCAAGAGGTCAAGAGGCTACACCTAAAAAAATGGCAACAGCTGATGTAGAAGCATCTATGTGTTGTGTTTACTGGGTGGTCTGCTATCTAGTCCGGGAGGTGAGCTGTTGGAGTAGCAGTTGAGGGCAAAGCAATTTTTTTCTGCCTTTGATAAACCCCTTTTCATGGCTTACAATTCGCTTGGCCCTGAGACTCAGTGATTTCGGAACAGCTTTTTAATGTGGATCAGCTGTGCGGCCGTTGACTTTATGTACAACTCGGCCGTGCATTTGTCGTTTTCTTGTACTGTTGAACATGGGTGTAGCCACGATTCCGAAATTAGGGGGGACAAACCAGGGACGTGGTAAGTCTGGACAGGATAGAGGGGTAGCCCTGCCTCCTCCCCCCGAAAAAAATCCTCGGATTTCAGCCACTTCATTTTCAATGTCTGGTTTTCAGATTTACCCTTGTTAAAAATGATATTTTGGGGACAAAAAGTTCCGGCAAAATTAGCAAGTTTCGCTCCTTATCACTGCCTATGAACATTTAGCTTTATGTTGTATGTGCTGGGCCAGATGTCACAATCACCGTAGAGCAATGCTAAAGTACGTTAAACATTGTCCTCTTGTAACAGGAATAACACAAAATATTGGACGATGGTTTTATTGTAGTAAATATGGACATACAAAAACCTTTCCCATGCTTTCCTGTTTTACGGGGACACATTTCGATGCAATGACAACCAGGGCGGATAAAGGGTGTGGCACTGAGGGCACGTGTCCCCCCCGTGGAAGGTGGCGTCCCTCCGGCCGGGAAAAGGCGCCCCTCTGAAAAGGCTCCAGTGTACAAGCTCGGATTTGTCAGCCAGAGGCGCCCCTGTGAAAGAAAAAGGCAACCCCTTGGAAGGAAAGGAGCCCCTTCGGGAAGGGCCGAGTGCAACCCGCCCCCTCGAATTCCAGACAAGTGCCTCCCATGACATTTTTCTGGATCCACTCCTGATAAAAACTCGCGATTATTATGTTCTCTCGTCGTTATGAACTCCGGCTAGTTGTAACATAGTGCGCATTCACGTGCGGCTTCTCTTGCAAATTTGACAACTTCCGTTGAACCATTACGAGGGAAGCGGACAATTTAAGGATTTTTTTATATGTCCGGAACAGCAATGTGGCAGTATAAAAAAAACAGCGATAAGAGCGCCATCCGAGCAGGTTATCATGGATTTCTTGGGGGAGCTCCTAGTCATATAGGACATGTGTGGCTGCTATCACAACGGCTGTAAACGAAAAGAGATTTGATCCCCCTATTCCTATTACACTCAATCATTGTACACACATCGGACCTTCGGCACCTTCGAATTCATTTCGATACCTCAACATTCGGATACCGTACGGGACAAGCGACGTCGAATGACACCCACATAATGCAAATTGAAGCAATAGCGACGAAACGTGAGGACTTCGAAACATTAGAACTAACCTTTGACACTGAGGCTTGACCTGTCATGTCCCGGTTTGAAATATTACTCGAGGGTTGTCGACGGGCTATCTCTTGATACCAAACATGGGTAGCTTTGGGAGAAAACGTGGAAACGCAGAAACGTAGAAGGGTGACCGAAGAAATGAGCTCGACCTTTGACTCAGCAAATTAATGTGATTTCTGAACGGTTTGCTAGAGTACGTCACGGCACGTCGAATGACAACCACTTGATAAAAATTGAAGACATAGCGACGAGGCGCGAGGACTTCGAGCAATTTAAGCTGACCTTCGATCTTGTGGTTTGACATTGACATACCCCCGTTTGAAATGTTACTCGAGGTTCACCACGGGCTATTGATTGATGCCCAGATGTGGATAGGTTAGGGCGAATAAAAAAATGCGAGGCGACCGAAGAAATCGGTTTGACCTTTGACCTTTGAAATTAGTTCGATTTCGTAACATTTTAACACGTCGAATGTGGTCAATTTGCACCCACTTGGTGCAAATTGAATTCATTGAGACGAATCGCGATGACTTCGAAAAATTCAAACTAGCCTTTGACCTTGGAGTTTCACCTTGACATATCCCGGTTTCAAAATGTTACTCGAGGGTTCGGTATCGCTTGATAGTGGATCTGGGTGGGCCTGGACGAAAGAAAAAATGCGAGGCGACCGAAGAAATCAGCTTGAATTTTGATCCGTCGAGATTATGTCAAATTATCAACTTTCTGATACCGCACAACAAGCGACGTCGAATGCCATCCATTTTCTGCAAATTGAAACCATAGCGACGAAAAGGGAGATCATCGAAACACTCAATAAAACCTTCGACCTTGACATGCCTCGGTTTGAAATAATACTCGAGCGTTAACCACTGGATATCACTTGATAACAGATTGGGATAGGTTTGAGCGAAAACGGAAAAAAAATTGAGGCGACCGGAGGATCAGCTTGACTTGCTTGACAGCTTGGGACGTCAGCTTGACCTTTGCCCTTGAAAATAATTCGATGGCTTAGCTTTCTGATACCGCATAACAAGCCACATCAAACGACGCTCATTTGATGGAAATTGAAGCGATGGCAACCGAACCTCGCGTTCGGTCAATATCGCTTCAATACCACCATCTAATAAATCAAGCTAACCTTTGACCTTGAAATTTGACCTTGACGTGTACCGGTTTGAAATGTTGCACGATGGTTCACCACAGGCTATCGTTTGATACCAGATTTGGACAGGTTTTGGTCAAAATGGGAAGAATGGGAGGCGACCGAAGAAACCGGTTTGCGTTGGACCTTGACTGTTAGGTGGTCAAATGAGACCTATACAGTTGCTTCCAGCGTGTTCAGTACAAGCAGAAGCATTTGTGGTACTTGATTCGAACGATCCTGAGCCCGTCGCTGAATGACATTGCCCATACAAATACGTCTCTGGCGAACTCGTCGCTGAATACGAATACGAACACGATGTTAACCTGACGTACGTGCTTAAGGCTACCCATGATTCCTCACCATGGTCATGAAGATATCCAAGGACACCCAGAGTCACGTTTGTTCAAGATATATCGATATATGGCAGGGGAATACAACCTAAGACTTATAAGTGCCTTGCGATAATGCAAATTTGTTGCCTCGCAAAGCACAATTTTTGACCCAAGCGAAAGCACAGGATGGTCAAGGTTCATGTTATTCAAGAATGGCCTGGAAGCAGAAATTTCTAACGTTTGCTGATTTACCACTCGGAGATTTTTGTGACGACAGATAGCCTGTGGAGCCCCTTGATTGGCTAGATCGGCTTGTAGTATTTTTGGTGATTTTCTTGCATATATATTTTCACTTTATAAATGATCAAGTATAATTTTTCGGCGATCCTACTCAGGCAACTGAGGCTTGGGGGGGGGCACTAAAAAATGAGGGGGACAAATCGCCACTTTTCAGAAATTGGGAGGACATGTTCCCTCTCCCCCCAGTGGTTACACCCATGCTGTTGAAACTGTCCAGGAAAGGAATCTGGTGAGATGGGAAAGTACCTGTTTCTCTACGGTAAATTATGTGTTTGGTTGAGTTGAGGTGATAAATTTCCGAGAATTTTATAAGGCTCTTGCTCTATTCTACTGCAATACCGAAGAAACCCTCAGAGCATACCGTTGATTGGATTATTCGTGCGGGGTCTGATTTGATTGGACTTGGATTTAATTGAATATATTTTTGACAAAATCTTCAGATTTCAATCGGACTTATGATAGATCTTGAAGCCATCTTGCTTGCTGTATCAAGTCAACGTCTCTAGATTGATTGGATTTTGATTGCCGTTCTGATTGTAAATATATTTTGATTGGATCTGGAGTGACCTTTTTATATCTGGATTAAATTGGATCAATGAGTTGCAATTTATGTGGTACTCTATCCTCAGGGATCAATGTGAACTCTTGTTCCTAGGGTAGCCAGTTCTCGAAAACAGTTCCATGAACAGAAAAGACCCTCCGATCACGAGCACAACTTTGCTCTCGAAGGCCTTCGTAGTCCTCGATGGTGTTCTGACGGCCGCCTCGTGCTGTAAACGGCCGCTCCCCGCCTGAGGTGGTCACTGCCGGCCGGCAGGATAATCTGCCTCGTGCTATAGACGGCCACTCCCCGCCTGAGGTGGTCACTGCCGCCGGCAGGCTGGTCCGCCTCGTGCTGTAAACGGCCGCTCCCCGCCTGAGGTGGTCACTGCCGGCCGGCAGGCTGGTCCGCCTCGTGCTGTAAACGGCCGCTCCCCGCCTGAGGTGGTCACTGCCGGCCGGCAGGCTGGTCCGCCTCGTGCTGTAAACGGCCGCTCCCCGCCTGAGGTGGTCACTGCCGGCCGGCAGGATAATCTGCCTCGTGCTATAGACGGCCACTCCCCGCCTGAGGTGGTCACTGCCGCCGGCAGGCTGGTCCGCCTCGTGCTGTAAACGGCCGCTCCCCGCCTGAGGTGGTCACTGCCGGCCGGCGGGATGATCTGCCTCATGCTATAGACGGCCGCTCTCCGCCGCGCAGGTGGCCACTCGTCTGACGCCGGCGGTCATCGGCCGGGGTTCTGCCTTTAAAAGGCCCCCCCCCCCCCCAGGGGCCCCCCTTGGCCGGGGTCTTGGCTGCCTCGGTTCCGTTTATGCGCGTGACGGATGGCGAGCGACCGTTCCGGTGACGCTCATTACCGAAGCGCCGTGTCCACACTGGTCAGCTGACGCATCGCCAGTCATCGGGAGCTGGAATGGGCCGAGCTGGCTCGGTTGCTACACCGTATGATAATGCGGGCAGGGGTGACACCATCGGGACCGAGGGCAGGGGTGACGCATCGGGACCGAGGCGCTCTGCATAGGGAGGACTGTGTCGGGCCTGGGGACTCTGCGCAACCGAGTTTCCGGACCGCGTACGGGCCGGGACACTCCATGCGGAGGGGATTCGGGACCATGTTGGGCCCAGGGACATGGTGCAGAGGGGAGAACCGCGAACGGAGGCGTTCGGACCACACTCGGGTCAGAGGTGACCTCGGACGATGTCTGAGCTTGACCCGGACGATGTCTGTGCTTGACCCCGGACGATGTCTGAGCTGTCTGATGACTTCGACCCAGCTGCCCAGCTCACGGTGATTCTAGCGACATCCGGAGCTCGCGAATGACTGCGCGATGTCTGGCGGATGTATCTGACGTCACGTTCCGGGCCAGACCCGCAACCCATGGGGCCACGGGTTAACACCAGAGGTGCTCCCGAATCGAATGGGCATCTGAGCGAGTCAAACAGGGCTGTGGTTCCGCCGCATCCGCAACACCCATGGTACCATTTAAATTCCGCCTGCTGATGGCATATCTTCAGAATTCAGCCCTCTCATTCGAAGGGATGATGTTCATTTTCCCCTAAGTGATCTCGATGTATCAGACAGAAATAAATGGCAGACGCCGTACCGCGACGGAAATCCTATAATACCTCACTTATTCACCTTACCTATGACTATCAGCGCTCAGGCGAAAGTTCAGGAGCATCGAGAAGTCGGGTATTGGCAATTTAAGCCAGGTCACGCACGGAATATGTTTGAGACGGAGCCGTAAACTAAGCATCAGAACGTCACTTAGATTCGCACTATTTCATAGGTTGATCTGGTTGATCTGGGCGATCTTGTATCATGTGCGGTTGGTTGGCTCAGCTAAATCACATCTCTTGCAGTTCACACCAAGCGTGAAGTAACATGGTTCGAAAACCTGTAAGTCGAATTCAGGCCATACAAATTCCACAGAATGTACTTCGGACCAATAGCGTCATGCGGGGTCAATGGAGGTCTCGGGCCTGATTTGACCTTTGGCAAGGTCACCAAGGCGACGACGTGGTTACAACACTTGAAGCATGAAATATAAGCTATCTAAGTGCATTAACTACAGTAAAGCAAAACTTTAATGCTGCCGTTCCCGGCAGGAGAAACATGCCTCTAGAAGTGACGTCATGGCTCACTGGCCTGAAATGACCCGACCATTATAGTCCTAAATCAGGTCATCCGTAAATGTATAATCGATCATGCCAAGGGACGGCGCGCTGCCGCCCGTTGTTTCCGGCGGTTACCGATAAAACATTTCGATGTGACACCCATTGCCCCTCGGACAACAAGGGCTCACCAAAACGTTGCGATTCCCGGGCGCGAAAGATTAAAGACTGGTCGAAGCGCCCGAAAGCCCAAATAACAAACAACAAAACGTTGCAATTGCCTGCAATTCTCAGCACAATGTATGGTGAAAGCATGTATTAAAGCTCTATTCCCCTCACGTCCTTCCAAATTTGAAGACTTCCAGAAAATTGTGGGATTTTGTTAGGGGGGGGGGGGGAGGAGGAAGATTTTGACAAAATACTTGTTGACCCATCCAAAGACAGCATAACCTCCCCAAGCTGGATAGTTGGATCCGCCACTAAGAACATTATGGGCCTAGGATTCCAGCAACTGATAATCCGAGCCGACAGCGGGCCTGTCCTCTGCGCTGGTCGGATAGTCAGCTGAGTATTGGACATCACAACTAATAATCCGGGCCGAAAGCCTCTGACCTCTGCGCTGGTCGGATGGTTAGCTGAGCACTGGGGAGGAAAACTAGTGTCATGGAACAAGGTTGAAAGTGGAAGAGTCAAATGGAATGACGCCGGAAATATGAGTACCTGGAACAGCGTCGCATGGAATATAATCCAGAAAAAAACCCAGAGAAACCGGACGTGCAAGAATGCCACAGAGGAGTGATACGTGAACACGGGGCAGTAGAGACAGCTGATTGGCTTAGGTTTAGGTCAGGCTTAGCCTAGGTCAGGTCAGGTCAGGTTACGCTAGGTTAGGTTAGGTTAGGTTGGGATAGCATAGGATATGACAGGATAGGATGGATCAGGTTAGGTTAGGTTGGTTGCACGATCGTTGGGTGAGGTGAACACTCTTCTGTGTCCTGGCACAAGCGTTTTCTCTGAGCTAGATCTTCGACTTTATTCCATTTGACCCTACTCAAGTCACTTCGATTTTCGACGTTATTCCATTCGACTCTATTCCGCTGTCGACATTGCTCCATTCGACACTAATCCAGTCCCTCCTATCCCCAGCCACTTATCGACCTTATTTCATTCCACGCTATTCCACTTTCTATTGGACATTAGGCAGGGATGCCGAGCACTGAGCATCACAATGATAATGTCGTGCAGGATTTCTAAGCCAATCAGATTAATGATATATTGTACTAGAAGGCTATTAGTTTTCCCGCCGTATAGAAAAACTATTGTGTTTCTGACCGCTCGCAATGCATGGTGTAAATGTTGTGCATTCTGTGGTGAATATGTGTTAACGTGAATTATTCGTGAAACTTGGTGGATTCATCGGTTTACTAAATTAAATTAAAAAATTACAACTATAAAATATAAGTAATTTGTAATACAAAATTTAATTACATTAAGTTGGTGTATAATTTTTACCTGGTTAATTTATTAATTAATTTTTAATTAAATAAATATATTTTATTTATTTATTTATTTATATATTTATCAATTCACCAATTAAAAAATTGGTGAATTGCTGCATTTCCTTTGGTCCGCTTTCTAGACACATAGTTGACTAGAAGGTAAAGTCAGACATCAGTAGAACCTCACGACGACAATAGAAAGACACCTGACTTCCAACAGTGAGATATTGACTAGAAGTGTTCACTTTCAGGTTGCATGCTTCATTTAGCGGTGCTTTGCATACACGAGACATGTTCGGTGGATAGCAGAATTTCTTGCCAAAGACGCCACAGCAGAATGACAACATTGCGGCCGCGGTACCCACCCTTCCTGCCAGGGTGAGAGGCAGGCGACGCCATAGGATCTCAGCTGTTTAGTATGTCGTAGAACCACAATCAGCAACAACAGCAACAATTATGTCCATATTTTTCATGATCGTACAAATTATGGCCGGACGGTAGGTGTCAATTTGTTTCCCGGGAGGAGCAGCCATTATGGCTCACTTGCACTTTTCAGATGTAGTGCTAATTGTACCGGATCAACTTGCTTTCAAGCTATGTTTGCGATACACATGTTAGCATGGAATGAAAAAAAAATTGCCCCCAACATCTGATCTTCTTTTCGTGCATATGCAGGGAGCAAGGTCCATAGCTAAAACAGAAACGCCAAAATCACATGGAAGAACATCTCCTTTACAATCTGGCAGAAACTGTGCGGCATCTACTGTCCGATGCTGTTCCACGCTTCTATTTCGACATGGCTCCTCTCAGTAAAAACGCTCGGCCCGCCGGAGAAGACATATGTTGTTGAAAGCAGAATGGATGAATGTCAGCGAGATAAATTGCCCGTCGACTTGTAAACTTAGCTCGCGTGAACCATGTCAGCTGGCCACCGAGGTAGCAAACGGCTGGTGATGGCAGGCATATATCTTAATAACATGGCACATTATGCTGGAGTTAGCGAAAAACCAGCAATTATGTCGTGGGGATCCTGCCGTGCATGATTAATAATGGTACCGATGTCCGTCGGCACTGATGCTTCATTATTACCATTCTGACCGAAATATACTGGCGGGGAGGACACCGCAGAAGACACGCATTGGTTACATGCATGTACATGTATATAACACAATTTACAACACCATCTACACTGACGGCTCCAAATCACACGCACCACAGCAGACGGGCACATCGGCGATGTTGTACTCCGGTAGAGTACCGCCCCGGGTCATCTTGCGTGCCCGTCTGCCGGACACAGCATCCACATACACCGCAGAATTATACGCAATTTTATCGGCCTACACAACTATGTACAACACAAAAATGGAACACGACAGCATAGCCACAGACGCAAAATCAGCAATGTAAAGCAGAACGCCTTCTCAACAACGACCATCCAACATTTCACGAACATATCTTCCACTTGCTTTCAACTACACGCATTATTCTGACCTATGATAAAAAAAGGAAAACGAGGAAAGAAAAGAGGTATAAAAAGAAAAGAAATCACGAATAAAAACTCAGAAAAAAACTAATATAAAATAAGTTAAAAATGAAAGAGAAAACAAAACAAAATATGTTCAAAAGAAAACAAACAAAACACGAACGTTCCAAAAAGTGCATGATTTGTTGTTTCAATGTTCACTGTTCTGTGACGATGACCCGTTCCCAACCCACGCTCTACACCCCATACCCCGAACTGGCACCGTCCGGACCGGCAACTTGTCTCTACTTCAGCATCTACGGCCTGTTTACAATTCCAGATCTACTTCAACTCGCTTCAACTCTACTCATGTCTACTCTATCTTCAAGACAACCTTAAATTACGCTTCCCGTCGAATCCCTTGAGGTCAACTCTACGAATCCTTCTCGTCTACTCCCCTTAACCGAATATTCATCACACCGCCTTACCCTACCTCTCAACACTACACAGTCACGCTCACAGAACAACAACCGACATCATCAACACAGTAACAGACTGGCCAAATTCAATAACAGCAACAACATATACAACAGTATATATATATATATATGTGTGTGTGTGTGTGTGTGTGTGTGTGTGTGTGTGTGTGTGTGGGTGTGTGTGTGGGTGTGGGTGTGGGTGTGGGTGTGGGTGTGGGTGTGGGTGTGGGTGTGGGTGTGGGTGTGGGTGTGGGTGTGGGTGTGGGTGTGGGTGTGGGTGTGGGTGTGGATGTGGGTGTGGATTTGCATGTGTGTATCTAGGCATGGATATCCATATAGCGCATTTTTGCGCTACCTCATATTTATAAGTTCTCTTATTTTGTCATGGGTACTCAGGCTTCACATCTGGCTTACAATGACCTACCTAATCTAGGTATATATATGGTTGTTGCATCCGTATGTATTTTTCCTGGTACACCGATGTGTGTTATAATTGCCAAAACAGCAAACAAAGTGAATTCAGAAACAGAAAATGAACCAGGGCAGACAAGTATACTACCAATGTTAAAATCCGCAGGAAAAAATGCTGGAAGGAATGAATCGTGAAATGGTGCTAATCGCTCGCAGGAAACGATAGGAAAAGATAGTCCAAGGTAATGTGGCAAGACCGGCCAATAAAACGCACAGCCATACCGTCATTATCTCTTTTCTTTCCTATCTGCCAGTTAGCTATTAGCAGCTGCGTATTCTTGAGGATGACATTGAATGGCTGGCCATATGGAAAACGTAACTCGTGAACGCCGCGCCAAGTTGGATACCATAGCGGCACTACACGCACTGATGTGGTGGACGGTGATGATGGTTGAAGAGTTGATGCACGCTTCCGATGGCTAATTGACCAAGAAAGAGCCAATCTGAAATTCGCTTCCCCGGCTAAGGTGACACGTATTTTCGGTTTTAATATA
This sequence comes from Ashinkailepas kermadecensis, assembly GCA_034440615.1. Lineage (NCBI taxonomy): Eukaryota > Metazoa > Arthropoda > Thecostraca > Neolepadidae > Ashinkailepas > Ashinkailepas kermadecensis. The sequence continues at coordinate 891,914 of JAOTOM010005128.1, read as the reverse complement.
TCAAAAAATTGATTACTCGCCTTCCTTGTGAGAGAGCCACTTAATCTCACATAATCGAACAGTGACGGGATGAGAGGTCCGAAATCGCGGGCGGATATTTCTCGCTAAGCTGCTGGCAACTGATGTAGAAATGAATTCGCAGATGGATGATTGAATACCGGCCGCCAGTATCAGCCGAATGAGCGTCATTGGTTATGTCGGCAAGTCCGAACCAGCGCAAGGAATGCTCGCGCTGTGGCCAAGATTGCTATCGGGCTTGTTACATTCAATTCATGTGTTGAAACATACTGCGCCTTTGAGCGACAAGTTTGACAGACTGCTTGCAGCATTGGATTTATGAGTATCGGCCCGTTCTCCAATTGTCAATGCGCTGTGGCTTCCGGGCGGCCATGTGTGTGGCAGGTCCGAACTAAGTCTGCACCAACAGTTTGTGTAATGTCGACGGCCTGTCAGTCGGTGTGTGGCAGGTCCGACTTAAGTCTGCACCAACATTATATGTAATGTCGACGGCCTGTCAGGCGGTGTGTGGCAGGTCCGACCTAAGTCTGCACCAACAGTATGTGCAATGTCGACGGCCTGTCAGGCGGTGTGTGGCAGGTCCGACCTAAGTCTGCACCAACAGTATATGTAATGTCGACGGCCTGTCAGGCGGTGTGTGGCAGGTCCGACCTAAGTCTGCACCAACAGTATATGTAATGTCGACGGCCTGTCAGGCGGTGTGTGGCAGGTCCGACCTACGTCTGCACCAACAGTATGTGTAATGTTGACGGCCTGTCAGGCGGTGTGTGGCAGGTCCGACCTACGTCTGCACCAACAGTATATGTAATGTCGACGGCCTGTCAGGCGGTGTGTGGCAGGTCCGACCTAAGTCTGCACCAGCAGTATGTGTAGTATCGACGGCCTGCCGGGCGGTGTGTGGCAGATCCGACCTACGTCTGCACCAACAGTATATGTAATGTCGACGGCCTGTCAGGCGGTGTGTGGCAGGTCCGACCTAAGTCTGCACCAGCAGTATGTGTAGTATCGACGGCCTGCCGGGCGGTGTGTGGCAGATCCGACCTAAGTCTGCACCAACAGTATGTGTAGTATGGACGGTTTGCCGGGCGGTGTGTGGCAGGTCCGACCTACGTCCGCACCAACAGTATGTGTAATGTTGACGATCTGCCGGGCGGTGTGTGTGGCAGGTCCGACCTACGTCCACACCAACAGTATGTGTAATGTTGACGGTCTGCCGGGCGGTGTGTGTGGCAGGTCCAACCTACGTCCGCACCAACATGCTGATCCGGAGCATGGGTCCCATCTCTGAGCTGGACATGGTGAGTAGCGCTGCCACCACACGCCACTCAGTAAACATTAGTCAAGTGGGGGCTTCAGGGCGCATCGACCATGTTGACCATATAGCAACATTAGCCAAATGGTTAATTCACCATGTCAGCAGATCCTAACCAACAAAAGGAACTTCCGCAATATGGACAACATGTGTGGGTTTCATTCCTCATTGGAATCATATTTTGGAGCTGCGATGGCAAGAAGCACTTTTCTAGATCACAAGCTGTACTATTACCTTATTTGCAGCGTTGCACTTACAGCATAGATAAACACTGCTCAAGCTCTTCGCATTTCGCCTGTCGATCTTGGTTCAATGTAAAAACAATCGTAGGTTGAATACCTACAGAACGTTTCTTTTTCTAATGGTGACACATTCAGTGGAAGGCACCTGTTGGTGATGGCATGATCGGGCCGGGTCCACACCGTCGGCCGCCTTCACGCGGTGGCAGTGACATTTGGCACCGATGTTCGCCTGCAGAATGGTGAACACTGTTTTGCTCAGCGTTGTATTTGCAGCTGTTGAATTACAATGCTGTTCTGGGTTTGTCCTGAGAGTTATTTACGACAATGCCTTGGAGCTGTGTGACTAGGGGAATATACACAGATGACAAATGTGTTTGAGCTACGCGATACATTTATTTCAAAATGAAGACGAAATGTAGAATAGCATGTGTGGAATGACATGATAGACGGAACGAAATGGGCAATGCCATGCACCATCTTATTATCAGCATCATGGACAAGAGGAAGGTACAGGGAGCCATGCACGCACTCTTCAGTAGCCTCATGCATTCACCTATGAGTGCTGCATGGAAAGAATCGGCTCTCAATCCCCCCTCTCCATTACTCTGCTCCATTGCTTATTTTTGTATTGAAATAAATTGGACAAAGCATCACTTCCAACAGAACGATTTCCTCGAGAGGCAATCGTGTTTTTTTTTGGGGGGGCAGAATCATCAAAGTTGGATCGGCTAGTTGTTGCGATCACTGGGGGTTGCTGCCATGGCATAGAAGTGACAAGCAATCGAAGTTGTTCTTTTTGTCCACCAGCATGTGGCAGGTGCTTGCATTTTGGTAAGTGAGGGAAACAGTCGCGTTTTCGCAGTTGTTCCAGGTTGACACGCGTCAGTTACGCTACAGAGGCGACGTCGGGGATTAATTCCACCAATATGTTCATGTTTAAAATTATGTTACATGGAAGCAAACGTAGCAGGATTACCTCGACCATTTTAACGTGGCGAAGCTCCTGTGGTCGTGCTTGTAAAGGTATGTTAGCGAACTGACGTTTCATGTTAATTAATGTATGTAGCGTCTGCTTAAAAGGCAAAAACTTCAGGCGAAATTGGAGTCGGCTAGCTCCTTAGGTGTGTAGTCTGGCTTCGGTATGATACGTGGTTCATGAAGTCGTTATATTTGACGCATTACCTGAATGTTATTCAATAGGTATTTATGAATCAATGGATATTCGATGGTATCACTTTCACGATCGAATTTGGGGATATGCACGGCAGAACTTTGGTGTTTAAATAGCAAATATAACAATAGGTTCCGTAGTTTTGATATGCAGCACTTAAAAGTCTTCAATGTATTTCCCGCGTAATACAGTCTACAGCGAATATTTCGACCAGAATTCCTGAATTGACGAAGGACTTTGTATCTGTCACCTCTGTTTCTTTGTTTTAGATCTAACAGCAGAACGTGTTGCATTCAGTGCCGGATTCGGCCTTCTTCTATGCGGTTACTCCAATGTCGTCCACCAAAGAGATAGTCGGAGTATTGTCTATTCGCATTCCATATAGCTCGGCATATAAAACGGCCATTATTCATATCGGTATTTGAGCTCCACTTGAACTTTCGTAAAGTATGCTTGTCATGCTCGATGGTGCATCTCACAGTGAGATGCATTATGAGATCAACTTCGCTCCTCCCTCTCGCTTTGTCTCCGAGCATTCCCGATCGATCGATTATGCCGATCCTACTGCATGGGACAGCTGCCGATTAACGCAAGTGCATTTGCTATCATAGTCATTCAATGCTGTCGAAAATCGGCTCAGAAAGCCCTACACGGCATCGTAAGATCGGCGCCCGTCACCCTATCACCCGGTGTCCTGATCACCTAGCGTGCCGGGCAGTACAACGGCATGATATATTTCATATTTATACAACCATCAATGCAGGATGCGGCTGTCGTTCAGATGATGCAGTAGCACAACGATCAAGTAGAGTAGAACGAAATAAAGATGATTATAAAAAAGTAACCAAATGATCATATTAAGTAAAATAGAATCATAAATTCGGCTGATATATTTCGGGCACAGAGAATATATTCAGAGACAGAATATATTTGAGAAAAAAACAGTTTACGCACAAGATTTGTAGCACATGCTTTGCGGCACTAATATTGACGAAATGGCTTTAATCAGTATCTAAGTCCAAGTGTCGAACCCATTTATATCCCAACATAACAATAGACATTGCAACAGGTACGTGCGATTACGACCCTACCAGCGTAAGAGTGTTTGTCGCTTCCATATACGATTCCATATACGTATTCCATATTCCATATACGTATTTCCATATACGTATTCCATATACGTAAGAGTGTTTGTCGCTTCCATATGCGATTCCATATATTCCATATACCTTCCCTATACGTCTGCCTTATGCATCTCTATACGCACATACATCCATGTTACGTCATCTTATACTGCACTGCAACATCTACACTGCACTGCACTGCATCTACACTGCAAGTGTTCGCGTGTGTGGATGAACGAGTGTGTTAGTGGGTGAGTGAGTACGTGAGTGAGTGAGTGAATGAGCGAGTAAGTGTATGAGTGAGTGGCGAGTTAGTAAGTGAGTGTGTACACGGGTGAGTAAGTGAATTTCTGGATGAATGGTGTGGTAATTGATTGTGCCGGTGGGTGATTACGGAGTGAATATATTGGTGAGTGCAGGCGATATATGCACAATGCCATGCTGCATAGGGACTGGTTTTATGAGAGCCCATGAAGCTACCATTATGTTTAACGGTGACTTAGTTCCTGATTTCAATGGATTCAGCAATTTTGAGTTCTGCTATGTCTTTACAAATCCGTTAGATTTTAACGCTGAGCGGCCATAGAAGGGCCGTGCCCGAAATATATCATGCAAGTTGTGATTCTATTTTACTCAGTATGAGCATTTGGTTACTTTTATAATCATCTTTAATTGAACAATGCTCACTACAGCTCTTCGCACTATTATGGACTAGAACGGCTGAGATATCAACAGCAAACTAAAGGCGGAGGAAATCAGCCTTATGTAAGTGATATTTAATTATTGCTATGTATGTCCTCAGTATTTCTTTTCTGTCGGTTAGCCATCCAGGGCCAACTGAAGGCGCGATCTGCTTTGCTTGTTGTTTGGTCTTGGTTCCAATAGTTGTTGCTACTTTTGTCTGGTGTTTGATGTCTGGTTTGTTGTCCGCTATCTCATCTAGTGTCTAGTGATGGGCCTACATCTGGTGTGAGGTTTTCTGTCCGGTGTCCGGTGATGGGCCTACGTCTGGTGTCCGATGATGGGCCTACGTCTGGTGTCCGGTGATGGGCCTACGTCTGGTGTCCGGTGATGGGCCTACGTCTGGTGTCCGATGATGGGCCTACGTCTGGTGTCCGGTGATGGGCCTACGTCTGGTGTCCGATGATGGGCCTACGTCTGGTGTCCGGTGATGGGCCTACGTCTGGTGTCCGATGATGGGCCTACGTCTGGTGTCCGATGATGGGCCTACGTCTGGTGTCCGATGATGGGCCTACGTCTGGTGTCCGGTGATGGGCCTACGTCTGGTGTCCGATGATGGGCCTACGTCTGGTGTCCGATGATGGGCCTACGTCTGGTGTCCGGTGATAGGCCTACGTCTGGTGTCCGATGATGGGCCTACGTCTGGTGTCCGATGATGGGCCTACGTCTGGTGTCCGGTGATGGGCCTACGTCTGGTGTCCGATGATGGGCCTACGTCTGGTGTCCGGTGATGGGCCTACGTCTGGTGTCCGATGATGGGCCTACGTCTGGTGTCCGGTGATAGGCCTACGTCTGGCGTCCGGTTTGCTGTTCGGTGTCCTGTAATGGATTTACGTCTGGTGTTTGCCATTGGCTCTGTATAGTCCTGGACGATATGAAGCACGTTGTTTAATTGCTGTCGTTCAGCTTGTTGGTAAAGCCGATATGTTCATAGTGCTATTAATTATATCGCGCGTGTTTCAATTTCGCCTGTGGCAGGCAGTCGACGGCGCAGATTATATTTGCATTCGGGAAGTTCTTGGCCTCGGTGGGCAACTTGGGAGAATGAGTGTGACGTCGCATTTGTCGTCGTCAGGAGTACTCGATGGATTGCTACTTCCGACAAATGTGGCGCGACCAGCGCCTCAGCTTCAACACCTCCATCGACGAGCTGAGCCTCAGCATCAAGATGCTGGAGGGCATCTGGAAGCCGGACACTTACTTCCTGAACGGCCGCGGCAGCTACGTGCACACCATCACCCGGCCCAACAAGCTAATCCGACTCAGCAGCGACGGCAGCATCCTCTACAGCATGAGGTTAGCCCTGCGGCAGCGGTGCAGGGCAGTGGTGTTGGCCGTTGCTGTGGCGTCCTGCACGGAACCTGTGACGTGGCCCAGCGAGCATGTCGACTCGGCCGTGGTTGGGTTGTAGCTCCCGCTCCCTGTTCGGCGATGGGAAGGAAGCTGTGTCTCAGATGGCGGTAAATGGTCTTAATGTGTTTGTCATGAACAGCCATATTACACCAACAATGGCACTTCAGCCAGGGAGGCTCAGCCTTTCCCCACAATGAAGTGAAGTATATATTGTTCTACGATTCGCTGCTGCAATAGTGACTTCTGTTATTCTGATACGGTAAGATTAAGCGGATAGCAAGGAAAATCTGCCGCACTTTTAGGACAATAGTATCTGAGCTTGCATATCATGATTATGATCGTAAGCCAGCCGTTGATTGCATGACGTTTGATGCCGGTTGTGTATAATATTGTGACCAGTGTTTGTTCCCTGCCTCAGACTGACGATCAAGGCCAAATGTCCGATGCTGCTGCAGCACTTCCCTCTGGACAAACAGACGTGTCCGCTTGTCATAGGAAGCTGTGAGTAGAACGGTCTGCAGATGATCCGGTAAATAGCCCGGCCGACCAACCAAACAGACGCCAAATACACCACTGGTTCATCTAATTGATCACGGTTTGTGGCAAACTTTTAAGAGGGTTCGACGTGTTCCGGCTGAAGAAAGGCTGGCTGGAAGTGCTGCTGGCGCATGCGTGCCCGAGACCCGATATGAATCTTTTTTTTCTTCAAATAATTGCCTTCTTTCGTTTGTGACTTGAAGGTCGTGTCGTAGACTATTGACGGACATGTCTTCCATGTTGAAACAGTGTCTTAACTGTTCATAAATCATATTTATTAAACAAGCTGAACATAACATACGAATCGCTAGGACAAGTGCAACAATGTTATGTGCGCAGCTTAGATTATTCTCGATCCGTACCAACATGCTGCAGTCATTCGATAACATCGACACCTGCCGTCCTCTTGGCCACCCTGTCGCACACAGCCGGTTATTGGCCAGACCCAGGTCGATTTCCGGCGCCTGGTTACGATCGAATGCCTGTGCCCAGGAGCGTCGGTGGCTGGCATGTTTTTATTCGCCACTGGCTTCCGCAAGACGCCAGCCGCCGTTGTGCTTCAGACCTCAGACTGGAGTTACCCCTGCTCCCTGTTCTTCCCAGGCTGGGGGTCGAGTTGCTCAACTGGCTGATACATATCTAGTGAACTCTGCCAGGGACACGTCATTAGACCAGTAACGGATCTGCATGGGGAGGCGAAGTCCCCTGGAAGGGCCAAGTGACACAATTCGACAGCACATTCGCGAACGTTCTTGCACAATTTAGAACCAAAAAATCATCTTACTTGGAATACTTCAGAGCATAGAAATGTTTTCAAGAGAAGAATATACAATCTAACAGAAAAGTGGTTGGATGTAGACCAAAAATGATTATCTGTGGCTGAAGGTGGTCAATTTGGGGAGGGGAGGGCCGTGCATGTTTGGAATAACCCTCTTTGTCTCGTCTTACCCGCCATTGTGTGTGTGTGTGTGTGAATTTGACCAGCCTGCCACCATCAGGTTATATCGACTGTTTAGGTGTTGTAGAGATGAGATGATTGAAGTGGTCCGGACGGTGCCGTAAGGGGTGTAGAATGGGGGAGTGTCGGTCATCGCCGTTCGTTTTAACATTGCAAGAACATACACATATGATTGTACACTGTTTTGGGCCTTTTCTTTTTAGTGTTTGTTTGTTTGCTTCTTTTTTCTCTTTTTTATAATAAAGTTTTGGCCTTTTAGTTTTTCTGTCTTGTTTGTTAGTTTGTTTTGTTTTTGTTTTTGTTTGGTTTTTTCCTTCTTTTTGTTCTTTGTTCTTTTGTGTTTCTGTTCCTTTTGGTTTTTGTTTCTTTTTTTTCCATATTTGTTTTCATATTACACACCATGGGTAGAGTAGGGAGGGTCTAGGTAATAGGATTTGTTTGGGATGTTCAGTGACGAGAGGTTTTGGCGCGTGAGTGTGGTTTGTTGTTGGTGGTAGAGGTGGTGTTTGTTTTGTTGCTTGCTCGTGTGGTAGGTGCATGGGTAGTGACCGTGATGTTGTCTGAGCTGTTGTCGTCGTCTGAGTCTGCGAGTGTTTCAATTTCAAATCGTAGATTTTTGCGTACTGCGTAGGGTGTTAATGATGATTGTGATGGGCCTGGTACTGGTGATGTGTTGTGTTCCCCGTTGTGGTACTGGGGGTGGTGCCTGTGTTGGGTGGGTGGGTGAGTATTGTCTGGGTTTGTTTTATTTTGGCGCCGTGGGTTGTGGTCTGATGATGATTGCTGGGTCTGTCTGTGTTTCTTTGGTGGGTGGTGTAGTGTGAGATGTTTGTGTTTGTGTAGAGTGCGTGGGCGCCTTGTGATGATGTGTGGTCTGCGTCGGTTGCTGGCCGTCGACCCACAACCTTGCCCGCGGCAGGGCCCAACCCTCTAGGTGGACAAGACGGAGAATCTCCCTCTCCTTCTTCCACCGAGGGCAGGCCCTGTCCCGGGAGGTGTGATCTCCGCCGCAACCGACGCAGCGTTGTGTGCTGGTGGTGCAGGTGTTTATGTGGTGTGGTGCGGCACAGTTTGCGCAGGTGGGTTTTGTGTCCCGGCACCCCCTCCCCCCTCTTGTCCGTACCGCTGACAGAACTGGCAGCGTCGAGGGAGGGGTGCTCGTGGAGTGACCTGGTACCTAATGTAGCCGGCTTTAACGTGTGTGGGTTGTTGTCTTGTGGTGAAGGTCAGTATGAGAGTGTGCGAGTCTTGTTTATGTGGTGGGGTGGGTGGCCTGTAGACGGAGGAGATGCCCTGGCTCCTGAGCCGGAGCGTCAGTTCCTCCTCCGTCATCCAGGCCACCTCTCGAGCGTATATCGTGCCTTGTAATGTGTTGAGGTGTGCGGCTAGTGTTATGGTGACTGGTATGCCAGTATTGTCTGTGATGTGTGTCAGTGTGTCTGCGTCGTGAGAGGTGTATGCCTGAATCAGGAGTGCCCCAGAGCGAATTTGTCGAGCGTGTAGTGGCTGTTGTGTCCGACGGGTGATCTCCTCCTCCACCGTCCAGGAGTCAAGGGAGCCCATGGGCTCCCCATCATCCCGGCGGCAGAAGAGAAAGTCACCCGTCGGTGTGTTCAGTGTGGTGTCCATGTTTGGTGTGTGTGGTGGGTCGAGGGTTTGGTGGTGTGGTTAGGAAAGAAAGGTGTACACTTTTACAAATATCGGCGGAATGGGGGGAGGGGGTCGGCGGCACCGCCGGACCAACCTGTAGACGAGTTGAAGGTGCAAAGCAGTCTGGAAGTTGGTGATGAAGAGTAGCTGGAAGTCGGAAGTGAAGATGTCGAGTTGATGGCAGGCTGGTCGTGTGAGTTGCAGTCTGTTGGGTTGGGTGGCACAGCTGGCGTTGGCGCGGCTTGTTGCACGCCTTCGGTGCCACCGGGCTTTTCGTGCCTCGGCGGTGCTGCGGGTGCGAGCACCTTGGTGGTGAGCATTTTGTGGCGCCAGCGGCGTCGGAGCCTTTGTTGGTGTCCGGCTTCGTAGCGGTATATGACCAGCTGGCCTAAGTGGCAGGCTGGTCGGACGTGTTGGAGTCGTTTGGCCTGGGCGGCGAAGAGGGCGTCGACCCGTCTTCTGGTTGGTCTCTGTGATGGCCAGCTGGCGTTGGCGCGGCTTGCTTAGCACGCCTGCGGCGCAACCTGGCTTTCTTGGTTCCCGCGGTGCAGCGAATGCGTGCACGTTGGCAGTAGCCGTTACGTCGCGCCCGCGGCGTCGAAGCCTCTAGGTGGTGTTGCGGCTTCGCGGCGGTGTTTGACCAACTGGCCGATCTGGGTTTGCTTAAATCGAGTGCTTGGTTGATCGAGATCGAGTGCTTGTGATCGAGTGCTTCGTGTACCCGCCATTGTACGCCGCGCCGTCCGCTGGTCTTGTCCCTTCACATGGTGGTCCTGCTTCTGCGCAATGTGGGCTGACACGGTTGGATAATGCACGTCCCGCAGACAGAGGTATCAATTTTTTTTATTGTTTTTCGGAAATACGTGGTGTACATGGAGGGTCAACATCGATCGTGGCGTCCGCCCATAGGAATCCATGTCAGGATTGATTGATTTTTTTTTTTGGGGGGGAGAAGGCGAGCAAGTGCACATTATGAGCCCAAGAACCCCTCGATACCTACTAAAGGGGCACCCATGTTCACAGCACCACCTGCCCATGCTGCTTGCTGCCTGCACATTCCACGCTCCCAGTCTCGACCCCAGGTCACCCTCTCGTCTTAGATATACGTGAGATCCACATTGTTGCATCATCGTGCACACTGGGATCCATTGGCACACCGGAATCCACCAACACAAATACACACACACACACACACACACACATATATATATATATATATATATATATATATATATATATATATATATATATATATATATATATATATACATATATACATATATATATATATATATATATATATATATATATATATATATATATATATATATATATATATATATATATATATATATATATATATGTCGCCTTTCCCAAGTCCGTCGCAACGCCTCCGAATGACCATCCCAGGTCCTGTGGTGTCCTGTGGTGTCCTGTGGTGTCCTGTGGTGTCCTGTGGTGTCCTGTGGTGTCCTGTGGTGTCCTGTGGTGTCCTGTGGTGTCCTGTGGTGTCCTGTGGTGTCCTGTGGTGTCCTGTGGTGTCCTGTGGTCCTGTGGTGTCCTGTGGTGTCCTGTGGTGTCCTGTGGTGTCCTGTGGTGTCCTGTGGTGTCCTGTGGTGTCCTGTGGTCCTGTGGTGTCCTGTGGTGTCCTGTGGTCCTGTGGTGTCCTGTGGTGTCCTGTGGTGTCCTGTGGTGTCCTGTGGTGTCCTGTGGTGTCCTGTGGTGTCCTGTGGTGTCCTGTGGTGTCCTGTGGTGTCCTGTGGTGTCCTGTGGTGTCCTGTGGTCCTGTGGTGTCCTGTGGTGTCCTGTGGTCCTGTGGTGTCCTGTGGTGTCCTGTGGTGTCCTGTGGTGTCCTGTGGTGTCCTGTGGTGTCCTGTGGTGTCCTGTGGTGTCCTGTGGTGTCCTGTGGTGTCCTGTGGTGTCCTGTGGTGTCCTGTGGTCCTGTGGTGTCCTGTGGTGTCCTGTGGTGTCCTGTGGTGTCCTGTGGTCCTGTGGTGTCCTGTGGTGTCCTGTGGTGTCCTGTGGTGTCCTGTGGTGTCCTGTGGTGTCCTGTGGTCCTGTGGTGTCCTGTGGTGTCCTGTGGTGTCCTGTGGTGTCCTGTGGTGTCCTGTGGTGTCCTGTGGTGTCCTGTGGTGTCCTGTGGTGTCCTGTGGTGTCCTGTGGTGTCCTGTGGTCCTGTGGTGTCCTGTGGTGTCCTGTGGTGTCCTGTGGTGTCCTGTGGTGTCCTGTGGTCCTGTGGTGTCCTGTGGTGTCCTGTGGTGTCCTGTGGTGTCCTGTGGTGTCCTGTGGTGTCCTGTGGTGTCCTGTGGTGTCCTGTGGTGTCCTGTGGTGTCCTGTGGTGTCCTGTGGTGTCCTGTGGTGTCCTGTGGTGTCCTGTGGTCCTGTGGTGTCCTGTGGTGTCCTGTGGTGTCCTGTGGTGTCCTGTGGTCCTGTGGTGTCCTGTGGTGTCCTGTGGTGTCCTGTGGTGTCCTGTGGTGTCCTGTGGTGTCCTGTGGTGTCCTGTGGTGTCCTGTGGTGTCCTGTGGTCCTGTGGTGTCCTGTGGTCCTGTGGTGTCCTGTGGTCCTGTGGTGTCCTGTGGTGTCCTGTGGTGTCCTGTGGTGTCCTGTGGTGTCCTGTGGTGTCCTGTGGTGTCCTGTGGTGTCGCTCACGCTCCGCCTTCGCTGCAGACGCCTACAACAGCCGCGAGCTGGTGTACGAGTGGGACGAGTGGGACGAGAACAACGGCGTTGGTCTGGCACGCGGCATCTACTTGTCACAGTTCGACCTCATCTCGTACCCCTTCCGGAACGCCACTGTACACCGCAGGAATGGTAGGTCGCCAGCTCGACCACTCTTATCCGGCCGACTCTTGTGCAAACTTGGATGCATGGGATTGCTGGAGTTACGTCGGCGAAACGTATCGCAGCAACGATCCGACATTTTCGTTTTCATATGTGCGTGTTGGTAAACTCTGAGATCACCCACTACAATCGTTTTAGTAGAATATAAAACACCAAAATGCCAGCCACATACGCCAGCACCAAATACATGTTCCTTAACATGTGTTTTACTTGGCTTGGAAATCTTAATTCACGTTTGAAATGTATCCTGCCCATAGATCAGGTAGCGTAGCAGAGGGGACGTTGAACCGCTATCAAATGACTACCAAAACTGCTTGATTGGTCTGCACCTGCGCTATTTAAATGTCAATTCCCAACTTGTCATTGTTTCTGGCAAAGTCAAAAGGTGTCTTGGATTTGTCATGTCTTCTACGTTTCTGAAATAACGTGATCAGCTGGAACCGAACACCGAACGTTTGTTTCGCTGGTTAAATACTCTGTAACGGAACGACAAGCGATGATTTCAGGTCAGAAGTACGCCGAAGAGTACTCAATTCTGCAAGTAAATTTCAACCTGCAGCGTCACACTGGCTACTTCATGATCAACGTGTACCTGCCCTGCACGCTGATCGTCATCTTATCCTGGGTGTCATTCTGGCTGAACCGCGAAGCCACCGCCGACCGCGTCAGCTTAGGTGAGGCGTCAGCTTAATGTCAATTGAGTGTCAGCTTAATGTACTGCTTTCTACTGCATGCGTCAGCCTAAAAGAGGCGTCAGCTACATGCCAGCTGCATGCCAGCTACAGTCAGGCTGTATATCAACTGCATGTTAGCTATGTGGTAGCTACATGCCAGCTTAATGTGGTCTTTCCCTGTCCTTGTCGATCTCGGCGAGCCGTCAGCTACATGTCAGCTATATGCCAACTGCATGCTAGCTACATTCCAGCCATGTGTATGCATTTATCCAAGCACTTCTACAAGGCTTGTATGCATTTATCCAAGCACTTCCACAAAGCTTGGCTTTCCCGTTGCTGGTCGCGATGAGGTGATGAGATGATGAGATGATACATGGAGGTATGTACGTATCATACATGCATCATACACGATACATGTATGATACATGTATCATATATGTATCATACACGATACATGTATGATACATGTATTTTAGGGATGGCGGCTCTGCCGTCGGTGGGGTGTGGGGGTGGAGGCTTCGGTGGCTGGGCGGGTGTGGCGGGTGTTTCGGTGTGTGGGGTGTGATGGGGTGTGTGACTGGGGAGACTGCGTGACAATTTGGGCTTTATCTTTACTGAGAACACTTTAGCAAGGCTGAGCATGAGCTGACTCTAAATTTAGACTGGGCTAATTAAAACTGAGCTAACTCACTCCTTTGCTGATTATACATGTGTCAGGGATGTGTTCTGCTGTGTTTCCCCGCCACCTCCACCACACATTCCCCAAACCCCAGCCGGCTTGATGTTGTTTGAGCTACCGTCCCTAACACGAATTTATATGTGTGGGAGGTCAAAGTTTTGGGAACACCATATAGGTAAATGAGTGCGTCTAGCCAAATTAGAAAGATTACGTTGTATTTAGAAAAGTAATAAGGCAATTTGCCCTTGGTTACAATGAAATGTTCCGAGATGGGACTTTTGGATGCTAATAGTAGTATAATTTTGTACAATGTACCGCACGAAATAGGTGCCTGTGATTGAGCCCCAAACGGCTTCCGCTGGTCCTTAAAGCTACCTAACACACATTCATTCTCCTCATTCACTTCACATTCGTTCGTCCCATTCATTCTTTCCTTATTAATTAATGAAATGCTTGGTCCCCAAATTTGACTCCCTCCCCCCCCTTTCAGCGGTACACAAACACATATATCGACGGACCATTGCTCTTTTTGTGGTAGATTGGCCGAATATGTAAATCTTCCACTGCCATCATAGCTGGTCTCGCCATTATTGACAGTGTTCCTCGCCTGGATGAAGGCTTAACTGCCAAGAGGGGAGCTCATCGAACTGGCTCCGAGGGCTTATACAAGTGCTCTGGTATCTTTGACTGACATACCCTAGCTTTTAAAGAAAGGTCGGTGCCTCACCGGGCCTTACCCGCCGTATACTGATAATGTGCGACCAGGTGAACGTGCTCACGAGCGGGCACGGATCCCTATCACGTTGGGCACGTCCCCTGGCCGTCTTTATAACCTAGCCTGCCCTACCCTTTCAGCCTCGGGGCTTATGGCACGCCAAACCCGTCCGAACGTTCCCCCCCCCCCCCGCCCCGAAAGGCTACACGGTTCCGTGCCGAAACGTATAGCGAACGGGGGGGGGGGGGCGGACTCACGACCTTGCAGTGTTTTGCCTTAACCTAGTGTTTGGCGCCAAACTCGACGGACGCAAGGTGGGGCTCGACAGCCCATCCGACCTTGCATACTGTGCCCGCCCCCAGCTGTACTCCTGGATCACAGAGGCCAGCGGGCTTTTGCAGTCAAAGAACCAGAGCATGTGCTTAATGCCCCCACAGTATACGGTCATCCAGTTTTTAGCACCCCTTCTCGCAATTGGACATCATCCAAACGCAGATCATATATATTTATATAAACAACATTAATATTCTAGTCAAGTTAAAAACTGGCTTTCACACTCATTAACACCTTTGCTGATTGTGCCTCCGTCGGGGGTGTGTTGTGCTGTGTTTCCCCGCCACCTCCACCACACATTCCCCAAACCCCAGCCGACTTGATGTTGTTTGAGCTACCGTCCCTAACACGAATTTATATGTGCGAGGTCAAAGTTTTGGGAACACCATATAGGTAAATGAGTGCGTCTAGCCAAATTAGACAGATTACGTTGTATTTAGAAAATTAATGATAAGGCAATTTTCCCTTGGTTTCAATGACTTGTCCCGAGATGGGACTTTTGGATGCTAATAGTAGTATAATTTTGTGCAATGTTCCACTCGAAATAGGTGCCTGTGATTGAGCCCCAAGTGGCTTCCGCTGGTCCTTAAAGCTACTTAAAACACATTCATTCTCCTCATTCACTTCACATTCGCTCGTCCCATTCATTCTATCCTTATTAATTAATGAAATACTTGGTCCCCAAATTTTGCTCCCCCCCCCCCTCAGCGGTACACAAACACATATATCGACGGATCATTGCTCTATTTTTGATGGTAGGTTGGCCGAATATGTAAATCTTCCACTGCCATCATAGCTGGCCTCCCCATTATTGACTGTGTTCCTCGCCTGGATGAAGGCTTCATGCTACGATGGGGCTCATCGTGCTGGCTCCGAGGGCTTATACAAGTGCTCTGGTATCTTTGACTGACATACCCTAGCTTTAAAGAAAGGTCGGTGCCGCACCGGGCCTTACCCGCCGTATACTGATACTGTGCGACCAGCTGAACGTGCTCACACCCGTCCGAACGTTCCTCCACCCCCCCCCCCCGAAAGGCTACACGGCTTCGTGCCCAAACGTATAGCGAACGGGGGGCGGACTCACGACCATGCAGTGTTTTGCCTTAACCTAGTGTTTGGCGCCAAACTCGACGGACGCAAGGTGGGGCTCGACAGCCCATCCGACCTTGCATACTGTGCCCGCCCCCCAGCTGTACCCCTGGATCACAGAGGCCAGCGGGCTTTTGCAGTCAAAGAACCAGAGCATGTGCTTAATGCCCCCAAAGTATACAGTCATCCCACCCCTTTTCGCAATTGGACATCATCCAAACGCAGATCATATATAGTTGTATAAACAACATTAATATTCTAGTCAAGTTAAAAACTGGCTTTCACACTCATTACCCTTACCCGGGAACGTTTAGTCCATAAGAGAACGGCTAGCAGGTCGTCTGCCTCGCTTATATGTAGATTTACTTCATATGGCAAATTAATATCAGGCACATATCTAAGCATCATATGTGAAACTCTTGTGTCGGAAAGTACACACGGTACTATCTACACCTACTTGTCGGCTGTTGGTCACCCGGTCAAAGCGAAACGCGCGGCGCGCACCCCTCAGCGCCCGCGGCACGGACGCCATTTCTGTTCTGGATGTAAACACTCTGTCCTCCGTCCACCTGATCGCCGAGGTATTTACTATGCTACCGTTCGGGGAGGGTCGTATCCTGTCGTCATCGAGTTGCGCTATTTCCCACCGAGGGTCACTGACTCGGCCATCGGCATCCGACCTCAATGTTATCTGGGTTATCACGAAAGTTACGCCAGTCAACACACGGCTGGATGGCGCCCCTAGAGTTTGTGATTTTTGAATGAGCTTGCACCACGGCGGGTAGATAGGCTATAACATCACTTCTTTATCTCCGGTTAATGTGATGGTCGAACGCTTTGGACGAGGAGGGAAAAACATGGATATTGCAAGCACAGTTTTCAACGTGCTTACTGTCAGACCGAACGATAATCATTTTCACGATCCATTCTGGCCCGGGGGCGGTGGCAAGGCGGATGTTGCGCGTACAGTTTTCAACGTACGGCACATTGCGCTGAGCGATGGTCATTTTCACGACCCACCCAGCCCAGGGTCACGAGATGATGTGAGGATCCGATGTGTGCACAGTACCCCTGATCGTTCTTTCAAGCTATGCCCCCTTTCTTTATCCCAAGTATTACCTTTCACCGCTAATCCTGCACGTCAAAGGCTGGGCAACTGCTCCGTCGCTCTGTTGATGCCACCACAGAATTTATATGCATAATCTAATATATTTACATATATATACACCGCATCACATTACGCCCACGCACTGCTTACACGCACACTACTCGCAATCTCCCACCTCTCCATTCTTGCACGCGACATACTTCCTCCCCATACCTACATACCCTGCCCTTTTATACAAGGCGTGCGACGTCGGCGCCTCCGGCCGTGTCACACATACCGCACACATCACATAGTCTAATTGCCCCCCCCCCCCAAGATGGGTCGCTCCTTTCAACAATGAATTAGGTTTAGGGGGAAATAGCTGTGATAGTAAATAGGCCGGTTTGGAAGAAGGAAGAAGGCATGGCAGACCGATGGCACTCACATGTTAGTTGCTCGGCTGGCCTCTTCGGTCGTCTCCACGCTGCCTGAGCTCCGTGAGTGAGAGACTGCCCGAGTGCGAGAGTCTCCGAGCGAGAGCGAGATCGAGAGAGCTCGTCCCAGAGAGAGTGCCTCCGAGCGAGAGTGAGCTCGAGCCCGAGAGCGTCCCCGAGAGAGTGAGCTCGAGCGCGAGCGCGTCGCCGAGAGAGTGAGCTCGAGCGCGAGCGCGTCCCCGAGAGAGTGAGTGCGTTTTCTCTCTGCCTTCCAGTTTTTCTTCGATGGGCAGTAGCCCCGCCTCCTCCACTCTTGGCCACTCCCAGGGCTCCGGATTGTATTCTTTCTTCTTGATTGGTAGGAACTTTTTTCTTTCTTTTTCTTCCCCTTAGGCCGTGTGCAGGGTGAAGCCGCCTGGGGCTGTCAGGGCGGTCTGTATGTCTGGAAATTTCCACTGACTTCACCGGTGTCACCGACCTCACAGCTGGCCGGCCTTTCTCCTTATGTCGATCGGGATCGGCTTGTCATGAGAGCATTCTTGTTGTTGACTGGTTGGGACGGGGTAGCGGGCCAGAACGAGGTGATTAGTCCGGGTTCGGCGCTTAATTGCTCCAGAGTTTTCGCTCCCGCCATTAATCCGCACAGGTGCGCGCTGGTCGGGTCCAATCGGGCAGATAAAAAACACGCAGTGAAAAGGGACAGCTGGTGGCTGGGATCTGACCGGGCGTCTTGCAACCTGGTCGGGTATGAAAATATTGGAAAGTGCATGCCGAAAAAAATGTAAGCCTTCTTACAGTATCATATACGTATCATACATGTATGATACATGTATGATCATACATGTATCGCCATGTATGATACATGATATGTATCGCAGACATGAAGGTTGTGATGCATGTCAGTTACATTCCAGCTGCATGTCAGTTACATGCTAGCTACATGGTAGCTGCATGTCAACTAAGCATCAGCTACATGGCAGCTACATGCCAGCTTGATGTCGGTTTGTCATTTCCTAACCATGTCAGGGTAACATACCTTGTCGGCTTCAGCATCACGACTAGACTCGAGAAGCAGTTCTAAGCTTTGTGTGCCGTTGACCTGGGTTGGTGACTGGTTCTCCTGGGTGCAGCAGTTAGTGGCTCGGTTCTCTCACAGTGGCTCGGACTAAACTCGCAGTGGGATAAATTGTCCTCCGTTCGAGAATACTGGCAAACGGACGAGAAGCGCAGCGTTCGACTTCGTCTCGCAGCCGAGGGATTGCGGCTTCGAGTCCCCTGAGCGCGCGGACTTTTGGTCGCGTTCGCGACTATTCGGCGTCGTGAGATTATGCACGTGTGTGTAGACGCTATGCAGGATACCGGCCAAAGACACCGTGAAAGAAGCTAAGGGCGTTGTGATAATGTATCCCATACTGTCTGTCTGCTTCTTCAAAGTTAAATTGTTTGTGATGTGAATTAAATCACCATCAGGTAACTTCTTGATGTATTTATATTACAAGTCAAGGCCTCTGTTAGCCGTCATCTGTAATTTGACCACCAGTCGGAAGTTCCGCCGTGCTACTGCCGGGTACATTAAATATTGGCTGAAATCATGCCAAGCTTACATACTAATTCTGCCTGAACTTGTGCTACGAATGATTTGCGTCATGTCAATAGCCATGCGGAATTATTGAGTTCGTTCTTGGACCACAGCATGCTTGAAATGAATTTTCAGCATCGATGTTCGAGGTGTTTTCTGCACATTACAAGCTGTTTCCGAGTAACGTTGATTAAATGGGGCGAGAGTTGAGACGACTTCTCGCCCTCGACTTATGCATCTTTATTTTATTCAATACTCCCTCCAACATGTCTGCCCTCAATTACAGTTTGTGCATTGGGTTCCCCACGAGAATGGGAGTGTCAGTGGTTTCAACCCACGACCTTCAGCATGCTAGCGTGGAAGTGCATCGGAAAGTAGATTCCAATGGTTTCGGCTTTCCGAAGACCCGTGGAGGTGGGCGGAGGGGAGGGGGCACCATTGTATGCCGCACCCTGTATGGCATATGTGTGGTGTGGTCCGATTAAACTTAGTAGTGAATCCCTGATGTCATAGAGTGAAGAGAAGGATAAAAAAATCGGACCGCATCGGAAGACCCGTTCAATTCACAGTGGGGAAAAACTCCACCGAAACCGGTAGGTCACATGCTAGATGGCCTGCTCATCATATCACCAAAGAGTTCAATGACCTCGACATTCAGCAATAATTTGGATGTCCGGAGCACTTGAGCCGGTGTGAATTCAGAACAGCTAAAGACTCGTTCTAATGTATTCGAAAATATTGTAGGATAATTATGTTCTCCTTGCCGTGATAGTGTAGTGTAACCACCGACGGCTCTGCCGTCGGTGGGGTGTGGGGGTGGTGGCTTCGGTGGCTTGGCGGGTGTTTCGGTGTGTGGGGTGTGATGGGGTGTGTGACTGGGGAGGCTGCGTGACAATTTGGGCTGACTCTAAATTTAGAATGGGCTAATTATCTCCTTTGCTGATTGTGCCTCCGTCGGGGGTGTGTTGTGCTGTGTTTCCCCGCCACCTCCACCACACATTCCCCAAACCCCAGCCGACTTGATGTTGTTTGAGCTACCGTCCCTAACACGAATTTATATGTGCGAGGTCAAAGTTTTGGGAACACCATATAGGTAAATGAGTGCGTCTAGCCAAATTAGACAGATTACGTTGTATTTAGAAAATTAATGATAAGGCAATTTTCCCTTGGTTTCAATGACTTGTCCCGAGATGGGACTTTTGGATGCTAATAGTAGTATAATTTTGTGCAATGCTCCACTCGAAATAGGTGCCTGTGATTGAGCCCCAAGTGGCTTCCGCTGGTCCTTAAAGCTACCTAAAACACATTAATTCTCCTCATTCACTTCACATTCGCTCGTCCCATTCATTCTATCCTTATTAATTAATGAAATACTTGGTCCCAAAATTTTGTTCCGCCCCCCCCTCAGCGGTACACAAACACATATATCGACGGATCATTGCTCTATTTTTGATGGTAGGTTGGCCGAATATGTAAATCTTCCACTGCCATCATAGCTGGCCTCGCCATTATTGACAGTGTTCCTCGCCTGGATGAAGGCTTCATGCTACGAGGGGGCTCATCGTACTGGCTCCGAGGGCTTATACAAGTGCTCTGGTATCTTTGACTGACATACCCTAGCTTTAAAGAAAGGTCGGTGCCGCACCGGGCCTTACCCGCCGTATACTGATACTGTGCGACCAGGTGAACGTGCTCACACCCGTCCGAACGTTCCTCCACCCTGCCCCGAAAGGCTACACGGCTCCGTGCCCAAACGTATAGCGAACGGGGGGCGGACTCACGACCATGCAGTGTTTTGCCTTAACCTAGTGTTTGGCGCCAAACTCGACGGACGCAAGGTGGGGCTCGACAGCCCATCCGACCTTGCATACTGTGCCCGCCCCCAGCTGTACCCCTGGATCACAGAGGCCAGCGGGCTTTTGCAGTCAAAGAACCAGAGCATGTGCTTAATGCCCCCAAAGTATACAGTCATCCCACCCCTTTTCGCAATTGGACATCATCCAAACGCAGATCACATATATTTATATAAACAACATTAATATTCTAGTCAAGTTAAAAACTGGCTTTCACACTCATTACCCTTACCCGGGAACGTTTAGTCCATAAGAGAACGGCTAGCAGGTCGTCTGCCTCGCTTATATGTAGATTTACTTCATATGGCAAATTAATATCAGGCACATATCTAAACATCATGTGTGAAACTCTTGTGTCGGAAAGTACACACGGTACTATCTACACCTACTTGTCGGCTGTTGGTCACCCGGTCAAAGCGAAACGCGCGGCGCGCACCCCTCAGCGCCCGCGGCACGGACGCCATTTCTGTTCTGGATGTAAACACTCTGTCCTCCGTCCACCTGATCGCCGAGGTATTTACTATGCTACCGTTCGGGGAGGGTCGTATCCTGTCGTCATCGAGTTGCGCTATTTCCCACCGAGGGTCACTGACTCGGCCATCGGCATCCGACCTCAATGTTATCTGGGTTATCACGAAAGTTACGCCACTGAACACACGGCTGGATGGCGTCCCTAGAGTTTGTGATTTTTTAATGAGCTTGCACCACGGCGGGTAGATAGGCTATAACATCACTTCTTTATCTCCGGTTAATGTGATGGTCGAACGCTTTGGACGAGGAGGGAAAAACATGGATATTGCAAGCACAGTTTTCAACGTGCTTACTGTCAGACCGAACGATACTCATTTTCACGATCCATTCTGGCCCGGGGGCGGTGGCAAGGCGGATGTTGCGCGTACAGTTTTCAACGTACGGCACATTGCGCTGAGCGATGGTCATTTTCACGACCCACCCAGCCCAGGGTCACGAGATGATGTGAGGATCCGATGTGTGCACAGTACCCCTGATCGTTCTTTCAAGCTATGCCCCCTTTCTTTATCCCAAGTAGTACCTTTCACCGCTAATCCTGCACGTCAAAGGCTGGGCAACTGCTCCGTCTCTCTGCTGATGCCACCACAGAATTTCTATGCATAATCTAATATATTTACATTTATATACACCGTATCACATTACGCCCACGCACTGCTTACACGCACACTACTCGCAATCTCCCACCTCTCCATTCTTGCACGCGATATACTTCCTCCCGATACCTACATACCCTGCCCTTTTATACAAGGCGTGCGACGTCGGCGCCTCCGGCCGTGTCACACATACCGCACACATCACATAGTCTAATTGCCCCCCCCCCCCAAGATGGGTCGCTCCTTTCAACAATGAATTAGGTTTAGGGGAAATAGCTGTGATAGTAAATAGGCCGGTTTGGAAGAAGGAAGAACGCATGGCAGACCGATGGCACTCACGTGTTAGTTGCTCGGCTGGCCTCTTCGGTCGTCTCCACGCTGCCTGAGCTCCGTGAGTGAGAGACTGCCCGAGTGCGAGAGTCTCCGAGCGAGAGCGAGATCGAGAGAGCTCGTCCCAGAGAGTGCCTCCGAGCGAGAGTGAGCTCGAGCGCGAGAGCGTCCCCGAAAGAGTGAGCCCGAGCGCGAGCGCGTCCCCCGAGAGAGTGAGCCCTAGCGCGAGCGCGTCCCCCGAGAGAGTCAGTGCGTTTTTTCTCTGCCTTCCAGTTTTTCTTCGATGGGCAGCCGAGCCCCGCCTCCTCCACTCTTGGCCACTCCCAGGGCTCCGGATTGTATTCTTTCTTCTTGATTGGTAGGAACTTTTTTCTTTCTTTTTCTTCCCCTTAGGCCGTGTGCAGGGTGAAGCCGCCTGGGGCTGTCAGGGCGGTCTGTATGTCTGGAAATTTCCACTGACTTCACCGGTGTCACCGACCTCACAGCTGGCCGGCCTTTCTCCTTATGTCGATCGGGATCGGCTCGTCATGAGAGCATATTCTTGTTGTTGACTGGTTGGGACGGGGTAGCGGGCCAGAACGAGGTGATTAATCCGGGTTCGGCGCTTAATTGCTCCAGAGTTTTCGCTCCCGCCATTAATCCGCACAGGTGCGCGCTGGTTGGGTCCAGTCGGGCAGATAAAAACACGCAGTGAAAAGGGACAGCTGGTGGCTGGGATCTGACCGGGCGTCTTGCAGCCTGGTCGGGTAAGAAAATATTGGAAAGTGCATGCCGAAAAAATGTAAGCCTTCTTACAATAGTCCAGATCAGACCTTGCTCCACAACTTGTTCGAAAATGCAATGGCCGTTAATTGCCCTTTTATTGATTGGGCTTACGACCAGCAAAACGGCGACAACTTGTCACACAATGACAGTTTCAACAGCAATTTGGGCAAACACCGGCGCGTGCAGAACGATAACGGGACCGGCTGGGCGGCCGGTCGGCGGCCGGTGCCGGCTGGACGGTCGGTCGGCGGCCGGTGCCGGCTGGACGGTCGGTCGGTGGCCGGTGCCGGCTGGACGGTCGGTCGGCGGCCGGTGCCGGCTGGACGGTCGGGGCTGGACGGCCGGTCGGTGGCCGGTGCCGGCTGGACGGTCGGGGCTGGGCGGCTGGTCGGCGGCCGGTGCCGGCTGGACGGCCGGTCGGCGGCCGGTGACGGCTGGACGGTCGGGGCTGGGCGCCTGGTCGGCGGCCGGTGACGGCTGGACGGTCGGGGCTGGACGGCCGGTGACGGCTGGACGGCCGGTCGGCGGCCGGTGACGGCTGGACGGTCGGGGCTGGACGGCCGGTCGGCGGCCGGTGACGGCTGGACGGTCGGCGCCGGACGGCTGGTCGGCGGCCGGTGACGGCTGGACGGTCGGGGGGCTGGGCGCTGCTGGTCGGCGGCCGGTGACGGCTGGACGGTCGGTCGGCGGCCGGTGCTGGCGGTCGGGGCTGGTCGGCGGCCGGTGACGGCTGGACGGTCGGGGCTGGGCGCCTGGTCGGCGGCCGGTGACGGCTGGACGGTCGGGGCTGGACGGCCGGTACGGCCGGCCGGTGACCGGTGGCTGGACGGCCGGCGGCGGCCGGGCGGCCGGTCGGCGGCCGGTGGCGGGCTGGACGGTCGGCGGCCGGTGACGGCGGGTCGGGGCCGGACGGCTGGACGGCCGGTCGGCGGCCGGTGACGGCTGGACGGCGGACGGTCGGCTGCGGCGGCCGGTGCCGCTGGACGGTGGGGCTGGCGGCGGCGGTCGGGGCCGGTGCGGCTGGACGGCCGGTCGGCGGCCGGTGACGGCTGGACGGTCGGGGCTGGACGGCCGGTCGGTGGCCGGTGCCGGCTGGACGGTCGGTCGGCGGCCGGTCGGTGGCCGTGACGGCCGGTCGGCGGCCGGTGACGGCTGGACGGTCGGGGCTGGGCGCCTGGTCGGCGGCCGGTGACGGCTGGACGGTCGGGGCTGGACGGCCTCGGCGGCCGGTGACGGCCGGTCGGCGGCCGGTGACGGCTGGACGGTCGGGCGGCTGGACGGCCGGCTGGACGGCGCCTGGTCGGCGGCCGGTGACGGCTGGACGGTCGGGGCTGGACGGCCGGTCGGCGGCCGGTGACGGCTGGACGGTCGGTGCCGGGCTGGGCGCCTGGTCGGCGGCCGGTGACGGCTGGACGGTCGGGGCTGGGCGCCTGGTCGGCGGCCGGTGACGGCTGGACGGTCGGGGCTGGGCGGTGCGGCCTGGTCGGCGGCCGGTGACGGCTGGACGGTCGGGGCTGGGCGCCTGGTCGGCGGCCGGTGACGGCTGGACGGCCGGTCGGCGGCCGGTGACGGCTGGACGGTCGGGGCTGGACGGTCGGGGCTGGGCGCCTGGTCGGCGGCCGGTGCCGGCTGGACGGTCGGTCGGTGGCCGGTGCCGGCTGGACGGTCGGTCGGCGGCCGGTCGGTGGCCGGTGCCGGCTGGACGGCCGGTCGGCGGCCGGTGACGGCTGGACGGTCGGGGCTGGGCGCCTGGTCGGCGGCCGGTGACGGCTGGACGGTCGGGGCTGGGCGCCTGGTCGGCGGCCGGTGACGGCTGGACGGTCGGGGCTGGACGGCCGGTCGGTGGCCGGTGCCGGCTGGACGGTCGGGGCTGGGCGCCTGGTCGGCGGCCGGTGACGGCTGGACGGTCGGGGCTGGACGGCCGGTCGGCGAGCCGGTGACGGGTGACGGCTGGACGGTCGGGGCTGGGCGCCTGGTCGGCGGCCGGTGACGGCTGGACGGTCGGGGCTGGACGGCCGGTCGGTGAGCCCAGTGACGGCTGGACGGTCGGGGCTGGGCGCCTGGTCGGCGGCCGGTGACGGCTGGACGGTCGGGGCTGGACGGCCGGTCGGTGAGCCCAGTGACGGCGATGACCAGCCGCCTCTGCCGACTGGCTGCCGCGGGGGTCAGAGCGCCTCTGCATCGAACTGTATGTACCGACGCGGCCGAGCCGCCGCTGTGTCCAGCCGCCCGTCGAGTGTGATACTTGAGTTGTTCTTGACGTCGATATACACAAACATCCATCGTATGAATGATGTGAATCATTGTATGCCCTGTATTCTTGCATCGCCTTTATCGCCTTCGTTTTACTGCCCCTCCCCCCGAAGATGTTGCGACATGTTGCTAAATTAATAGTAAGAGGATATAGTCAGTAACCTTATATTTGCTTTCTAGTCAGCGAGGTAAGCAAGTTGCAATAAGGTTTTTTATGTACTTATATTTATTTTTAATGGATTTTTAAAATTACATTCTTAATGTGTTAGACTAAAAGAAAATAATATTTGTTCTGGGAACTTGTATATTTGTGACACTTACGAAATCATTTTCATCACAAAAATGTATGTTGAATGTCACTGCTTCCACGCTGAATAAAGCAATGTTCACCCTGCTGAACCTTGAACACCGCCACTGGGTCAGGTAAAATTATATAGAGAGCCTTATAAGGAACGGTGGAACGGTGGCACTTGCGATAATTTTGTTTTTTTACAAGCAGACAAAACACACATAAAAGTACAGACCCCACTTCTGGAGTGCTCCTGGCTAAATGTTGCGTGGGGTAAGTGCAGAGAGCAGACTGACGATAAGCGACATGCCTGCAGGCGTTACATCAGTGCTGACCCTGTCCACCATCAGCATCGACTCGCGCACCTCGCTGCCCAAGGTGTCGTACGCCACCGCCCTCGACTGGTTCCTACTCTTCAGCTTCTCCTTCGTCATCGCCACGCTGCTTGAGTTTGCCGGCGTGCACTTCTTCACGAAGGTGACTGGTCCTGCTGGGCCGCCGCGTTTGTGCATAGTGGTAAGCGGAGTGTGTACTGCCGCTATATTTTTTTTTGTAACGGGTCTTACATGAACCACGGCACTCATGCTCGCCACAGTTGTGATGAGAGTACTTTGACCGAAGGCTTTCTGCTGTGAATAATCGCATGTGTACATAATTTTATATCGTGCCGATCACTGTTCAAAACAACTACTGTGCCTATAATTTAGGGATCACATTATAATTCAAGTCAAATATTCATCATCGTCAAACGTTTTTTTGTCTTTAAGCACTACGTCAATTTGTAGATAGTTACCTTCAAAACATTTTCGTTTGGCAAAAGATTGATGAACAGCTTATGAGACCATATTGGCGCTTCCACTGGCCTTATGTTGTTCAGTTATCTAATCTGCACACGAAACATCTAATTGTATGCTTAGCTAAATCACTGAATCCAAATAATATCCATCGATATAAATTCGAACTAACATTTTTATTTTGTGTTTTCCGAGGAGCTTTCCGAAAACATATTGTAGGTCTGCAACAACAGAAATTAATTTATTCAACATGTCAAGTTGCATCCTGCCAGACACTTCAAAACACTATCAACAGGATCATTAATCGAAACATGACATGCGCATTCCACGAATGTAGGCATTAGACGACTGCACAGAGAACGAAGAGCAAGCAGTGATCACGTCCCACCTCACACGCAGCACGACACCAATTCTCGACACATTCTCCATCGACAATTCTGACGGCGATCAGGAGTGGGATGGCAGTCCCACCCGCGCCGATCGTAAACACAAACTAGTGCACAATGTAGTAGGACCATGTGGCTGTGCCGGCTGACGGCTGACGTCGAATGTTTGCCGTGCTGACAGCACCAACACGCCTTCTCTATCACAACACCGACCCCAGCGACGGCCGCGCCGACACAACGATGGGCCGAGACTGGCGGGCGGCGCCGCAGCGCGCTGATGATATTCAGATTGAATCATGAGCTCCAGCCTTTGCTAACTATTATTCCGGATCAAGCTGTCTCACAGAATGTAATTGAACACAAAGCGACAGCCTGGTGATGATTGCGTCGTTCGAGCTGTCTTCAACCCTGATTAGGGTTTACAGAGAAATGATGCGCATGGTCTGAACAATGTTTTATCTTCTCAGTGGAAGTTAGCAAATGTGACTTTCTGCCTCACTTATTGCTCAGCGTGTAAAGTGCAGCACTGTTGCTATTGCCTTATAATACCGAGATTAAATAGACTCAGATTTGTTAGAGAGTGGTAATGAGGGCACAAGGTGCCACAAACGTTATTGTGAGCGGGTGCGAGCTCCACGCGAGCCTACTATTGTGCGTATATGAAAAGTTCACATGGGGGCCTCGAACCAACTTACCTGATCGTTGCCGCTTTTCAGATCGTAATGTTCTTTGTTGCGTTTTTGTTTTCTTCGTTCCAAAGCAGACCTATTCTACACATTTTTATAGGAACTAAATGCAATACAATGCTTCCTCTGAAGTGCCCGCATTTTTTATTTGAAAAAGTATTGTGGCGATGCATCCGAACAACGCATTATACAGCCTGTTGTGAAGACAGCTCCATATCCCTCGTCTTGCCCTCTTGTCCTCGGGGGGGGGGTTATGACGCATCGACTGTAGTGGTCATGCAGCCCTCTTGTCCTCGCTCGTCTGGCGCTGCTAATGACGCCCTTACTGGCAGGTGCCAGACAGAAGTATTTCCTATTAAAGGGACACCGAGACGGAGATGGAAATGGGGAGGGATATCCCGAGAAAATAAGGCAGGAAGTGGGTAGGAGATACAGATAAAGATGCAAATAGACCGATGCAGAGAGACAGAGTGGGAGGCAAAGAGACACGCAAGGGAGCGAGAATATGAGATGGATAGGGATGGGGAAGAGGCAAATATGGAAAAATCGAGAGATGAAGGGTGAGATTGGCTGATAGGAAGACAAGAAACAGGAAGCAAACTGAGAGTAATGTTGTAACGATCATGCCACCAATGATCTTACATGAGAGAATAGTGTTTCAGAAATTTCCTGTACCTTTTCAGAAAATTCTGTGAAATCCTGCCGTGTTCCGTGTATCTTCTTCTTTTATCATTGTTGGCGACTGAATTTGTGCGGTATCCAATAGTCAATTGGATGAACATCGACATTGTCATTAGTTGTACGAGAACCGGAAACGCTCTCGCGCTCACCTGACCGCCACCACCCATTCGATGGTGGACCAGGTCGGCAGCGGTGAGTATCCGGTGCTGGACGAGTCCACGGTAGTGGCGCGGGGAAGTCAGGACGATGAGGAGTGGGAGGACGTCGACTGCGTAGAGGAGCTTACGCCCTCGGACAACGTGGAAATCAGCTCTGCGGACGTGTGGAGACCACGCCTACCTTCCAACGGATCCAAGGACCTAAATCAGGTAGGCTCACGTTAGCTTCACGCTGGCTGCATAGGTTGATTTCATATCGGCACTATGTATTGATTTATGTGCATATGTACGCACATACACATGCCCAACTATGCATTATGCTTGTTCAAAGCCATGAACACCACGATGTGATTTTTGTCGGGAGAAGATTGAGGTAGTTCTCTGACATCTTAATGTTTAGAAGGATTTTGACTACATCGTACCAGATCATCGTGTTGTTTTTATCGTGTTTTCATCGTGTTTTCATCGTGTTGTCTTCATGTTTGTATGTTGTTGTTATGTTGTTATGTTTTATGTGTGCCGATATAAAATTCCATAAAACGTTAGAGTAAGATAAACAATTGGGAACATGGTGCGGAACGAAAATCCACGACAACAATCGCAGAACCTCTGGAATCTACACTTTTTTATTTTTCTTTTTTTTATTTATTTTTTTTTATTTTTTTTTTTAAATATTAGTAAAAGATGTTCCTGAAGCCCTCTCAGACAATTAGCAATGCTAGTAACGTCTTCGAGGGCTCCAGAAAAAAACTGCTATAGGCGTTAATGGGGAAATAATATAAAATCCCTAATCTTGCACGTACATCTCCTAAACTATTACTACACTAAGGAGAAAGGAGAAAGGACAAACGAAGTATGAAGAAAGAAGAAAGAAAGAAAACATGATACTTAACGAAAATATCCGAATAAGACAACAAGATCACCATGCATAGCACAACCTTATCACCGACATTCATTGGACAAGTTCATATTTTCTAGTAATGTTTTGCCTGATGTGTTTTTTCAAAATGATTTTACTTCTAGGTACATCTTCAATTCTATGGAAGTGAGAGCAGATTATTTTATTCCAGGCTTTTGGTGCAATAAAGGGTAATGAAAACATCCTGTAATTGATATCAGAAAAGGGTATTTGAAAGTGTTGTCTAACTCTGAGGCCACCTTCTTGATGAAGTTGAAACATATCAGAAAGAGGTGCTGGTAATGAGTGATTTAGAAAACCTAGCATGATGTAAATGCATTGTTCATCAATTATGTCCAGAAACTTAAGAACTCTATGCTTGATAAACAATTCATTTGTATGGTATAAGTAAGGTTTCTTGTCAACAATCCTAATAACACGCTTCTGCAACTTAATAATCTTGTCAAGCTTAGAGTGGTAAGTACTTCCCCAGACAACAGCACAGTAATTTAGATATGGCAGTATTAGAGAATTATACAGAAGAAGCAATTCACAAGTTGATAGAAAGTACCTAGATTTGCCTATAATACCAATATTTCTGCTAATTTTTGAAGAAATGGCATTGATGTGGCTTTTCCACGTCATGTCTTCATCGATTAATACACCTAAATATTTTATGCAGCTATGCCTTGTAATATTAGAACTATTTATTTTTACATGAAGGTCATCACATGGTTTCCTGGAAAAAATTTGATATCCAGTCTTATCAGCATTAAGCGATAATCTGTTGGTATGAAACCATGCAATTATTTTGGGTATTACCTCATCTACTTTAGTTTGTAACTCAAAATGATCATTAGCTGTAATAGTTATGGCGGTATCGTCTGCAAAGAGGTAAAAGCTAGGTAAATTGGAAACATTGCAAAGATCATTAATGTACAAAAGAAATAGCAGAGGTCCAAGAATCGAACCCTGAGGAACACCTATTGTGATATTTAATGTGGCACTTGCATGTGGCATGCCACATGTATGTGGCATTTTCTTGCATTTTCTTTTTCTTGATGTTTTTTAAATGTGATATGGTACCGATGGATACATTGAGGAATAATTAAGGTTTATTTTGATAACTTCTTTGCAATGCAAACAGCTAATATTGTCGCCGTGGATGTGTTACTGGACAATTCTTATGTTACATGTAAAAAAGTTAATATGTTGCAACAAATATGGATATTCGCGCTTCAGGTTCCTTGATAGCATGGCAAGGCTGAAACGTTTCAATGGGCGGTATTCCTGGAACATTTGCTGGACGAAAAATTAACATTAAAACTACTGCTCGCATTAGACATGTCTAGCATGAAATGCATTGCTGCCCTTATGGAGGGTCACACAAGTTGTGCAGGTCTAAATAATGCCGACAGATGGCGGGCGCGCAGGCGGTGGACGTTCTCGGTCACGCTAACTATTCGTCTTGTGGGGAAATTACTTGCTTGTCGGGTGCCGCAGTCCATTGGCAGCACCACACGACGCCATTCGGTCCTGCCTTTACGTGGAGCGGCCTGTGTTCGTGGTGAGGCCGGGCGGGATAAGACGAGCGCAGACGAACCCATCCGGTCCACACCTGCACGCCGCCGGCGCCACGCCGGCACCTCTGTCACCACACACATGACACTGATCGCGTGTACACTGCACTGATTGTGCGCGCACTGGGGCAGTTCGGCTCACGCGGCGCAACGCCGGCAATGAACCCAACTTCCCCAGACGAGGTCCTCAGCACGAACGGCGGCCGTGCTGAGTGTCCTAACTGCCATTCAATCATGTTGAGGCTCATCATTTTAGACGTTTGTAATGCGCGCACGCGGCTTCCGGAGTCGCTTCCGCGGCAGTTCATCAGCCTGGCAGCACTGTTGCGGACAGCCATGTCACTATCAGAAGCCATTGCGAGCGGGGTGGCCTCTGGGCGAGTCGACTATTGTATGTGGTGAACTGGGCGAGTCCACCATCCGCTTCTCTGCATGGCCGGCTCAATAGTTAATGGATGCTCATCAGGCAGGCAGACCTTGTATCGAGCTTACACCTTGCGGCCGGCGAAGGGGCTCTTTTCCCCGTCTGTGTAGCATGAATCACAATTTTGGACCACATTGGTGAAAAGTGGTTCAACATGACGTTGGTCGGCCGGTACGAACACCCGATGGTTCTACGTTTCCAATGTGTTAGCGGAGGAGACGCGAGTCAAGCGCAGTCCAACTTGCGTTGTTAACGAGACCTGTCCGTCTAGCCTTCATCGTCACCACGCCTGGTCGTACACTGTCGAACAGCAGGGCGAGGTGGTGCAGAGACCATGTCTGTGCTCGGGATTTTGCCAGAGCCGAGGTCACTTGCGACCTGTGCCGGCATCTGACTCACCTTTCCCCTGGCACCGGCTGGATCTCGATCGACTGCGTCATTTCCACCTCTCCTGGCGCCTTCACTGAATGACTTCCTTCCTGTAGTTAAGCCATTGGCTGCTTAAAGCACCTCTATTAGATGAACTAATTGCAATGAAGCTGGCATAGGAACCAGTGAACGGGTTGATCTGCAGTCACTTCGAGGCGGCGAATCATGCCTCCCTGTGTTCCAGTGTTGCCGTTCCGTCGCAACCGAACAGATATGCATCATCTTTGTCAATATCGCATGCTAGTCACTGCAGTTCGCCGAAAATGCCACAGATTTTGCTCAGTTCGGTCCAAAACGCGTCAAGCAGTCTCCACCAGGTGCTGCTATAACAACAAAACAACATTGTGCTCCCCAAGCTGTTTTTCGAACGTGGTCACAAACTTCAATAGTCTGCTGTTTCCATCCCTAAATATACGCGTGGACCTTACCACCATAATACATAAAGCCTCTAATGCAGTGGTTCTCAAACTAGGGGTCGCGACCCCAGCTGGGGTCGCGGGGCCCTTCTGGTGGGGTCGCGAGCAATCATCGACTGTGAATTAACCCGACACATCTGGTCCTTTGCGCTCTGATAACGCCATAAATTCATGCACTACCTGTAAATTTAGGAGTGATGCTTCGCAAGTAACAAAATACAGAACACTATAATAAAAATACAGAATGTGGGGTCGCGGCGCGACGCTCCGGGTACACAGGGGTCGCCACATCAAAAAGTTTGAGAACCACTGCTCTAATGCATGCACTCTCCGGACGTTCCACTCATATCTCGGTGGCCTTACCTGATTATGGCTTGAAGCGTTGAAAACTTTTCTAAGGTATAATATGCTGCATTTCTATATTTCGGTCGTTCGAAAATATTGATTAGTCACAAAGTTGTGAACAAGAATTCCCGGTCCAACCACCATCTAACATGGGGCCTGAGCTGAGGTTCTTTTTCATATGCTCTTCATATTTCGTTCACCATTTTTCCTTCATTTATATTTTTCTCTTGACTGAATTTTGCATGGTTTGTTCGAAAGAAATGTATCAATGTATGTTTAAAATCAGTATTAGAACGAGATCCGACCTGCTTTCAGCGGGTCTAGCTTCGGAACCTGAATAGACTGGCCCTTTGTATTCGGTACACAATATGCGCTTATCAAGTGTCGGAAGGTATGCGAAAATTAATACCGATATGTTGAGCGATTTAGGAGTTATATCAGAAAAGTCTTGGAGGAAAATTGACCTGCTCCTCCTCCAGTCCTGCGAGGACTAAGTCACACGACCTATTGATGAATGAGAAGCACCATAATCAAAATCGCAATGTTGTCAACCCCAGTTGAGCACATGAGCAGTCTAATGCGGTGCAGGTTTGTATCGTTAAATATTACCTCGGTAATGACATCCAGCATGCTAATGAAGTCTACAAAATAAGCAGCTGAGCATTAGCAGTATACACACATTTACCAAACTCTTCATAAATTAAGATGCATCATTTCCATGAAAATCATAGGGTGTATTACGCTGTGCAGCCTCATAATTGTTGAAATAAAAATGCACGCATATGAGAGACTAAGATGATGTGCACTCGGTGTAGAAGAGTTTATACCTGTCATTCTCTTCACCAAGTAGGTTCTTTAAAACATTGGGCCTACATCAGAATCTGATTTAGTGCAGGATTATGCACAACTTTATTATCTGTACTTGTATGCAATTTCCCTGAACCAAGCCGAAAAGTGTTATTCAAGTTAGAACAAACAAAAACGGCCAGGTTTGGAAACGGTGTGTCAATGGTGCACTATTGATAACGCAATGCAGAATGCCAATTCAATGGTATATGTGCACCTGCTATAAGGTG
Organism: Ashinkailepas kermadecensis; assembly: GCA_034440615.1. Classification (NCBI taxonomy): domain Eukaryota; kingdom Metazoa; phylum Arthropoda; class Thecostraca; family Neolepadidae; genus Ashinkailepas; species Ashinkailepas kermadecensis. The sequence goes on along the minus strand of JAOTOM010005128.1, from coordinate 858,890 downwards.
AACAACTTACTTCCGTGAAGGTAAAATACGTTGGCTAAAGCGATACATACTGGGCCTGGAACGATACAAAATGGAGCACAAAACGATTCGATGACATTATATTCTCGTCTTCTCCCATCTGTCTGTCGGCAACATGAATATTGTATGCCAAAAAAACTAACAACACCCTGACTGCTTTCACAAGTCGGAATCCAGAAATGATGGAGCATCATGTGCTGATCTGATGTCCTGAGCCTGCGGGAGGGGTGGATGAGGAGGAGGTGGCATTCGTTGGTCCCGTTCCGGATCCTCGCCTGACGGTCGCACGGTCGCACGGCCCTGCTGCCACCCCGGGGCTGCTGTCTGGCCGCTCACCACGTGATAGGGGGAGCATATCATGACATCCAACGTGATACAAGGGCATATCATCACACACAAGGGTCATTTACTCCAAAGTTCATATCCTTCAAAGCTCACAACCTCCAAGGATGATAACCTAAAAAATCGAAATAACTCCAAAGCTACCTGGATATGGTGCGATTACAAACCTTACTGGCGAACACCTTGTAACTAAATTTTATCACCATTATTGGAACCAAAAATCTTTCGCATTTAGAAACGGCCCGTTATGCCTTCAGTGCTCTATATCAAACCGATTTATCATCATTAAATTAGACGTCTACATTCCTCCAAGATCTTGACGACGCTAGTAAGTCCGGTAGTCAGTGTATGCGACAAATGGGGTGGTCATAGGCAGCGGCATATTTACTAGCCGGCCGAACGTTTGCGATAGAAGTCAAGAGAATGTTTGCTGAAATTTGGGGAGATGGCCGTGAATTTAATATTTTCAGTACGAAAAACGAATCATCGCTTCCAAGAAGAATTCCGACGTCCAGTGACTCCCCTCATTTCTTTGCAGACCCTGGCCCAGATCACGTCAGCGGTCGCATCAGTTGCCACTGTCGTCAGCTGGCCATTGTGATCCGACATAATAACTGCGACCCAACATGGCCATTGTGACCCAGCTTCGACTTGTGCGCCTGACACCCAGCTGCCTCGCCAGATGATGTCGGACAGCCACACATCGGCGGTGGGCGGCCTGTCGCCGTCGACGCCGTCCGATCCGTGCTGGTACCAGGTGCTGCACTGCCTGCTGGGCAGCGAATGGTACCGACGCCAGCGCCGCCTGTCGGCCGCCGCCATCAACTCGGTCAGCCGGATAGACCGCGTGTCGCGCGTGCTGTTTCCGACGCTGTTCGGCGTGCTCAGCCTGTTCTACTGGACCCTGTACTGGTCACAGCCGCCGCCCAACTCGTGGCATCTCAGCGACTGATGAAGCGACCCTTCCACCACCACCACGACATCACCTCGTGACTCGGCGGGTGGGTTGGCGAGGTGCAGATGGCGCCATCTCCGCCGCACCCTGCCGACTGGGAGCTGCCTCCAACGTGCTCGTGCGGCACGTGTAAGCCGTCTGCCGAATGCCCGTCCCATCCGATCCCATGCTTCTGATAGGACTCCGGCCGTCCAGCCGAGAACTTGTCGGCGTGGCGCTGTTGTAGTGACGCGTTTGGGTGACATCCGAGCGAGACGTCGGTGTCGCGGCTGTTTGTTTTAGCTGCTCGATAGTGTGATTTGTGCTGCCAAATCGACTTGTTTCGCCACGTCATTGGAGCTGGAAATATCTTCAACCGAGAAAGGACGGCTTGCTATGGATGGCATATGAGAGCATTTCGATGTACACTGATAAGTGGAATGTATCGGCCATATATTGAAATGTCATCTGTAAGCTTCGTATATCTCGAGAATAATGAGAAGTTTGAGTGTACTACAGGAACAGTACAACTGGGGTGGGCACGTGGGGTACTACAGCTGGTCTGTACAGCCGTCGACACGACTGGGGCGGGCCGTGAGGTGCTACAGCTAGTCTGTACGGTCGTCGACACGACTGGGGCGGGCCGTGAGGTGCTACAGCTGGTCTGTACAGCCGTCGACACGACTGGGGCGGGCCGTGAGGTGCTACAGCTGGTCTGTACGGCAGTCGACACGGCTGGGGCGGGCCGTGAGGTGCTACAGCTAGTCTGTACAGCCGTCGACACGACTGGGGCGGGCCGTGAGGTGCTACAGCTGGTCTGTACGGCAGTCGACACGGCTGGGGCGGGCACGTGATGTGCTACAGCTGGTCTGTACGGTCGTCGACACGACTGGGGCGGGCACGTGGGGTGCTACAGCTGGTCTGTACAGCCGTCGACACGGCTGGGGCGGGCCGTGAAGTGCTACAGCTGGTCTGTACGGCAGTCGACACGACTGGGGCGGGCCGTGAAGTGCTACAGCTGGTCTGTACGGTCGCCGACTCGACTGAGTGGTGGCAGCGACTGGAGACAGATGTGATCACCATTAGTCACCAAGACTCTCCGTTAGTGACGGTTCAGAATCACAGCATGGCTTCAATTCGCACTACATATCAGGTAGATTATATTCTGCGTGATGTGGAGAAAAATGCAGTCTGCAAGGTGATGCTGATGTGTGTGTGCAGTATATTGTTATGTGCATAAACCCACTGTTTACCTAACCATTCAATCTCTAATGCCCAATGATGGCTGAGTGATGATCAGCACAGTCAGATGTCTGACCTGTCTGTCTGTCTGTCTGTCTGTCTGTCTGTCTGTCTGTTTGTCTGTCTGTTTGTCTGTCTGTCTGTCTGTATGTTTATCTGACTCTGTCCCCATCATTCAGCGGTCCACATTTTGACATGTTAATCATCGTGCCCGAGACCCGAGTTAGACATAACTCGGACTATAGACATATCGGACTAACTAGACATAACTGTTTGTCTGACTCTGCCCCCATCATACAGCGATCCACATTCTGACATATTAATCATCGTGCCCGAGACCCGAGTCAGACATAAAGCTTGCACTAATTAACAGCTTCGCGCCACGAAAACCACGAGGGAGTGGTAGTGTTCCTTCAGGCTCAAAATTTACACCAGAATCAGGATCAAAGTAAACGATTTCAAGGAGGAATGCGCTTGCCAAGGTTCCGCTCACGGGACGCAAGTCAAAAGTGGATAGCTCTGGACATCCAGGAGGCCTATTATGACGTCACCATGGCTACACCGAATTGTGACGTCACTGGAAGCGTGCCGCCCTACGGTGACCTCACCCGAGCGAGGCTCACATGCCAGAGACGAGCTTTATCCGTTCGCTACGACTGAGGTACGAGAACCAGTAGATCATGTTGAGCAGCAGGAAGACGATGGGGAAGAGCGCGCGGCTGAAGCGATCTATGAGCGACACGGAGTTGAACTGGGTCCTCATGGCGCCGTCGAATGGCGCTCGTCGTCGTCGTCGGCGGCGGCGGCGCGGCTCACGGCGACGTGTGGAGCAGCGGCGTTGGTCCGGCAGCGACGTGGTGGAGCGCACCTTCAGCGAGGCGACCGCCACCGTCGCCGGCGGCGGAGGCGGAGGAGCGGCCGGCAGGAACATGCCGTTCGACAGCAGGTCGGCCGACGTCGCCAGCTCGCTGACGCTGCTCGCGAAGGACATCTGAAACGGTGAGGCGCACGTGGCGGCTGTCAGCTGGTGTAGCGGCAGCGCGCCCACGACCGTGCCAGGGTCGGGCTAGCCGCGGTTCTCTTCTCACTTGTTCGGTCACTTCTCGCAATGCAACGTGCGACAAGCAAAACTGTGCAGACCTAGATAGCATTCTAGCGCTGCCTGCTAAGGTTAAAGTTCCACCACGGAGAGTCGAATTGAGACGAATTTCACAACAAACAGGGAAAATATCTAGAAAAAAGAGTTTACAAAAACGTCGGCATGTGAACATTCATTTTGGGGATCGCATGGTACATGCCTGGGTCCTATTTCTTCGAAGTTGCAACACGTCGATCTCCTCCGATGACACATCCTCCACCGCTTCCTCACTGTCCTCATCAGCTGTAGTGGAGGAATCCGGCTGGGGGAAGTACACCTCCCCATAGCCGTATTTTGTGAAGAAGTGTACAAATGCAAACTGAAACCAAAAAGTCAGGCATTAACTAATTGAGTTTGATTCCTTCATCAATCACTCGGTCGGTCAACGATGCAATGCTCGTCCTCACATAGGTATAGTGCTTTGAAACGGCGCTCGTTTCATCAAATTTCCAGATATTTTTTTTGCTTGCTGAGACACCCAAATAACAAACCGATTTGGCCGTTTGCAAATTGCAAACCACACCTAGCGCTAAGTGACATTACTCTCAGCACTCAAGAACCTGCATGGCGTACCAATATGACGTACCATACATGGCGTACCAATATCACTATATGGCCAATACCAATGCATGGCGTACCAATATCACAGGTGGAACTTCGCCAAGCTATTTTAAAAGTGGGCACGCCTGTGGGGAGAGGAGCACAACGATCTGCGCTCTCGCCCAAAGCTACCTATCGTTTAGTGTACGCCAAAATGTGCTGTGGTTAGGGATGCAAATAATTAGTGGAAATGCTCTCAGAAAGAGAAGTAGAGAGATGGAGAAAGGAGGGAGAGAAGTGACTACCCAAGCCTAAACTAGCCTATAGTGGCTGCAGTTTGAGAGTGAGTGAGTGTCTACAATCAGCCGTACCTCCAGAATTGTGGCGAAGATAAATCCGTACGACAGCCAAAGAAACTGGTCCAAAGCGGTGGAGTACGGCACCTTGGGAAAGTCGGTTCGTGCCTCCAGGGCCAGGAAGGTCATAGTGAGCACGGTCGTGACACCTGACGGGAGAACCAGCGCAGAGTCGAGGCCACGTCGATCCAGCCTGCCTTACAGCACACAGCACATATCAGTGACTTCCCAGGATAATTATGTTCAGACGATTGGGCCGCATACACCTTGACATCGCATAATCGGATTGAGAGGACAGCCGTCCCGCACAGCTTAGACGGGATAATATCCAGCAAGTTCGACGATGACCGTAGATCGTTAGATGTAGATTAGGCAGCTGGCTCCAATTAACATGTCAATTACACTAGAATTGCAGAATGTCAACACCAGCCGAGTTTGACCCATTCGGCACGTGCCACCATCGAAATGCGCGCACAGAGTAGCACGCCCCGATGAGACTTTGATCACTATGGTGCGAGCTTTTCAGACAGCTGGCTCCTTTCGGGTAGATAGACACCTGAAAAAGAACTGCTCTTACTTTAGGTCTAAACTCGTGGCTCACCGACGTCAGTGGGGAGACGTCGGCGGTTGGGCACCATTGCCACCAAACTAACGGTTGGGCACCATTGCCACCAAACTAACGGTTGCACACCATTGCACGGCAAAAATTTAATTTCCATTTTTAAACACTTTAGTAATGTGAATGAATTTGGATCAAACTGTAAGGATCATATCCATTGGATCCATCTGTCCATCCATATCCATCCTTTGACATAGTCTGTGTACACATATTACAATTCACAAAGATCCATAATAAGCTGCAATGGTAGCTTCAACAAGTAATTTGCTCGTGCGAACGAGACAGAACATATGAATCTGCGCTTCAATCTCGGAAGTAGCGGGAACAACTGATCCCTGCAGGCAGGCATGAATACGGCGTATCGCGGAGGCTGCTGCTCCGAACATCAGGCATTTGTCGAGCTCATGTCATAAAAATTAGCAGCTAAGCTGATATAAGCTATGGAAAAAGAGCCTGGGGCCCAATATCTACTAATGAACAGCAGGTGCGGCGGAAAACGCGAATGAGAAAACCGCTCCCGGACATAATGAGAGCTGCCAACAAACTCGATATCGTACTGAATGCCGATAAATATTCCACGTTTCCCTGTGGTGAACTGCCTGAAAACGTTGGCTATTACATCGGGCATGACGTTGACGTGGCAGATAAGGTGAGGTTTCAGTCTGTGAGAAAGCATCGCCGTGAGCCCATGGTGTGTGTGGCCTTCTCCCGAGACAGGCTGTTGCGTCTCGTGCTCCACCCAAACGCTACCGATTTAAACGGCAAAGTCTATCACGAGAAGTATATTGAGCGGATCCTTGTGCCTTTTCCGGATGATCTGAACCTTGAAAGTGGTCACATCTTTTGGCCTGACTTTGGCAGTGCACATTGTGCCAGGGAGACACTAGGTGACAACAGTTGGAGGGGCACAGCATCTCGTACATCACGCGCGCAGAAAATCCTCCAGACGTCCTTCGGCCACGTCCCATTGAGGACTTCTGGGGACTAGTGAAGCAATAGGTACACTGCGGTGAAAGTACTGCGCAGTCTAAAGAACATCTAAAGCGGAGAATCCCTGATATCATGAGGAATGTAGACTTGAACGCGCCGCGGTAAATGATGACGAAGTTCGCGGCACGAGTGCGTGCTGGCAATGTCTGTGTAGAAATGAGGCTGATTCATTGACACTGCTACCTTCAGAGTGGTATATAATAGCATTTCATCCCGTTAACCCCCGCCGAGCCGGACGGCGAATCCACCTTCGCCGGACCGCGGGGCGCCTTCCAACTTCCGACCTTTGTAAGCTAGGACACAATGCAAAACACCGTCAGAAGGCTGTGGTCAGGAAGAGACCGCAGTGTACCTTACATATATATTTTGACCGATAACGAGGTCACCAGAGAAAATATTAGGTCAAGGTACGGACCACGACGTACATCCCCGGAAATGGTTTTAAAGAAAGGCAGGGGTTGTTTTCTTCGACATTGTTTTTCAAGAATTAGCATAGACGAATGCATTTATTTTAATCACATTAGAAATAGAGTTAAGACAGAGCAGGTTCAGTCGGTTCAGAATCAGTTTTGAAGAGACACACAAAATGTAATTGAAAGCCAATATATCCCGGAGCGTGTACAGAAAATATACGACCTGCAATATACCAGGAGGTGCTGAGTTGACATTAAAAGTATCGATAAAGATTATACACTCAACGTTTTGTAGGGCCATCGTCAGGAGTCACTCCTGACGATGGCCCTGGCTTAGTAATAAAGTATAATCTTTACCGATACTTTGATGTCAACTCAGCACCTCCTGTCGTATATTTTCTCTACACGCAATGTCTAAAACCCAGGAGCATCTAAGAGCCATTAAACATATATCCCGGAGCTCATATCACGGTTTAGTTCTTCATTTCTGGCCATGCTGAGGTCCTTCAAGGTCATAATAGGTTAACCCAGTGACATGATCTTTATTTTGAAGAATAGCCTTTGGATTTGGGACAGTTGGATTTGCATTTTGACGTTGGAACAAATTAATATATATATATATATAATATATATATATATATATATATATATATATATATATATATATATATATATATATATATATATGTATAGACAATTTGTTCCAAAAGAAATGGTATGATACTGAAGCATATTTATAAACTGTGTAGCTTCTGACCTCGTGACCTTACCATACATTACGCTGTGACAATGCATATGTTGATAAAACAAACGCTTCAGCTTTCGCTTAGGTGTACACTGCTTGGAAAATGATTTCATGAAAGGTAAAATCAGGTAAATATCAGATCACGCAAGATCAAGTCACCTCAGGCCATTTGATGGCCATCCAATGTCATGTCGCATGACTTAGGCCGCGCTGAAACCGAATGCAAATATAACTGCACGGAAGACATCAGCATTCTGTATAAGATGACTTTGTGGCATGCATTAATGTACATGCTACTTGACCTGACCTATGCCATTAACTTTTGACACATAGTTTACACCAGGATGCCACCTACGTTCTATATAATATATATTCACACCAGAACGGCAACAATGTTCTATGTAATATCTTCGGCTTGAAAAGAAATACCCATCCCCAATTCAAAGAGGCAAAAACATGGAAATTGGCTTGACCCCAGGTCAGCAGCCTTGACCTTAACTCAAAGTTCCAGGTAGTAGGTTGTTCGTCTTGGTGACAGAACGGCATGCTCTGTGTTTGGTGTTGATATGCTACAACTACTCGGAATGGCGACACTTCGAAAGATTTTGGAACATTACTCTCTTTGACCTGTCACAGGTCATTAGTCTTTGATGGCCTTGACGAGCAACTTGTACGGATATCCACCACAGACGTGCAAGGAGATACTGAAAGTTTTGCGTCTGCGTTCCCTGATTTTGCCGTTATCCCGGAAAAACATGAGTGGAGGCTCTAGAGAACCCCTCCCCCTCCAAGCCGGGCGAGGGTTAATAGAACAAACGGCAGTAATGAATCGATGAACGTTCGAGTGACCGGCGAGGCCGTACCGAGTGAGATTCTGTCGGAGGTGGCCTCCCGGTTTAGCCAGAACGACACCCAGGAGAGCACCACCAGCAGCACACACGGCCCGTACACCTGGATCATGAAGTTGCCCATGTGCCTCTGCAGCTGGAACGACGCCCTCAACATCGAGAAGTTGCCTGTCGGAGAGGATGTCTGATCAGCAGGCTGTCTGAGGGCACCATAGGACTGCTAGGTAATCAGGGAATGGTGAAGACATCACTGCGAATATATATATATATATATATATATATATATATATATATATATATATATATATATATATATATATATATATATATATATATATATATATATATATATATATATATATATATATACGTGTGTATATATATATATATCGTACATGCATTCGTTTTTCTTATTGGCATGGAGGACTTCGGATAGAGCATGAAGCCGTTATGGCAGAGGTGAAATTCTTCACCTAGTCGCGTGCGGCGGTGAGATGTTCGAGCATTTGCTGAAGCGATGGCGACCGACGAAATAATGTTCAGCACATATCATACACCGGCATCACTGCGTAGGCATGCATAATGCTGTTGGTTTTGCAGGGCAGAAAGGTAACCCTTGACAGGCGTCTTGAATCGAGAGATTCTGAGCCCTGTGCAATGTTTATGTATACAAATTCCGTCATGTGACAGTGTGCGGATTTCCGCTGAGATGCCACCCACAGTAACAGCAGCTCGACCATCTGTTTCATCTCGGTGTTATCACTGAGGAAGCTTCATGCATGTATGCAAACATTAGATAACACACTGGAATAATTCCTGGAAAAGGTGCAGCTCGCATTTTCCTTGCACCACTATGTATGCATGATATATAATCGTCTGATATGGCAAGCAGGCGTCAGCTCACCCAAGGTAGTTCGTTGTACAATGGCGAAATCAGCAGCGAGGGTGAGTGCTAAAACCGAGAAAGCTAAGATTTGTGCGGATGCGAGTCGGGAGGAGGAAGAATGCTCCCCATCACTACACAATTATCACCGTAAGTGACACATCCAAGCATGTCGAAAAGTTATCGGCCGCGGCTCGGCCATCACCGGATCACCCACCCTGCTTCTGTGAGTAGATGAAGTCGGTGGCCGGCGCTCGAATCAGGTCGAACTGCGACAGCTTCATGTCGGGCGAGATGACCACCCGACGGGCCGAGTTCCACTGGTACTCCACGTCCTGGTCTGTGTACGCAACTGGAAGCGCACCAGGCCAGTCGTAGGTGGCACTCCCATACCAGCAACTCACACTGGTCACCGGTCATCGGTGGCACTCCCATACCAGCAACTCACACTGGTCACCGGTCATCGGTGGCACTCCCATACCAGCAACTCACACTGGTCACCGGTCATCGGTGGCACTCCCATACCAGCAACTCACACTGGTCACCGGTCATCGGTGGCACTCCCATACCAGCAACTCACACTGGTCACCGGTCATCGGTGGCGCGCCCATACCAACAACTCACACTGGTCACCAGTCATCGGTGGCGCGCCCATACCAACAACTCACACTGGTCACCGGTCATCGGTGGCGCGCCCATACCAACAACTCACACTGTTCACCGGTCATCGGTGGCACTCCTATACCAACAACTCACACTGGTCACCGGTCATCAGTGGCGCGCCCATACCAACAACTCACACTGGTCACCGGTCATCAGTGGCGCGCCCATAGGAACAATTCACACTGGTCATCGGCTTGCCGGCCTATGCAAACACCTCGATTGCAGTGATGGATAGAGCATCGCCAATAAATTGTATGCTGCCGGAGTTGCATACTGAGATGAGCAATGCAAATTTGGGAGTAAGTTGGTTAGTTAGTTATTAGGGCTTTAGGGCGCATCGACTTCATTGGTCATGTAGCGCCCAGGGAGTAAGTTGGTGTTGCAGACGCAATGCTTAGTGCTGCATAGGCTGCTATAATACCCGCAATACTATATTCTCCTCGGATTGTCACAGATACTCTGAAGAAATAGTCAGCATTCGCTATATGCAAGTGAACGTGCCGAATAAAATGCTAACGGACCGTTGTTTTTTCTTCTTTTTGTTTCAATTGAATGACAGCAAAAGATATTCACGATTGCTATGCGATAAAAAGTTGGTCAGTTGATGGGTGTAATCAACAGTTTTTACACACTGGCGGATTCAAATATTGGAGTAGTTGGTTCGCCAGTAAGACGACGAAAAACTGAACTGAAGATTCCATAAAAGAGAGCTAGAATGAGTGGTTACAGATGAGATAAGGATAGTGGGAAATACCTGGATAGAGGCTAGGATGAGACAGAGACAGATGAGACAGACAGAGAGGGAGATAGTGAGAGGGGAGAGAGGGAGATAGTGAGAGGGGGAGAGAGAGATAGTGAGAGGGGGATAGAGGGAGATAGTGAGAGGGGGAGAGAGTGAGAGAGGGAGAGAGTGAGAGAGGGAGATAGTGAGAGGGGAGAGAGGGAGATAGTGTGAGTGAGAGAGAGAGAGTGAGGAAGAGAGAGAGTGAGGAAGAGAGAGTGAGAGAGCGACAGAGATAAAGTAAGAGCAAGCGGGAACGACGTGATGATCTAGTAGTGAGTACTCACAGCTCCCAAGCATCAGTGGACAGTGCTGTGTGTCCATCGGGAATTAAAGATAAAGTAAGAGCAAGCGGGAACGACGTGATGATCTAGTAGTGAGTACTCACAGCTCCCAAGCATCAGTGGACAGTGCTGTGTGTCCATCGGGAATTCCTGCAGATCCATTGGACAGCCCGCTGTGATTGTTAGCCTGAAGCAAAGACATTGTACTGAACCAACATTGCACCAACAGTGGACACATCCACTGTATCTGTGAGATAGTCAGACATTGTACTGAACCAACATTGCACCAACAGTGGACACATCCACTGTATCTGTGAGATAGTCAGACATTGTACTGAACCAACATTGCACCAACAGTGGACACATCCACTGTATCTGTGAGATAGTCAGACATTGTACTGAACCAACATTGCACCAACAGTGGACACATCCACTGTATCTGTGAATAGTCAGACATTGTACTGAACCAACATTGCACCAACAGTGGACACATCCACTGTATCTGTGAGATAGTCAGACATTGTACTGAACCAACATTGCACCAACAGTGGACACATCCACTGTATCTGTGAGATAGTCAGACATTGTACTGAACCAACATTGCACCAACAGTGGACACATCCACTGTATCTGTGAGATAGTCAGACATTGTACTGAACCAACATTGCACCAACAGTGGACACATCCACTGTATCTGTGAGATAGTCAGACATTGTACTGAACCAACATTGCACCAACAGTGGACACATCCACTGTATCTGTGAGATAGTCAGACATTGTACTGAACCAACATTGCACCAACAGTGGACACATCCACTGTATCTGTGAGATAGTCAGACATTGTACTGAACCAACATTGCACCAACAGTGGACACATCCACTGTATCTGTGAGATAGTCAGACATTGTACTGAACCAACATTGCACCAACAGTGGACACATCCACTGTATCTGTGAGATAGTCAGACATTGTACTGAACCAACATTGCACCAACAGTGGACACATCCACTGTATCTGTGAGATAGTCAGACATTGTACTGAACCAACATTGCACCAACAGTGGACACATCCACTGTATCTGTGAGATAGTCAGACATTGTACTGAACCAACATTGCACCAACAGTGGACACATCCACTGTATCTGTGAGATAGTCAGACATTGTACTGAACCAACATTGCACCAACAGTGGACACATCCACTGTATCTGTGAGATAGTCAGACATTGTACTGAACCAACATTGCACCAACAGTGGACACATCCACTGTATCTGTGAGATAGTCAGACATTGTACTGAACCAACATTGCACCAACAGTGGACACATCCACTGTATCTGTGAGATAGTCAGACATTGTACTGAACCAACATTGCACCAACAGTGGACACATCCACTGTATCTGTGAGATAGTCAGACATTGTACTGAACCAACATTGCACCAACAGTGGACACATCCACTGTATCTGTGAGATAGTCAGACATTGTACTGAACCAACATTGCACCAACAGTGGACACATCCACTGTATCTGTGAGATAGTCAGACATTGTACTGAACCAACATTGCACCAACAGTGGACACATCCACTGTATCTGTGAGACAGTCCTCTCTAAAATTATCGTGAAGGATGTTAATCCGATGAGGAGTGCTGCATCGTCCAGACTGCTATTAGCATAGGCGTAGGAATAGGGGGGTAGGGGCCATGGCCCACCCACTTTTAAAACATTAAATTTCCTAAAAAGCGGCATGCATACATTTGAAAATGTGAAAAACTCCCTGCAATCTACAACTAAGCAAAAGCTCCACACATCACAGCGTAGCACTTCCACTCGCACCACTCGAGACATTTCCCAATCCCGCGGCCCACCGGCGAAACAGTGTGGGCGGCGCCATTAGCCATGATCGTGCATAAAGTGCGTCGAGAACCACCCTATAAACAAACAAACATCGTTGTGCTTCATTTGTTTAAGTCATGCACGCTTGGACATGACCTTATAACAACATAACTAATTCAGGAGTTGATGTAATGCAACATATGTATGAATATTCACACCTTATATTAGGTTATGAAAAGTCTATAAAGCAGATAATGTGCCAGCCAGTAACAAAATACATTCATACTAGAGTTTCACTGTGGTTCTTTGACTGATAACATATTTAACACTGATTTCATTAAAATTGCCTACAGTAGAAAATTATCAAGGCTGAATCAGTAACGTAACACAATGTACATAAGACATACATTTCGCAAGTGCAAGTTCCTTGCCTTGATATTACATAGCCATGTATTATATATGGCCTTGGTCCTAGCTGCCATACACTTCAACATTTACATGCATTTTGATTCCTAAAGCATACACATTACTGCCACGATACATTCATTTCGTGGCTGTAGTATGGAATAGAACGTACAAATTTCCATATTTCAATGGATTTTCACAGTTGGGCGCAGCACACCGATATCCAACCTTTTGAGTGAGATGTCTGGGTATTATCGTTGCTAGCATCCAACATAGCAAAATACTTCTCTTCATCATTTATTATGGTAGCATAGATACAATAGTGAAGTCCACACCCTATTATATCAACTTCAGGTGCGAGAACGCCTCTCGGAATTTCAGAATCTCCCGAGATGATTAGGCAATCGTGATGTGACCTGACAAGGTCACATGAGAGTGATATGAAGAGTGATGATGTGACGAGTGACGAGTGATGTTTGTTACGTGGCCTGAAAAGGCACATGACGAGCATGGCAACTGGCCCGAGCAGATTTTTAGTTGGGTAACTGCGTAGTGGCATTGACAACACGTTAAGCATTTAATTCAAGTTATCTCGTTCAAAAGAAATGGTTCGGTCAGATGGTGGGCTCATAGTATATGCAACAATCTCTGCTTAGCAAAGACTCTGATCCCAAAATCTATTCAATGAAAACATTTGGATTACAAGTGCTAGAACACCGAATTACAACGGGGACTACTATGAAGGTTTTTCATCGTTCAGTGTCCAGGCGTCCAGTCGTGTGTCCAGGCTGAGATTTAAGAACCACGAAAATAATGGGATAATTTAGGCCGATTGCAGGGCGTATATTTCTGAAAACACTACTTATGGTGCAAGCAGTTAAAGGGGTATAATAAAGTCGATTTTGTTCGATGTACTCTATAGACGTCATTGCTATCCTATAAAATAATTCGGCATGCGTAGTGTCGTACCGAGGGGGGGCGGGGCATTCATTGGAGCAGTCCACCACCCCTGAGAGGTTGTGGGCCCCCAATAATCGCGCCGTGGTTCGGGAAAATAGCGCCAAGCTCCCTAAAAATCCTGCTGGTGTCCCCAACAATCGCACCGGGAACAATACAAATCACATTAGGGGCCCCAAAACGTCGCGCAGAGGCCCTGGAAATGACGCTGGGCCCCCAAATGCCAGCAAGGTCCCTGAAAATGACATTGGGGGCTCGGAAATCATTCCAGGACCCTAACAATGGCGCTGAGGGCTTCAAAATTTGGGACCGGGTCCCTGAAAATACCGCTGGGCTCCCAAAATTCGCGCCGGGATCTTGAAAAGTCGCGCCAGGGCCCCCGAAAATCACGCTGAGGCCTCAAAAGGTCGGGCCGGGCTCCTGGACATCACGCTGGGGGCCAACAAGTATCGCCGGGGCCCCCGCAAATCGCGCTGGGCGCCAAAAAAGGCTGGCCGGGCCGTCAAAATCACGATGGCTCATCATGCGACACGGTGGTCATAGGAAGTGACTGTGAGTGATCACTGTGCTATGTAGCTCGGGCAGAATACAATTTAAGCTCCTGACGCGGAGAACACGCAGCTCGAGTTAAATATTGTTAACACGAACGATCAGCTGTCTGGTAGAACATTACGTCGGGAGGACGCTGGTCGTATCCTGTCCTACCCTTCCGATATTGCTCGAGGCAGCTGAAGCGATGCGTCTAGGAAATTATGGGGTTCTTGAATCTGTGGAGGCTGTAAGCTATGGAGGTTATGGCCGCTTCGGAGTTGTGGAGGTTGTGACTTGTGGAGGTTATGACCGCTTCGGTGTTGTAGGAGGCTGTAAGCTGTGGAGGTTATGACATGTGGAGGATACGACCGCTTTTGGTATGTTGAATTGGTGAAGGTTATGAACTGTGGAGGTTATGACCTGTGGTGGCCATGATTCGCTGTCGATGCATCAGCTCCTACATATGCTGGACCTTGATTATCCCCGCAGTCTATGTGGCGAGCTTCGCTCAAACTCCCAGCTATTCTCAATTTCACTGCAGTACCCCGTCCGGTGTGTGCCGACCCATGCTGGGAACTAAAACGGGACTTCAAATGAGGGCTCTGCCAGAGTGCTGCAATTCGATGTGGCTTCATGTTCACTCCACCATTGGGTATTAAGAGGTGCGGTGATATTTTGCGTTACTTTTTTTAAGAGATATGTTACGCATGCAAAAGACGGAAAATCATTGTCATTGCCTAGGGTTGGAACTTCCAACACAACTCTTCGGCACCAGCCTTTTGGGTGTTTGGGTGTGGGTGGGGGTAGGTGGAGGGATTCACATTTTACACGAAAGACTGCTCGTATTTCCATATAGTTCCACGACTTAGCTCTCTTACCAACTGAGACAATCTTGCTCCGCCGTCTCATTCAAGCGAGATGCTTGCTGCCCTTCTGCCATTTTACTCTTATTGTACCGAAGGCCCAGAACAAGTCTACTGGGTGTGTTGACACACTATCGAGCCAATAGTAACGCATTTTCCACATCAGCTGTCGATTAGGGAAGTTTCAACTCAACATTCGAGGTAAGAAAATTCGAGACAATTGGGCATATGGAAATTCAAGACGACCTTGCACACAATATACTGTAATCAGTGGCGTAATTAGGATTTGCGCCAGTGGGCAGTGATTTGGAGGGGCCCCGGATTTCGTCCATTATTTTTTTCAAAGGGGCCCATTTAAAAAGCAATATAATTGGTGACTTGCTTATTTGTCCTGTGGAGGGGGCCCATCTACCATCATCGTTTCTGAGTCACCGAATTTCAATCTTAACTTCCACCATCCTGTTCGAATGCTTTTCTTTTGATATTCCTCGATAAGCCACCTCGCACTGCTGAAATTACACCTGTACAAATTACTAAAAAGTGCAAAATTATCCACTTTTAGGCCTTCCAGTTAATAACGCCCGTCGCCAAAACGCCAACGTCTGTGCACGTGCACGTTTACACCCGCCTTGCGCATTTGGCACATCTGCCACACTTCGTGCGATTCTCGTTTTTTTAGGGCTCCAAACAATTTTTATTAGGGGCTCGGTACATTTTTGAGACTCGGTACATTTTTAGTTTTTTTTCTGGAGATTTGTTGCATTTTTTGTGCGCCGACGACATTTTTGAGGTATCGGCGCGTTTTCGAAGACCCCGATGTGTTTATTTCATGCATGTTTTTTGTTCCTTTTTATGACCATGCCGCTTTTTCGGGGTCCCAGCCTGTTTTTGAGGCCCCTATGCAATCTCATGGTCCCAGTGTGCTTTGAGGGCCTTCGTTATGCTCTTTTAGAGCTCCCGGTGTGTTTATTTAGAGCTGCAGCACATGCAACGCAGGCCCGGCGGCTTTTTGCGAGACTCGGTACGCTTTGGAGAGACCAGTGCATTTTCAGCCTCCAGTTGTGCTCTTAGGGTCTCGCTGTGTTTAGTTTTGGCTCCTGACGCACATTTGTGGGACTCCAGTACGATTTTGAAAGCTCCGGTATGACTTCTCGGAGTCTCGGCGCGTCTTTTCGGACCCAGGCGCGTGGTTCCTGGGGACCCGACGCCAGTTTTCTGGGCTCGAAGCAATTCTCGGTGAACCCGACTTTTTCAATGTCCGAGTTCCGGCCTATTTTTTGGCCCACCGCGCCATATTTTTGCTTCCCGCCGCGATTTTGTTTAGCTCCGGTACGTTTTGTCGGGTCGTACACGATTTTTAAGGCATCCGGTGGTATGTTTGGTGCTCCTGATCGATTTCCTTGCTGGGACATTTTGTTTTGAATTTGTGTAATCCCTGGAATCCCTACCTGTAACGCCATCGATTTCCTGTGATTAGGTTGGTGGGCTGTCGTCCTTCCGCCCGTCACAGTGGCCATTGACTAGGTGAGCTGGCTGATTGGCCACCGGGTACCCATGTGGTGGCTGCCCAACACCGCCAAGCCTGTCTTTAGAACTGTATGTCTTCCTACACGAAAGTTTGTGAATGTGCATCGGCTGCCTAGTCGCTGCATTACCCGCAGTGAGATGTCAGAGGAATTACGATGCAACGGAGCCATGGGCGTCGCCACCGCTGGGGTCCCTCAGGTCTTGACCCCAGCTGGTGATTTTTGGTGTGGTCCGACCCCATCTGGAAAACTGGGAAGCTTCGGGAAAATGTGGTATCTTCCTGAAGTTCCCAAGTTTTTGCACCATGCGACATCTGAGTGAGGTGAGTGGACTTGTCCGACGGTTCCGCCACGGGTCGGGCGGGCGGGTCTCCGTCGCCACGGGTCGGCCGGGCGGGTCTCCGTCGCGGTCAGTGTCACCATGGCCAACAGCGTGTCCGACGGTTCCGCCACGGGTCGGGCGGGCGGGTCGCCGTCGCCACGGGTCGGCCGGGCGGGTCTCCGTCGCGGTCATTGTCACCATGGCCCACAGCGTGCCCGACGAGTGGGCCCGCCGACTACCGGACCTGTTCTTAGTGATGTGTTGTCTTTGAATGGGTTGTGCAGCTGTTGCATAGCAGTAGCTATGCATCCAGCTATTATAGCATCCAGCTATTGCATAGCAGGATGTAATATCAGCATCAGAATGCAGCAATTTTTTCCGTTCCTCCATGCTAGTGCTAGAACGGTCATCTTCATTGCGCTTTTGGTTTCCAGCTGCTGAGTAAAATGCTTTCTCGATGGCAATAGCCAGGAATAGCGACAGCCACTGGTACGGCAGCAATGCCAACCAGAAAAGGTCTAAAGGTATTGGACCCAGGTAATAACGTACCATTTGATACGGCGAAAATACGTTGTTTTTTTTCTACGACGGGGAGATGAGGGGGTTCGGCCGTTTGCGTCTGGGTTAGATAGAGGCATAGATACATGGAAAGAGCAGGGCTGAACTTTCGAGTAACTCAGCTGAAAATGTTGACCGTAGAAGCAAAAAGTGAATCCTGAGGCCCCAGAACCAAAGTTGCCGAAATCCCAGTTGTTTTTCGTTGAGGTAGGGATTGGAGGGGGCACGACGGCTACGAGCACAGTAGACATTCACGGCCTTAGCCCTCAAGCTTGAAAATATTTCCAGCGCCCCTGGGATTGCACCCCACCTTGAAACTGAAAGTGGTGACGCAATTAGACGGCACTTAGATCAAGTTTGTGGTAAAGCCATAGTCCGGTTGGAACTGTCAATTCTGCTGTAAACTTCATTGCTGAGGAAATATCACCCAAATACCGAGTTTTGCCAGGGGAATGTTGGTTTATTGATGATATAATGGCGGAATGTCCGGCTTGTTTGTGCGGATCTGTGTGTGCGAGCTCGTTAACATCTGTAGACAGATGTGACCGCGAGCATGACGTGGCTGCTCGCACGTTAACATCTCTAAAAGGATGTGATCGCGGGATATTCCGTGTCTGCTAGCACGTGAACATCTCTAGACAGGTGTGACCGCTGGGCATGCCGTGGCTGCTAGCACGTTAGCATCTCTAGACAAATGTGACCGCCGATCATGCCTTGGTTGCTATCACGTTAACATCTCTAGACAGATGTGACTGTGGGGCATGCCGTGGCTGCTAGCACCAGGCAACTTTTCTAGTCGGAGGGGCGCCTCTCCAGTCAGAGGGTGCGGCGCCGAAACATGAGGGGGATTATTACTTCTTGTCCCCCTCGTCCCCCTCGCTCCGCTAGCTGCCCCCATGCCCTTGATTAGCGTCGCCAACCTCTTTAGTGCGTGTTGCATTTTCTTTGTGTTAAGTTTGTATTTGATGCTGTGGTCCGTCATCGACACCTTGGGCCAGCTGAAGGTGCCAATGAAGAGCAGAGTTGGGAAGGACACAACTGGATGTACTTGATGCTAAAGCTACTGGTCGATAGATTAACTAAGGTTATAGTTTCTGAAGTTTTTTTTTGGACGATGGACCTTCGTACACGACGTACGGAAGTCGGCGTCGACGCAGATCCCCTTGCCCTATTGTGGGTGCTCCATTGTGAGGTAAAGGAGCACAACATGCTGAAGTTGATGCTGATCAGAACAACATCTCTGATATTTTTCGGCAATAACATTCAAATCTGTTGCATCTATGAAAGCTGCTGCGACTGCTACAAGGGCAGGATTGTTGACGAAATCGGCCTTGCTCAGGGAAAGGAGGAAGGAATTCGCTTCACACGCAGCGGGATTACTATTTCGATTAAGAAGTCTGTTTAAAAAAACCTTCGGGCGAATTATTTTCTTCTCTCGGACGAGTCATCTCCGATACTTTATCGTACTCGTATCCCCTGCCCATCCCTTGTTTGCGCCTCTATCTGGAACAGTCATGCAGGACTCCAAATGTCGGAATTTCCTGGCTGCCGCATTCCTGGCTGCCGCATGATCTGGCACAATATTGTTTTCCCAGTGCTGAACTTTGCTTTCAGATTACCAATATATTAAGGACGTGGAAAACTCCCTATCAATCGCAGTATCGCAAGGAAGGGTAAGTCCCGTTTCAAATAACTTTGACAACAATTTGGCACTTGCTGACCATCCTATCTATTGAAAACCGGTTATCTTTCTCCTTCTTTTTCTTCAAGCATTCTGCTTCCCACGCCTCTCTTCCGCTTCCCGCGCCTATTTGAAGCTCACCTGTTGCGTATGAATGCTAACAAATTTGCTTTCAGATTGATACAGACTTTTTCCAATGCCGATAGCGTGCTTAGCGAAACAGCACCTGTGACACAAATATATATAATTTGCTTGTTAAGCAAACCTTAGTAATGTTTGAACTATGCGTGGAACTAAGGGTGCTGTGTGGGACTTAATTTATCCTGGTCGCAGGCTACCGAATGGAGCAGGACAGCAGGATTTTATATACCTGGATGAGTAGAGAACGCGGCCGTCCTGGTAGAGTCGGACGAACTTGTTAGGCACGGTGATTGTATGCAGGTGACTCTCGCGGCCGTTGTAGAAGTAGGTGTCGGGCTTCCAGATCTTGCCGAGCATGGAGATGGACAGCGAGAGCACTTGTTTCTCGCCTTCAAACGCCAGCCGCCGGTCCACCCAGGTTTGGCGGAAGTAGCAGTCGAGTGAGTACGTCTGCCAAGTGGTGACGTCGCGTTAGAGGTGACGTCATAATAGGTATGTGACGCTACACTGGTGCGCTGGCGTGTTGGAGATGTGACGTCACGTTAGAGATTGCGTCAAACTAGAAGAGTGACGCCACGCTGGGAGGGTGAAGCCATATGAAAGCGGCGGCATTACGTTAGAGAGAACGGTGGCGCATACTTCAGTAACCGAATTACAGGTCGTTTCATGAATATAGATTGAAAACCTATGGTAGTAGCAGCCTGCAACGGTAGCTTTTAAATTGCCAATATTCATTGCACCCGGTTGTTGACAATTCATCTTATTTTGACACGATCTCGCCTGTTCTTCAGTCATTTGGAAGATAGAAACCTTCCGACCATAGTGGTAAGCATCTCGGGACCCCTGAAATATATTTCAATGAACGTTTGCACCAGCGCGTTCTTTTTCTGAAGTAAAGGCGTCGTATCAAAATTCGTGCAGGTTTTGGAGTTATTTTAGAAGTAACTAAAATAACCAGAATAAGTTTCCAAGGTTTAAAAAAAAACATCTGGAGGGAGGGATGCAAGATATATATTGACTCCTCGCTGGGAGCAGCATGGTGGTGGTGGTAGTGGCGGGGGTATGACCCCGTCTTCATGGACCCCTTGGATCTATAATATTATATCAAGCGATAGACCGTCGCGAACCCTCGAGTAACATTTCAAACCGGGACATGTCAAGGTCAAACCTCAAAGTCAAAGGTTAGATGGAGTTCTTCGATGGTCTCGCGTTTCGTCGCTACGGCTTCAATTTGCAGAAAATGGGAGTCATTCGACGTCGCTTGTTGTGCGGTATCAGAAAGTTGAGAAGTCCAAATAAGTTCGACGGTCAAAGGTCAAGCTGATTTCTTCGGTCGCCTCGTATTTCTTCGTTTTCGCCTGAGCCTACCCAGATACAATCAATCGATAGCCCGTGGTGAACTATCGAGTCCAATTTTGAAGCCGGGACATGTCAAGTTCAAACCTCAAGGTCAAAGATTAGTTTAAATTTTTCGACGTCATCGCGATTCGTCGCTGTGGGTTTGATCTGCAACAAGTGGATATCATTCGATGTAGCCTGTTGCGTCGTGGTATAAAGCTTAGACATGGGACTAATTTCAAAGATCAAAGGTCAAGCCAATTTCTTCGGTCACCTCGCACTTTTTTCGCCCAAACCCACCCACATCTGGTATCAAGCAATAGCCTGCGGTGAGCCCCGAGTAACATCTCAAACCGGGACATGTCAATGTCAAACCGCAAGGTCAAAAGTTAGTTTACATTTTTCGAAGTACCCGAGCTTCGTCGCTATGGCTTCAATTTTCATGAAGTGGGTTTCATTCGACGTGCTGTTGGGTACTTTAGCTGACTGTTCGTAGCAAAGGTCAGAGGTCGAGATTATTTCTTAGGTTTTCTCACGTTTCTTCGTTTTCTCCCAAAGCTACCCAAATTTGATATCAAGCGATAGCCCGTGGTCAACCCTCGAGTGGCATTTCAAACTGGGGCATGTCAAGCGAAACCTCAGCCAAAGGCTAGTTTGATTTTTTTCGAAGTCCTCGCGTTTCGTCGCTATGACTTCAATTTGCACCAAGTGGGTGTCATTCGACGTGGCTTGTTGTACGATATCAGAGAATTGCGAAATCTAAATAATTTCGAAGATGTCGAAGGTTCGGTTTGCACAATGATTTAGTGTAATATTATAATAGGAGGAAATAGCTTTTTGTTTGCAGCCGTTGTGATAGCAGACACTCATATCCAATTTGAGTTGTAGCTCCCCACAAAATCCGTCATAGCCGGCTCGGAAGGCGCTCTCATTACTGGCTTTTAATTTACACTGCCACATTGCCGTTCCGGACATATTAAATATATAGGGTTATTTTCGCTTTCCTCTTAATAGTTCAACGGAAGCTGTCAAATTTCCAAGAGAAGCCACACGTAACTGCGCACGATTTCATAACCAGCCGTAGTTCATAACCGTGAGAGGGCAATGTTGTAATTCCTGAGTTCCTGGGTGGATCCAGGAATTGCCATGGGGGCACTAGTCTGGAGGGGTGCTATTTCTTTGGAGGGGCGTTGCTGCAAAGGTACCTGGAGGGGCGCCACTGGCTGAAAAATTAAATGGGGGTAGGGCACTCGGGCCCTCCCGGAGAGCTGCCTTTCCTTCTAAGGAAGGAAAGGAAAGGAAGGTCTTCTCTCAGAGCGGTGTGTTTGGCTGGAAAATACGAGGGGTACACTCGAGCATTCTCGAAGGGGTGCCTTTTCCCGGCCAGAGGGACGCCACCTTCCATGTGAGGGGCTCACGCCCCAGTGCCACCCCTGTATCTGCGCCTGGTTGTTGTTGCATCGAAATGTGTCCCCATAAAACAGGAAAGCATGGGAAAGGTCAGTGTAAGTCCATATTTACTACAGCAAAACAATCGTCCAATATATTCTGTTTTCCTGCTACAGGAGAGCAACCTTTAACGTAATTACAGCATTGCTCTATAGTGAATGTGAAATCGGTTCCAGCACCTACGATCTAAAGATAGGTATTCATAGGCAGCGACAGGCAGTGAAGCTTGCTAATTATGGCGGAACATTTTGTTCCCACAATATCAGATTTAACAAAGTAAATCTGAAAACCAGACCTTGAAAATGAAGTGGCTGAATGTCGACGATTTTTGGTGTTATATCTCTGTCCTGCCAAAACTTCCCGCGTCCCTAGTTTGTCCCCCCCCCAATTTTAAAACCGTGGCTACACACATGGGGCTACTCAAGATACGCTTTCATATCTTAGATATCGTATGGTCCGAACCTCATAGTCTGGGCTTCACAGAGCCTGAGTATCATGGCAATTGTCTTCCCCCCCCCCCCCTCCTCCCCCCACACACACACTACCTCTTACTATCGCCAGCTGGCAATAACTGCCGACAATTATTTGGCGTGCTGGACATCTCAACCGGGCCGTAGCGACCCTGCAGCGGGCCGCAGCCAGTGACACAGGTCGGTGTGCTGTGCGTGTCGCTGATTTGTGTCTGATTTGTGTCTGATTTGTGTCTGATTTGTGTCTGCCCACAGTTGGCAGCCGTCCAGCCGGCCAGCCCCGCATCATAGCAGTGGTGCGGGGCTAACTCGTGCCGCCAATGCATTGGCGAGACACCACACGGAGAACAAAGGTGAGACACCACACGGAGAACAAAGGTGAGACACCACACGGAGAACAAAGGTGAGACACCACACGGAGAACAAAGGTGAGACACCACACGGAGAACAAAGGTGAGACACCACACGGAGAACAAAGGTGAGACACCACACGGAGAACAAAGGTGAGACACCACACGGAGAACAAAGGTGAGACACCACACGGAGAACAAAGGTGAGACACCACACGGAGAACAAAGGTGAGACACCACACGGAGAACAAAGGTGAGACACCACACAGGAGAACACGGAAACAAAGGTGAGACACCACACGGAGAACAAAGGTGAGACACCACACGGAGAACAAAGGTGAGACACCACACGGAGAACAAAGGTGAGACACCACACGGAGAACAAAGGTGAGACACCACACGGAGAACAAAGGTGAGACACCACACGGAGAACAAAGGTGAGACACCACACGGAGAACAAAGGTGAGACACCACACGGAGAACAAAGGTGAGACACCACACGGAGAACAAAGGTGAGACACCACACGGAGAACAAAGGTGAGACACCACACGGAGAACAAAGGTGAGACACCACACGGAGAACAAAGGTGAGACACCACACGGAGAACAAAGGTGAGACACCACACGGAGAACAAAGGTGAGACACCACACGGAGAACAAAGGTGAGACACCACACGGAGAACAAAGGGAGACACCACCGGAGAACAAAGGTGAGACACCACACGGAGAACAAAGGTGAGACACCACACGGAGAACAAAGGTGAGACACCACACGGAGAACAAAGGTGAGACACCACACGGAGAACAAAGGTGAGACACCACACGGAGAACAAAGGTGAGACACCACACGGAGAACAAAGGTGAGACACCACACGGAGAACAAAGGTGAGACACCACACGGAGAACAAAGGTGAGACACCACACGGAGAACAAAGGTGAGACACCACACGGAGAACAAAGGTGAGACACCACACGGAGAACAAAGGTGAGACACCACACGGAGAACAAAGGTGAGACACCACACGGAGAACAAAGGTGAGACACCACACGGAGAACAAAGGTGAGACACCACACGGAGAACAAAGGTGAGACACCACACGGAGAACAAAGGTGAGACACCACACGGAGAACAAAGGTGAGACACCACACGGAGAACAAAGGTGAGACACCACACGGAGAACAAAGGTGAGCCGCGACGCCGACAGTCGCCACGCGGCCTGCCAAAGGCCTCGTGTGGACGGCCACCAGCCCTGCCGGCCCAGCGAGCTGATTATCACGCTGCTTCTCTGGCAGTCATGCCGGGCGCTGTGTGACCTGTGCAGTTGATGTACAAGTAGGCTGCAATAGCTAACTAACCGGCACTGCATCGAGGATGGTGGGATGTGTGCTGCTCCAGTCTCTCAGCCTGATTGGCTGTCTTCGTGTGTGCTGCTCCAGCCTCTCAGCCTGATTGGCTGTCTCCGTGTGTGCTGCTCCAGTCTCTCAGCCTGATTGGTTGTCTCCGTGTGTGCTGCTCCAGTATCTCAGCCTGATTGGTTGTCTCCGTGTGTGCTGCTCCAGTATCTCAGCCTGATTGGTTGTCTCCGTGTGTGCTGCTCCAGTCTCTCAGCCTGATTGGTTGTCTCCGTGTTGGTCGGCTTCGTCATCGGTGTTAATTCGTCAGCTATACCCTAATTAGTGTGCGATTTTTTTCGCCGGCTCTCGGCTGTTCTCCTCTGATAGTTGATAGCTCATAGACGCGCAGGTCAGAGCGGAGGTCAGCACCGATGGGCAGTGTTTGCGCAGTATCTGTACGCAGGTCGGCACGCCGATGTTGACCTGCCGATTAGTGCGCAGGTCAGTAACCATGTCGGCTAGGACGTGGAGCAGTGACTTGGATATGGGTGCTCAGCGCACACCGCGCATGCGGAGGGATGAGGCAAGTGTTGACAAATTACGCCATGACTGATCGGATTGAATAAGGACAAGAAGCATCACCCAATCCAATGTGGCATGTGGAGCATCTGTTGGTTCACGGAAGACTAGATGAAGGTGAGCTGGAGAAGAGTGAATAATACATTGAATAGCAACCTTTAAATAGTGCTAGATTGAATTGACACACGAATTTGGATTGAAAATGCGTGCACAATGCTAAAGGCGTCATTGCAACTATTTGTGTTGCCATTGCAACCAAGCTTCAATTAACTTCGTGGAGCAGGAAGGCGGGGTAATAGCATCACCAGCTAGCGTGATTATCCTACCGGTCCGTTTTGTGTCAATATCTACCATGGTGCGAACAGGAATCGTGAGGCGGTGGGCAGTTAATGAGCTCCCACAGTTCCCTGTGGTGTGGAAGCCTTGACGTGGGGCATTGTGGAAGCCAACTCTCTTCCTCTAAGACTGTGTTTGTGTGCCCGTTAGCATTCCATCTGGTGTCGAAGAAGGGTCCAGTGTCAAAGATTACCCATGTGTGCTCAGGGCTGGCGGCCAAATAAGGTTCATGTATGTATCTGAGAAAGCCCCGGTCGTGTTCCGAGAAGACCGATAGTCATGTGCTCTCCGTTATCCAGCAGTGCCGGCAGTGCCGCCACAGTAGCCGTCGTCACACCTGTCTCCGAGTCAGCGTCAGTAATTGTTTCTGCGGTGGGTGGGCGCGACGTCCGCAGACCCTCGTCAGCCTGACCAACCGAGTGCGTCTGGGACAGTTTCGATCAATCTGATCAACGGAACAGATCTGGAACTCTCTCGGTCAATCTGGCCAACGGAACAGGACTGGAACTCTCTCGGTCAATCTGGCCAACGGAACAGGACTGGAACTCTCTTGGTCAATCTGGCCAACGGAACAGGTCTGGGACTCTCTTGGTCAATCTGGCCAACGGAACAGGTCTGGGACTCTCTTGGTCAATCTGGCCAACGGAACAGGTCTGGGACTCTCTTAGTCGATCGGGCCAACGGGCAGGTCTGGGATCTTTCCGAGCAATCTAGCCAACGGGGCAGATCTGGGATATTTTCACATAGGCGTATGTTTTCACCTGGGCTGTGTTGGTGGCAGTGTTCGGACAAGTTCGACACATATACACATGCATGTGCAGACATCATTTAACTACATTATTTGATGCTAAAGCGATAGTCAAAAGTTAACTTCTTTAGACCTGTTGGTCAGGTTGACTGATTCGGAGGGAAATGGCGTGACGATTGCCATTGTGGCGGCACTTCCGGCGCTGCTCGGACCGATGCTGATGACCGGAGACATCGGCGCATGGCCACACACATGTTGTGTCCTGCCTCTGCTCTCCTTCCTTCGTGATATGGGGAAGGTAGGTAGCATAGTCAGGGCCAATATGTATAAATATATATATATATATATATATATATATATATATATATATATATATATATATATATATATATATATATATATATATATATATATATATATATATATATATATATATATATATATATATATATATATATATATATATATATATATATATATATATAATATATATATATATATATATACATATGTATATATATATATATATATATATATATATATATATATATATATATATACAATCGGGAAACGAATTACAGATACTCCAATAGATTTTGGAAGATGCCTAGCAACCTTCAAGATGAGAGATTAATGAACTTTGCTTATTCCCATCTATACTGGGCCGGTTAGAATTTAAGACGCCAATTAATCGTAGACCTAATGCTTCCGGTGGCGATGGTATGCAGATGATGTCTATCCCAGCCAGTCGACCGTAGTTGAAATGGCCCAACATCATTGTTTGACAGAACAGCGGGATTGGCAGAATGATGACATGGTGGCAGTCAAGTAAGCGAAGTAGAGAGATCGACAGTTCTATATGCAAGTAGTGCACCTTCCGTTGAAAGTGGAGCGCCGCAGGGATGCTAGCTACCTTGCCTGAGGCTACTAGACAGCCATGGTGGCCATAGTATGTCTTACCTGAGGCGTATGCGTTTTTTGTTTTGTTTTGTTTTGTTTGCTTTTAATGGTGGTCAGACAGGCTGAAAATGTCTAACTGTATTTCTTGAGATCCCTGAGATCCCTAAGGTGCCAGGGTACCTACACCTGAGGCATGAGGTGCTTCAGAGTTCCTACCTGGGGTGTCCGGGACCCCATGATCCTTCCACATGAGGTGTCAGAGGTCCTACTAGACCTGAGGTGGCAGAGAGCGGCCCATTTGGCGGTGCGACAGCCAGCCACGCTGACATGTCCCCCACGTCCTCCAATAGCGGCGGCGGCGATAAGATTCGTCTTTGTCCACGCTCTGGGCGGCGTCCACGAACGCCTTGACCCGGCACTGACCGACCGGCAATCAGCTGATGGTCGCCCCCTGCGCGGGCGCCCCAGTTCCGGTGGATCCGTGATTGCCCCTCCCGGCCGCCGCAGCCAGATCGGTCGGCGATTGCCGCTCCGACCCCGGGCGGAAGCTGCCCCCCCCTCCCCCGCCAAACGGCTCGGCCGTGCCCGGAACCGGCCAACTTTGGCCCACCCTCGGCTGACTCTGCGTCGGCAGAGCCGTCCAGCACCCGGACCTGTTTTTGTTGAAGTTATTCGAGCGTGTCCGAAGCACATCATACACATGTTATTTCAGGCAATTTGGGAGG
The DNA here is from genome assembly GCA_034440615.1 of Ashinkailepas kermadecensis. Lineage (NCBI taxonomy): Eukaryota > Metazoa > Arthropoda > Thecostraca > Neolepadidae > Ashinkailepas > Ashinkailepas kermadecensis. The sequence continues at coordinate 831,047 of JAOTOM010005128.1, read as the reverse complement.
TCGCACGTTTTGGACTGATTCCGGTAGATTTACAGGGAGCATTCGATAAGCTTGGTCAATTTTCACTCGAGAACATCCGTGTGGCAGCGAATTTTGTGTTGGTGTTGCAGGATCAGCTTCCATCCCAAATCCTACCCTGGAACGTTAGAAGAATATTGCTACGTAGGTGAAGTTCCATGTTTCGTCATGCATCTTGTCCGATACGGGAGATTTCAGGATAAATCACCAAGGTAGACCCCGAATTGTTCACCACACTTACTCCGACTTTGAGAAAACTTGTGCACTGTGCTATCTATGGCCCAGATTACGATTCTGATATTTGTTGGTTTCTAAGTCAAAGTGGTCATGGGATACAAGTTAATAATATTTTGAGATCACAGAGAAAGTTCATATAGAAAGTCGTTTTTATATGTTAGTATCAGCAAGCATCTTACCAAACCTATATATATCATTTCAGAGCGGTAGATCTGCCTAATGCACTTAGATTCAGTGTGGTCTTGTGAAGCCAACATTTGACCTCGTTAACACGTGACGTTTAATTGACCTCGTGATCTTTTCTCAAAAGTCCGATTTTGAAAATTATTTCGTTTTTATCTGATGGGTGCCCAATAACTTATCTATCTGATAGTGTATTGTTTTTCTTGTAAAGCTGAGTTTGTAATGGGTCACAGAGGTCAAATATATTAGTTCACATGAGCTCCAGGTAATGGTATTCTGCGTAACTAGGAGCATAGTCGATATGGATGTCGCTTAAAAGCCCAGCAATAGATCACTATAGATAGCTCAGCAATAGATCACTATGGTGATATTGTCACGTACGCCGAAGGTCAAAAAGTCACATGTGGGTCAGTGAGCTGACCTCGAGATAGTGGATTCGTGTGTATTGTAGAAGTGGTCGATATGGGCCTCATCTTAATAACCTTTGCTGATAATAGATCACGATTATATCAGGTTTCATTCTATGAGAGGTCACGGTGGTCACATGAGTCAGCCACCTGCCCTTATAAAGTTTAAGCTTGAAGTATGCATCATGGAAGGTATTCGATATGGGAGCGTTTGGGAGCACTTCGTTCAAAGAAAACAACAAGCCATCAACGTGTCATGAAAGATGACGTGGGTCACAGTTGGATATTTTGTTTGTTTTATTAGCGACGTCACGTTTTGCGGTGTCTTGTAGGATTCGGTGACGGTCTGGTCTTGTCGTGTTGCTGAGGCCTGTTGGCCTGTGTTGTGACGCGTCCACGAGTTACCGTCCGTCCGTTACCACTTCATTACCACTTCATGACGTTTTTGGAGATGTTTGTGGAAGCCGCCGCAGCCACGCACGTCCAATTGAGCAGGAAAGTGATTTAAGTTTACAAGTCGGACGATATTAGTAGGTTGTGCCCAGAAAAGGATGGATGATATGAAACCGTTCAAGATACAGAAGGCACGTAGTGCGCAGTACAAAAGGTTTCAGCTACATTTGGGTGATGTTCGCGAACTGTGCACTGCTTTTTGGGGAAGGAAATGACAGCTCTGCCATCGGGCTTTCAATCTTTGCAAGTCTGAAGCCTCACCATTGCGTGATGGCCGATGGCGGGGCACTCATGACGTCTGTATGTGATCTTGTTGATCATTGCAAGTTCATTGATGTTGGGCTTCCGACCGACGAGCATGCTTCTACGCTTTGTGACGCTGCACCGAAGCTGGCGGGTCTCCACTTTATCTCCAGGCGCAATTACAGTATTTTAAGTAGCTGCGTGACTATCTCTGACAGTTAGGCGGCCGTGGTCGGTGCGCTTTTTCTAAGTTTTTCATTCATTATCTAGGATGCGCCTCAACATTTTTATTGGGATGACTCCCAATGCACTCCTCATCCGCTAGCGATATGCATCAATGAGTCATACAAACTATTTTGCGTTGTCTAATTCCCCAACACAAAGTACGACTGCCGTGGCAGCGTTCCGGTCTGTGTGGATTCCGTTCCGGTCTATGTGGATTCCGTTCCGGTCTGTGTGGATCCCGTTCCGGTCTGTGTGGATTCCGTTCCGGTCTGTGTGGATTCCTTACATACGGCAGATGCATTCAGAACCGGAGAAAGTCCACTTCTTATCCGATGGTTGCGCTGGGAAACATAAAAGAATCATAATTTTGCAAATGTGTAGCCATCAGAAAGATTGGAGTATCATATGTGAGTGGAATTTGTTTTGGCAACCGTGCACGGCAAAAATGTATGCGATGCCATTGGTGGGTCGGCTAAGCGTGAGGTATTTCGTGTCTCCAACAGCCATTAGGTTAGCAAATATCTTCAGGATTCTTTGAAAACTGTGAGTCTTTCCTCGGCACTAAGATTAAGTTCTTCTTTGTCTCAGCGTCCGAAATGCATAGTGTGGCCAAAAACCCTGCAGTTTGGTTACGTAAATCGTTCCTCTCGAAGAGCCTAGCCTTCAACGCTTTGTGCCGTTAGATGGAATTATAATATGATAGTTGAGATAATGCTATATCTGCGAATGTCGACCATTGTGTAGGCCGCGTCCGTGACTGACATACATGATCCTGCCTCGAATAGTGCCGTGTTGAACCTTGGGAGATCATGCACATGATGACATATGTACCTGCTATGTTCGTGGTTCGCTTTTAGCTAAATGTGCTTGTAACTGAAGTTGTGTGATATCAAGTAATTCCCTAAGAAATGCTACCATTTCACCTGAATAATTTCTCAGAAGGCGAACGGAGTTTCTCACTGGGCACAAATCTTCATTTCAACGTTAGGTCACCGTGCATACCTATGTGACCTCTACGGCCTCACATCACTGGTTTTGGCACTGTCGTGCTCTCTGAACAAAAATTATTCCAATGACACCCATACCAATTACCCTCTATAATGTACATGCAATATTCATTTTGAAATCGGGACACTGATTCATGTGTCATCCCTGCAACCTCTGATGCACTTACATGTGTGACTATCTTGGTCTATGAGAAGAGTGCTTTGAAATGAGACCCATATCGCTCATAATCTGCAATGCACGCAAAGCCACAATTTTGAGGTCCGGTCACTGGCCCAGATGTTATTTCTCTGACCTATGGTGTACTTAGGAATATCATCATCGTGTTCTATGAGCGAACAGCTTTAAAACAATTTCCCCATAAGCTATGTTCATAGTCACACACAAAAACCGTGTTTGGAGGTCAGGTCATGCCCTGATATTTTACTTCAGTGACCCATTATGGAGTCAGCTTTACAAAGAAATATTGACGCCAACAGTTAGACAACTGATGGGGCAATGTTCGGTGAGAAAGAAATGCAAATACAAAATATGACATTTCAAAAGGCCCCAATGTCAAAAAGAGGTCACGAGTTAATATAACTTAAAGTTGACCTCAAGCAATCACAACTATTTTCATTGCAATTGATATATTTTCGTCTTTCAAATGACGTCTAAGCTTCGTACCCTAGTTCCCATCACCAAAAACATAACAATTATTTTTTATATGCACTTTTTCCCTGACCTCCAACCTGCAATTCATGACCCTTTGAGACCTAGGAAACTAAAAATCTCCAAGTTGTAATCTGGTCTGTCGATAACCATATGACCCCATTTTAGTCAACATCGGAGGAGGTTTGGTGAACATGCCTTGGTGATTTGTCCTGGAATCGCCCATACATGAAGAGAAACATTGGGTATGTTGGATGAAGAGAAAGACTGAGGAACTGATGACTGTTCAAATACATCTAGAAAGACTGAGGAACTGATGACTGTTCCAATACATCTAGAAAGTGGATGCATCTGAGGCTGCTCATTGCTTCCCAGTATTGAATTGTGAAGAATGAAGGTCGAGCCGCTACTATTGGTCAGCGCGAGGTGATATTGTAGGGGAGTTCTGTTCTCCTAGCTGCCACAATCTACGCTTGATATCGCTCGGCGACAACTTGTTTGTAAGTGCAATGGCCGTTAATTTCCCTTTTATTGACCGGGCTTACGAGCAGCAAAACGGCGACACCTTTTCATACGACGGCTTCAACAGATAACTACGAGTAGACACCAGCGCGTGTCTTTCAACAGTTCGTGTTCCAAATTTTGTCTGTACAGTCAACCGTTTAACAGCACCTCTGCTCAGCTCCCCTGTCCAGCTCCCTCTGCCTGTTCAGCTCAGCTGTCCAGCTCAGCTGTCCAGCTCCCTCTGCCTGTTCAGCTCAGCTGTCCAGCTCAGCTGTCCAGCTCAGCTGTCCAGCTCCCTCTGCCTGTTCAGCTCAGCTGTCCAGCTCAGCTGTCCAGCTCCCTCTGCCTGTTCAGCTCAGCTGTCCAGCTCAGCTGTCCAGCTCCCTCTGCCTGTTCAGCTCAGCTGTCCAGCTCAGCTGTCCAGCTCCCTCTGCCTGTTCAGCTCAGCTGTCCAGCTCCCTCTGCCTGTCCAGCTCAGCTGTCCAGCTCCCTCTGCCTGTTCAGCTCAGCTGTCCAGCTCAGCTGTCCAGCTCAGCTGTCCAGCTCAGCTGTCCAGCTCCCTCTGCCTGTCCAGCTCAGCTGTCCAGCTCCCTCTGCCTGTTCAGCTCAGCTGTCCAGCTCCCTCTGCCTGTCCAGCTCAGCTGTCCAGCTCAGCTGTCCAGCTCCCTCTGCCTGTTTAGCTCAGCTGTCCAGCTCCCTCTGCCTGTCCAGCTCAGCTGTCCAGCTCAGCTGTCCAGCTCCCTCTGCCTGTTCAGCTCAGCTGTCCAGCTCCCTCTGCCTGTTTAGCTCAGCTGTCCAGCTCCCTCTGCCTGTTCAGCTCAGCTGTCCAGCTCCCTCTGCCTGTTTAGCTCAGCTGTCCAGCTCCCTCTGCCTGTCCAGCTCAGCTGTCCAGCTCAGCTGTCCAGCTCCCTCTGCCTGTTTAGCTCAGCTGTCCAGCTCCCTCTGCCTGTTCAGCTCAGCTGTCCAGCTCCCTCTGCCTGTCCAGCTCAGCTGTCCAGCTCCTGTCCAGCACTGCCTGTCCAGCTCCCCTCTGCCTGTTCAGCTCAGCTGTCCAGCTCCCTCTGCCTGTTCAGCTCAGCTGTCCAGCTCCCTCTGCCTGTCCAGCTCAGCTGTCCAGCTCAGCTGTCCAGCTCAGCTGTCCAGCTCCCTCTGCCTGTTTAGCTCAGCTGTCCAGCTCCCTCTGCCTGTTCAGCTCAGCTGTCCAGCTCCCTCTGCCTGTTCAGCTCAGCTGTCCAGCTCAGCTGTCCAGCACAGCTGTCCAGCTCAGCTGTCCAGCTCCCTCTGCCTGTTCAGCTCAGCTGTCCAGCTCCCTCTGCCTGTTCAGCTCAGCTGTCCAGCTCCCTCTGCCTGTCCAGCTCAGCTGTCCAGCTCAGCTGTCCAGCTCAGCTGTCCAGCTCCCTCTGCCTGTCCAGCTCAGCTGTCCAGCTCCCTCTGCCTGTTCAGCTCAGCTGTCCAGCTCCCTTGCCTGTTCAGCTCAGCTGTCCAGCTCAGCTGTCCAGCTCAGCTGTCCAGCTCCCTCTGCCTGTTCAGCTCAGCTGTCCAGCTCCCTCTGCCTGTTCAGCTCAGCTGTCCAGCTCAGCTGTCCAGCTCCCTCTGCCTGTTCAGCTCAGCTGTCCAGCTCCCTCTGCCTGTCCAGCTCAGCTGTCCAGCTCAGCTGTCCAGCTCAGCTGTCCAGCTCCCTCTGCCTGTTCAGCTCAGCTGTCCAGCTCCCTCTGCCTGTTCAGCTCAGCTGTCCAGCTCAGCTGTCCAGCTCAGCTGTCCAGCTCAGCTGTCCAGCTCAGCTGTCCAGCTCCCTCTGCCTGTCCAGCTCAGCTGTCCAGCTCCCTCTGCCTGTTCAGCTCAGCTGTCCAGCTCCCTCTGCCTGTCCAGCTCAGCTGTCCAGCTCAGCTGTCCAGCTCCCTCTGCCTGTTTAGCTCAGCTGTCCAGCTCCCTCTGCCTGTTCAGCTCAGCTGTCCAGCTCCCTCTGCCTGTCCAGCCGCGAGCCGCCGCTCGTGCGAGGGACCGTACCATATAACCACCCCCACCTAGCGGAAGTCACGCTCAGCCCAGCAGAAGTCACGGGGGCGTCGGTCGGCCATCGACACAGCCGCTGGCTCAGCACAGCAGAAGTCACGGGGGGAGGGGGGAGGGCCGTCAGCCAACGGTCGGCACATTGGCAGATTAGCTCGCCATGCCACGTACTGCGATGCGGCGGACAGCGGGCGGCAAGTTAGAGCATATACATCTATGATTGTATAACATGGTTCATTACTAATGAGTGAGTAGTTAACTTCGCTACAATATCTACCTTTACGCCAACATATTTCTTGAGCCGTTATCAACATTAGGACGTTTTAGCTGCAGTGGTGGTCATGACCTTTTAATCCCCGGAATAATTCAATTTTCTAGCGCAAAATCGTTCCTATGGTCACAGCACACACATACACACAGCGATCCTGGGGTATGATTGTGTGGTGCGCGGCTAACACTAGCAAAGTGTTTGTGGCAGCCGACTAAATCATACCGGGGAGCAAACATACAGGGAAGCAATCCACAATGTCAATGTTTGCACAGAGTAATGGTGGTGTTTAAGTGTAAGCTGGAGTAACAGCTGGTGCTTGTTGTGCGACCATCACTGGCTGTGCGACACACCTCACAATTTCAGGGCTGTAGCAATCATGCTTGCCTGAATGCAGTCAGGTCAGAACGTGGTGGCCCGTTCTTGCATGCAAGCACAAACACATGGCCCTGCGAGTGTAATTATGGTAGTTGTAGTGGGTTCTGTGATTCTCAATGTATTCTTAATGGACAAGGTCAGGTCGGATGAATGCTCTGCCAGTACGAGCAGCTTTAACATGCTGATCCCGATTGACCTAGGGTGATCTGACCAACACTGAAAAAAACACTTTAACACCCCGAGCAGAGTTACGATAAACCGGCCCAAAATGAGTACCGTGAGGGGTGTTCTGAGCCAAAATCTGGTGCATAATTCCATCTCCACTACCCCCGGTTGGGGTGTACGGAATTGCGACACCCTTGTAGGGTATAAGCAGTCCTCATCCAGGGTGTCGGTTATGACGGCTAACACCCTATAACAAATCAAGCTACTCCCGTTACGAGTGTCGGTGACACCCCTTCTGAGACCTATGACACCCGTCTCGGGTATATCAATTCACCATAACACCCCCACGGGGTGTCGCTTCTCAAATGTAACACCCGCTCAGGGTTCCATTGACACCTGATTTGTCCTCCTTTACACCACGGAAGGGTGCTGATCTCGATAAGCAACTCCCTACTGGGGTGTTACACCCGATTTTCATTTGCCACGCCCGCTTTGGTCGTAGCCTATAGTTGCACCTATATATACTTATAGGGACCATTATAGGTGGCTGTTAATGTATATCTATAGGCAAACAGATGATTCGCCACTCCTGTGGTATGTTACTTATTCATGACATCATGGAAGTGTGTCATGGGGGCCGATTTTGGCACCATCTAACACACGTTTTGGATGCACTTATCGGGTCCTCTTTTTATGTGCAATACCAGCATAAATGGTTGTCTTAAAAAGGACTCCCCAAAACGCACCGGGTATCAGATGTCATGTCGAGAACATCAGCAATGTGTTTTAATATATACATACATACATATATATATATATATATATATATATATATATATATATATATATATATATAATGATAATATTATAAATAATAATGGGAGAGGGAGAGGACGAGAGAGAAAGAGACAGTGACAGAGACAGAGACAGAGACAGAGACAGAGACAGAGTCAGAGACAGAGACAGAGTCAGAGACAGAGACAGAGAGACAGAGAGACACAGAGACAGATAGACAGAGAGACAGATAGACAGAGAGACAGAGAGACAGAGAGACAGAGAGGCAGGGAGACAGAGAGACAGAGAGACAGAGAGACAGAGAGACAGAGAGACAGAGAGAGAGATGAAGAGAGATGAAGAGATATAAATTTGAAAGCAAGTTTGTCTTTAGAATAGTAGAAAAACTGATTGCTGGAGTTAAACACTGTATCTACAGAAGTGCAAATTTCTGAAAATGAGTGACGGAGCTCAAGCATTAGCATGGGCTAAGGTGTAAAACAAAATTATTGAGCGGCCGACCCATAGGTTCTTAAGCTAAAGTTCGTGACGCTCAGTGAAGCATTGCGGTGGCTCCGGGCATGTACAAGCTTTACAAGACACCCCTGGTTTCTTCCATACATTCGTGATGACATGAAACTGACCAAATCTTCACGGCAAGCTCAAGTGGTAATATTTTTATTCGACTCACTTTTTAACTTATATTTGAGATAATCTGCGTCGCAACTTTCATCTGCGCCATTTCTCAACCTTACGTACTGCTGCGATGTGCTTTCAATTCAGTATATGAAGCCATACTGCTAGGATATTTTTCCGTTGTCTGCATCTGCACATGTCGGTCAGTACTTAGTAACTTACCCCACTTCATGTAGCAATTATGTCGACGAAAAGAAGCAAAGGAAGCATTTAAGATACAGATTTCCTCAGATATAAAGCTATGACAATAACAAACATCGCCTAGTGATTTACGAAAGGTTCGATATTTGATGTAACGTCACTAATGAGAGAACATGGGTGCTTCAACACATATCTGCTACCCTTAAGTATTAACGAGCATGGTAGCATGCTTTACTACCATTCTAATCGGCGGTAAAACATCATAAATTGTGCATTCCCGGAATCATTTTGATAACTTCATGTGATTCGGGACATACATCCTGACATCCGGTGCTGCACTGACAATCGCAATTACCCCCTTCTCCACAGAATACCAATTCACCGATTGCGGGTGATGTGGTTCAGTACCTTGTATAATGGTGCTGAAATAATAAGCATGCATACAACGTCAAGAACACGAAACTGTTTTCATGTATTACGTTGTCAATCGTACAAGTTCACAGGACAGACACGCAACCTAAATATGAAACTCCGTTGTTCGCATAAGTATGCTTTAATGAGGCAGAATTCCTCTGGAAATGTACAAACACACACACACATATACACACACACACACACACACGCACACACGCACATACGCACATACACACATACACACATACACACATACACATATATATATATATATATATATATATATATATATATATATATATATATATATGTATGTATACATATGTGTGTGTGTGTGTGTGCGTGTGTGTGTGTATGTGTGTATGAACTTCTTGAACAGCGATGAAAAAATCAGCCGCACAAACCTCACCCCTTCAACACGCTTTGCTTGTCCATCGTCGTCAAGAACCTCTCCACACGACTTGCACTCTTTCCACTTTTAAACCCGCACATGGCGTACATCAACTGACCCATGTTCCTATGTCGGCCAGTAAAGTTCAGGTCATACACTGCATGAGCCGCCGCCCAACGGAAGCTATCCAAGACCATGCCTTCCTCTTCGACCCAAATCTCCACCACGCCGATACTGAGACCGCCAGGGTGGATTCTTCCAATACTACAGTCGCGGTCCTTATTACAGAAGTCGTCCCACTCTTCGCCCATTGCAGGGGCGACGTGTTGGATAGTCTCTTCTGCGAAACATAAAGAAATATGGAGAGAGTAGTTCCTGACTGCACGTAGAGACATTGTGCAGAACTCATTTCAGTGAGCGCAGTCGGAACGAAATTCTGGCGTAGCGAAGTAGGATAGCGATCCTCTCAGAACACCTCAGCGTGAAAACACTGCAAAATATGGCTGCCGCTACTTGAACTTTCTGACGAACTGAAAAGGAGAAAGGAGAACCCTGAAACTTAATATTATTGCCCACAATCATCGAGCCTTGAAGGAGAACCGATCTCAGTTCAAGACTTCATTAATTTTTATTCTTTATGAATTGAAGAAAACATATTCTACCAACAGAGCTTATGGATCGCGAAAAGCAATGTGTTGTGTAATATTACCTCATCACCTTGCAATAATAATACAGACTAATGAATGTGTTGTAATACTAGATGCACACCAACCCCGCAATGTTGGTGTGTTCAGAATAATAAATGTACTTAAATGTGCCCATTCCAGACCGTTGCTCCCTCAAAGCGGGATTGAATTGATTTAGCACAAAATTAGCTCATCTACTCTAACCTGACCTGACCGAACATATGCCTACCTAGCCTATCCTAACCTAATCTGACCTGGTAAACTTGACCTGATCTGGCCTGATTTGATCTGACCTACCATACTTTTTCCTAAATTAATTTCCATTCGAGCAATAACACAGATGTATTTTCCTGTATGCAGCATACTTTTTATTCACATATCAATCATTCCCACGGCAGTCTGGCTGGCGTGATAGCATGTGTGCCTCTGTATGCCTTTCAACCGATGAAGTTGACTCAGAAACAAACCCGGCGATCGATCGATGCATTTGGAGCCGCATGAGACGGCCGAAGATGATTTATGGTAATGGTTCCGGGCAGCCTTAATTGTGGGCATATTATTTTCGATGCGGAAAATCTGAAAATATTGTGGCATTACAATGATTGGCGCTACGCGTGGGTACCGCTTTCCAGCAGAAAATTGTGTCTGAAAGCAGCGTCAGCAGTGTGAGAAGCGCCGACGTCAATGGGGAAAACGTAGCAGATACATGAACCCGAGCGTCCCAAGCATTCTTTTCCTGCACCGAATATATAGATTACTCCTTTGATCGCGTGCTAAGCCGAAGGTTTCAATCGATATGATATAACATAATTATCGGACACACGGATTATGTACAGACAGACAGTTTTTGTGTCGGAGATACAATAAGCTAATGTAGTCATGTTTTGTAGAAATGCTCTAAAAAATGTTTTGGTCTCTGCATATATCTAGCTTTCTTGATGAAGACAATATAATCGCAGCGTCGGGAAATATCCTTGAATTTCGATCTGAAATAATTTTCGCCCATTTAATGTATAATTTCGCGTACATCATTCCACTAATTTCACCTATATAACACGCTGTTGCACGTCGTATGATGTTTAGCAGTTCTTCAGTTCTACTTTGATTTCGTGAATTAGAGGCTGTTGATCAGAGTGGAAAGGAAAGTCAACGAAGAAGGTGCAAGTTATGGAACCTACACATTATTTCATTGGCGGCTCAGGCTAAAATCCATATCCCGCACAGTGAAGACGGTTTATTCACTCCATCTCGTACTAAACCGAAAATGTTATTCGGTGCGGTACAGCGGAGGCTATGGAACGTCCTGTGACGCTTAATACATATTAAAACTCTGGTATGTAGAACAGCGTAAGGTTACTTTGCAACGCCTCAGACTTTCTCCACTCAATATGCGTTTAAGTTGTCATACTTTTCGTCTCGCGACCCGCAAGCGTTAGCCGTACATGAAATTGATTTATGGTTTCGTGCTGGTATTTTCTAGTCTCGACTTCGCAGCTATAAGCTGTGAATTTGGTAGTGCTCGGTTGTAAAACTATATTAAACCGCGAGTTGGCAGATAAATTCAATAAATCATCGGGTAGTAGTAGGTTTTTAATTTTTTTTAACCTACGAGGGGTTTGATGATTTTATCCCGCACTGCATAGAAAGTAATGACAGTTAATGAAATGCAGTTTTCCCATGCATGAATATTCGGGTTTGTTTTATCTTGTATCTATAGTCCTGAATACATACAAACAATGAAAAGATGCCTTAAGCATTCTTACCTTTAAAAACTTTAAAACTTTAAACTTTGTATCGTCACCGAATGCTTAGCAACCTCTGCTACCCTATATCACATACACATTGTCTTTCAACTGTCTTTCAACTATGATAAGTGCAAGGTTATGCATCTGGGTCTGGAGGTGAGACTTTCAGATGTGCAATGGGAGGGTGGGAACTGGATGTTTTTTTTGAAGAGGAAAGAGTTGGTTTCAAAAGACCTTAAAGCAGAATAACAATGTATCTCAGCTAGGAACAGGGCACTCAGAATGCTGAGTGTCCGCCATACGCAGTGACACCCGCAATGACATTCAGCGGCGCATCCAGGAGGACGGACGCCGATCGATGTGGCAGCACATCAGATCCACCGTCAGTGGTGGGAAGCCCGTCCGTATGGTGCCCGACGCCACACCCGATGAACTGAACAATTATTTCGTTGGCATTGGTCCGCGTGTTGCGAGTGAGGTGAGAGAGTTGGGAGAGATGCCAGACCTAGCATGCCGTCTACCACGTGCTGGCGCCTGTGCGTTTTGTGTGGCACCTCTGACGCTGTCAGAGCTGAGGACCGTCATCCTGGGGATGAGTGGCTCGTCGGCTTGCGGCGAGGACGGGGTCAGCATACACATGGTGCGCCTATCCTTTGACGCGATCGGCACGGTGCTCCTGCATTTGATTAACTCCAGCATTTCCTTTTCTGATGTTCCTCGATCCTGGAAGCACTCCCTCGTTCATCCTATCTTTAAGTCGGGCGATCCTACCAGCCCTTCCAACTAACGTCCTATTTCCATAGTTCCTGTCATTGCCAAAATTGTAGAGCGTGCCATTCACCAACAGCTCTACAATTACATGTCCCAAAACGACCTCCTGTCCTCAACCCAGCACGGTTTCCGTCCACGTCACTCGACAGAAACCGCGCTGACTTCCATGTCCGATCATATCCTATCCGCCAATGACCGAGGTGAGTTAACCCTTCTTTGCGTGCTGGACTTGAGCAAATGCTTTGATGTAATTGATCATTCAAGGCTCTTGACTAAATTAAGCATCCACGGTATTGACACTTCTTGGTTCTCTGCATACATTTGCGATCATACCCAGAGTGTCAGCCTCACTGACAATCTGGGCAATCTCAAAAAGTTTACTCCGCTTTCCAACGGCATTGGTGTCTTTCAGGGATCTGTTCTCGGCCCGCTCCTCTACTGCATCTTCGCCAACGACCTCAGTCTGTTCGTTGAAGGTGCAGTGGTAGTCCAATATGCGGACGACACCCAAATTTTGGTTAGTGATAAAAAATCGGAATTTCGAAACATCGTCACGAGGTTGGAATATGTTTTGGCCTCTCTTGACTCTTGGTTTCGTGCAAACGGCCTCAAAGTGAATGCCGGAAAGACTCAACTGATGCTGCTGGGAAGTCAGCAAAATTTGCGCCACCCCCCGAAATTACCGTAAAATTTAGCGATCAAGACCTAACTCCCATCTCCGAAGCTAAAAATATCGCATTAATCTTTGGCCGCTCTCTCAGCTGGGACTCCCACGTCTCCGTCATCACTAGGCGCTGCTTCGTTACTTTGAGTGGTTTGTCGCATCTGAGGAGTTACATGCCGCCCGCTGTCATCTCCACTTTAGCCAATTCCTTGGTACTTTCGCAGATCCGGTATTGTATTTCGGTGTACGGCAATGGAACGCAAAATAATCTGTCTCGCATCCAAAACATTATTAACTATGCAGCAAAAGTAATTTTTGGCCGCAAAAGATTTGATCATGTATCGGATCTGCTGGAGAAATTGAGCTGGCTGAGCGCGCGGGACCTCATTCAGTATCACACGCTGACCTTGCTGCACAAGGTGCGTCGCCTGGGTGAACCAGAGTCACTAGCCTGTGAATTTGCTCTGGTATCACAGATACGTGACAGGACCACCAGGCAAGACAGCGATCTGTACGTACCCAGATCGCGAACCGACATGGGCAAGCGACGTTTTTGTAGTCGCGCGGCTAGACAATACAATGCCTTGCCGCCCGATCTGACGCGGCTACCCATCCCCCCGTTTGGACCGCACCTGAAGCGTCACTTGCGTAGGAACCCGGACTGCGGAGGCACTTAGCGCCCATTTTATGTGTCTGCTTTTTATGACTGCTTGTAGACAATATCTGAATGTATGATACTTCTGCCGACCTCCTTTTATTTGTATGGCTTGAGGCTGCAATAGCCACGAGTTAATTGTGGATGGCCTTAATACATGTCCGTCTGTCTGGGACTCATTAATAGGAGTGTGAGATATAAGAGCAAGGAAGTCATGAAAAAACTGTACTTAGCATATGTGTGACCTCACTTGGAATATTCTGTATAAGCACGGAGCCCCTACTTGGAAAAAGATATAGATATGTTAAAAAAGAGTGCAGCACAAAGCCACTAGACTCATCAGTGGAATAGGTAACTTAGAATATGGAGAAAGGTTTATGGCATTATATATGTGCACACTCAAGTATAGGAGATTAAGGGGGGGGACATGATTGAAATGTACAAAATTGGTAAGGGCTAGATCAGGTCAGTTTGAATGATGCTCTTCTGTTTAGAGCATCACATAGGGGTCATCAATTCAGGTTAGACAAGTTGATGTGTAGGACAGTTAAGCGACAACAGGTCTTCAGTCAACGGTTGTTGACCAGTGGAATAGACTGCCTGCTGATGTTGTGGGGGGTTCCTCATTGAGTGTATTTAAAAGTAGGGTCGACAATTTTTTTCCACAGGAAAATCTTGTTTTTTAGTTCTAATTAGTGATGGATGGGGTGAGATTTATGCTAAGTAAGTGTGCACGGCATAGACACTTTTAAGCAGGCATAGATGCAGTTTGAAAATTATTGGTAAGACATTCAATCCGCATGCGTTAAGAGGGATCAAGTGAATAGGGCTGGATAGCTACGATAGATAAGCATTGATAGGCGTATGGGATGTTGGTGGATGGTTTCTTTAGGATGTGGTGTTGGTTGGGGTGGGTCTTTTTACCAGGCTTATGGTATCTTCCATTTACAGACTTAACTGGATGGGCCCTTGTGGCTCTTATTAAGTCTAAATACTTCATGACTTTATGACTTTATGACATTTTTGCTTAGCACGCTTGACCCCCAGTGACAATTCCTTAAAATTTGACATGACTAAGTTCCTCGATGATCTTCAAAAATCGATACCTCTGTTTCTAAGACGTGGGCGTTGCCACGGCCTGGGAAGTGGAAGACGTGTTCACTCGCCCCCTAATTTAGTTAAATTTAGCATTCCGCCTGTGGCGTCGCATGGACAACCGACCAAACTGCCCCGCTACTGCTGTTCAGACATCCATGTCGCCGTCACTGCAGGTATACCTACTTCCGGTATACCAAACTCCCCCGCTACTGCTGTTCAGACATCCATGTCGCCGTCACTGCAGGTATACCTACTTCCGGTATACCAAACTCCCCCGCTACTGCTGTTCAGACATCCATGTCGCCGTCACGCGGGATACCTACTCCGGTATACCAAACGCCCCGCACCGTTCAGACATCCATGTCGCCGTCACGCAGGAACCTACTCCGGAACCAAACGCCCCGCTACTGCGTCAGACATCCATGTCGCCGTCACCGGGTATACCACTCCGGTATACCAAACGCCCCGCTACGCTGTTCAGACATCCATGTCGCCGTCACGCGGGAACCACTTCCGGAACCAAACCCCCGCTACCTGTTCAGACATCCATGTCGCCGTCACTGCAGGTATACCTACTTCCGGTATACCAAACTCCCCCGCTACTGCTGTTCAGACATCCATGTCGCCGTCACTGCAGGATACCTGCTACCGCAATCCATCAGTTAAGTTTTACGTATAATGAGGGATGCTGGCAAGACACACGAATGTTCGCCTTGTTCTTTGAAGAATTGGCAATGCCCAAACTCAAGTATCCTTCATAGGGAATGCGTTTATAATTTGACACCTTTATGAGGTGTTATACGCCCAGCTTTGACGAAACTACGCCCGGTAAGGGAGTTAGCGGAATGGGGTGTTAAGCTACCCTGCCTTGGGGTGTCAGTGGGCCGACAACCACCCGGGGTGTTTGCGACTCCCAACTCCCCTGTGAGGGGTTAACAGCGTGCTTACAACACCCTGAGTTCCACAATAAAGGCTACCGACACCATTGACAGGTGTTTGAGGTATTCAAGCTTTGGGTGTTGGGGTGTTGAAACGTTTTTCAGTGTACGACTTCGTTAAGTTCATGGTAGCTCTGCTGAAATCCTCTTATCCACCCGCTTACCCTGAACGCTCCATGTCCTATCATTATTTAGCTTCCGAGGGCTTGGGAGTCGTAATATCTCCCTTTCAACCGCTCGTTTTAAGATGCACTGCATCTGTGCACTTCTTAATATTACAATATCGACCATTGACGCTGTGTGAAAAGAATGTACCCATGTACACAGAAGTCAATCCACCAAAAGCTAATCCACGCGGCCATTTGCCGGTGGTGCCACCCTCCATTACCAGGTCACTGAGGGTCCTTGTCCTCTGGTTTATCTTGAAAAGCGCAGGAACCGTTGCCGCGGTTGGGCTCAACCTTTGGACGCCTTGACATTGGCAACAAGGCTACACATAAGAAAAACTGAGTATCATTTCGGGACAGGCCAATATGGCATCATGAAATCATTTATAGGTCCTCACCAATTATCTTGGTTCGGCACCAATTATCTTGGCTCTGCACTCTTGGTTGCACCAATTATGTTGGCTCGGTACCAATTGTCTTGGCTTTGCACCAATTTTCTTGGCTTGGCACCAATTATCTTGGCCCGGGACCAATTTTTTTTCGGCTTGGCACCAATTATCTTGGCTCGGCACAAATTCTCTTGGCTTGGCACCAATTATCTTGGCTCTGCACCAATTGTTCAATTAATGGAAGGCTAAAATGAACAAATGTTCGCGACTGAGAACACCTTCATACATGGTTAGCATTTATTAAATTGCCTCAGGTCAATCTTAGCCACCAATGATCTGATTCAAGGTCATGTTAGGTCAAACATGTGCCAGCTTTTTATACATGATGTCATGGTGCTTCCTAAGTGTTTCGGTGCACCGACGACGACAGTGTTCACCTGCGGACCCTACACCTACTAATGATCCCTAAGATCCCTGGCCCCTGAGGTCCCTGAGATCCCTGAAGGTTAGCTGGATTTTTTTTCTCTTCAAATCTTCCAAAACTTTCGCTTCCATCTCTCAATTGGTTCCAGAAATAAGACGGGCTCCCCCCCCCCAGTGAATATTAGTGGCGGAACACGCCAGTGACTGCAGGGTTAATAGTTCTGAGGGAACGCTGAACTGTATGTGCTATGTTTGTTGTGTGCATGCACCACGCAATTCTGTCTTCGGTTTTATGCGATTTGGTTCATACTGACATACGCGTTTATTATTAGTAATTCCCGTTGACAATATATTAAATGCCAGCACATACATTGTGTATTCAATATATGATTAATCAATGAATGCAAATTAAGTCAAATATTTTTGGTACTTTGCATGGGGTGAGCTTGGCAAGAAAGGTAGGTATTTCAGGACAAGGGACCTCAACATGAGTGATGTACCATAGTGGTGTTGCAGTAACTGGCATCTAGTCACAACTTGTTGCCTTATTCGACTTACTCGGCATGTGAAGAGTACGTTCGCTATCGGCGTAAGTCCACAGTACCACTGAGTAACTACTAACTCTAGTAACTCCGCGGTACCACTGAGTAACTACTAACTCTAGTAACTCCACGGTACCACTGAGTAACTACTGTCAGATCAGCTCTGCGGTAGACCATGCAAACTGAATTTCGCATCCGTCAAGCTTTGTGTATAAGAAACAAAATTAATCCACACGAAAATTTCTTGACAACATCGCTAATGTATCAGGAAAACAAATTTGGTCTTCGTTGGCTTCTCGGTCAATTTCAACATCTGATATACTTTATTTAACTTACCAAAGCAATCTCTGAGATGGGGCCCATGCTTTTCACTTTCATGTCGATCTCCACCAGTGTGGGTGATCCTGAAAGCAAGGAAACAATACATCAACCATCAATGTGCGGGAGGATCAATTTTACACCCACTAAGGTGTTTTCTAAGGTTTATTGTAGGTCTTCCAAGGTGTTTGTTGCAATTCCAGTGAAGTTTCTAATACATGACAGGCGTACCTTGTGGCAATATATTGAGTCCCACTCAATCAAATTCATTGAGTTGGGCAGGTCAATTTCAGGTCACGCTTTCTTCCGGACGTGGTTTGTGTGACCTGAAGTCATGTGACTAGATCGTATTGCATTTTTACCAAGTAATGTATATTTGACTACACAGGCGCTATGAAAGCTGCAGTGGGGTAATGCGAAGCAAAATACATACATCAGTGCTGGATGTTGTAATTTTGAACGTTGATTTCTATTTTAGCGTATTTAATATTCACAAGATCAAAGCTCAGGGTAGAGCAGAACAGAACGCTGTTCTAGAAACTGTCCAAAGTTATGGGAACTGCGCGATGTCATGGCTTTGCGTTGTTGAGCATTACGTCCATCGAAACACGATCTATTACAAAAAAGAACTTTCGCAACATACTCCGTCATCGCTTCTTCTTCTTTGAATGCAACATTGACCCCTTCCACGACCAGCATAATGGCCGAATACATTGCTGGCAGCCTGGCCAAGTCTTCGTCTTTCATTGGTATGCATATCATCCACATCAAATCAAAAACGCATTTGTCGCATGCAAAGGCTCCGAAAATTATGGAGGCGACCGGGTGAATAGAAGAGCGCCGACATTGCCATCTTCGACCTGAAAAAAGGTAGACTGTCTTGCTTATGTGGTTTTAAGTTTCAAGGACGCCATGAGCGCTACTTCATGTGGAAGGAGTTCATCGTGCTGGCATGCATCAATTTCTGCAGTTGGGGTTCGCCTACGTAAAGGTCCGTTTTCTTCTAAGCAGAGTAACTGCTCCATCTGATTATTAGGGCCACATTTCATCGTAGAACGTGACCGAGCCCTGCTTGTGATGTTGAACATGTATATTTACATTGCTATTTTCCGCCATTGCGCTTGTCGCTAAGACATCAACCAAAAGCCTTAGGATAATTTAGTGCCTCTGCAAGCAGCTTTCACGGAAGAAGTCCGAAACGGTAGAGAATGGTAGATAGTCAT
This sequence comes from Ashinkailepas kermadecensis, assembly GCA_034440615.1. Lineage (NCBI taxonomy): Eukaryota > Metazoa > Arthropoda > Thecostraca > Neolepadidae > Ashinkailepas > Ashinkailepas kermadecensis. Next base: position 812,265 of record JAOTOM010005128.1, on the reverse strand, counting down.
ACAAGGTCCAGTACCTTAGTCTGAGGTCACGGCTTAAAAAGAGTTGGCTTTCAATGCCAGGCATCAGAACCACTTTCAACTATCCGCGATCAGAGGAAATTCGACGCTATCGGCAGCCAAAAACGGCTGAGGCTGACCTGCCAGTGCACAGTGAGCGACAACATCTTTCACGATCAGAGGAAGTTTGATGCTTTCCGCAACCAAAAACGGCTGAGGCTGACCTGCCAGTGTACAATGAGCGACAATATCTTTCACGATCAGAGGAAATTTGATGCTATCCGCAACCAACAACAGCTGAGGCTGGCCTATGAATGTACAATGCATATGAACGAGTATGCCCAGCACAACATAATATATTATAATCATTACAGATATAACCACTTCTGGTAATAAACCGTCAGTTATCACCAATGAGGGTATTTGAAAGCAAACCGACTTGCCTCAACAGCCGCATCTTCCGCCAGAGAACTGTCATTTAAGTGCATTAAAGTTGAGATATATTGTTTGGCACTAAGCTAACTTGTATTCTCCTTGAAATGCACCTCTAATTTTGCTCCTCGCTGGATTACTTTCTCCAGTGACGTTGACTGGTGCAGTGCGCCCGGTTTGCACTGACCTCCCAGGTTGGGTCTCAGACTGCTGTCGTATCCGCTGGATTACTTTCTCCAGTGACGTTGACTGGTGCAGTGCGCCCGGTTTGCACTGACCTCCCAGGTTCGGTCTCAGACTGCTGTCGTATCCGCTGGATTACTTTCTCCAGTGACGTTGACTGGTGCAGTGCGCCCGGTTTGCACTGACCTCCCAGGTTGGGTCTCAGGCTGCTGTCGTATCCGCTGGATTACTTTCTCCAGTGACGTTGACTGGTGCAGTGCGCCCGGTTTGCACTGACCTCCCAGGTTGGGTCTCAGGCTGCTGTCGTATCCGCTGGATTACTTTCTCCAGTGACGTTGACTGGTGCAGTGCGCCCAGTTTGCACTGACCTCCCAGGTTGGGTCTCAGACTGCTGTCGTATCCGCTGGATTACTTTCTCCAGTGACGTTGACTGGTGCAGTGCGCCTGGTTTGCACTGACCTCCCAGGTTGGGTCTCAGTCTGCTGTCATATCCGCTGGATTACTTTCTCCAGTGACGTTGACTGGTGCAGTGCGCCCGGTTTGCACTGACCTCCCAGGTTGGGTCTCAGGCTGCTGTCGTATCCGCTGGATTACTTTCTCCAGTGACGTTGACTGGTGCAGTGCGCCCGGTTTGCACTGACCTCCCAGGTTGGGTCTCAGGTTGCTGTCGTATCCGCTGAGCAGGTTGTCCAGCAGCAGCGACACATTGCGGTGGCTGTTCTGCTGCACGGTCGTCACGCTGCAGAAGAGGAAAAATCGCGCATCAAACCAGCAGTTGAGAGTTAAGCGTGACACACGCAAGCGGCATAGTATGGGCATCGCCATCGGCTGTGGACTTACACTTCAGGGGGTATACCGTGTCCAGTATGTGGGTGTCAGTTATTGTGGGCTAACACTTCAGAGGGTATACCATGTCCAGTATGTGGGTTTCGGTTATTGTGGGCTTGCACTTCAGAGGGTATGCCGTGTTCAGTATGTGGGTGTTAGTTATTGTGGGCTTACACTTCAGAGGGTATACCATGTCCAGTATGTGGGTTTCGGTTATTGTGGGCTTACACTTCAGAGGGTATACCGTGTTCAGTATGTGGGTGTCAGTTATTGTGGGCTGACACTTCAGAGGGTATACCATGTCCAGTATGTGGGTGTCGGTTATTGTGGGCTTGCACTTCAGAGGGTATACCGTGTTCAGTATGTGGGTGTTAGTTATTGTGGGCTTACACTTCAGAGGGTATACCATGTCCAGTATGTGGGTGTCAGTTATTGTGGGCTTGCACTTCAGAGGGTATGCCGTGTTCAGTATGTGGGTGTTAGATATTGTGGGCTTGCACTTCAGAGGGTATACCATGTCCAGTACGTGGGTTTCGGTTATTGTGGGCTTGCACTTCAGAGGGTATACCGTGTTCAGTATGTGGGTGTTAGATAATGTGGGCTTACACTTCAGAGGGTATACCATGTCCAGTATGTGGGTGTCAGTTATTGTGGGCTTGCACTTCAGAGGGTATGCCGTGTTCAGTATGTGGGTGTTAGTTATTGTGGGCTTACACTTCAGAGAGTATACCATGTCCAGTATGTGGGTGTCAGTTATTGTGGGCTTGCACTTCAGAGGGTATGCCGTGTTCAGTATGTGGGTGTTAGTTATTGTGGGCTTACACTTCAGAGGGTATACCATGTCCAATATGTGGGTGTCAATTATTGTGGGCTTGCACTTCAGAGGGTATGCCGTGTTCAGTATGTGGGTGTTAGTTATTGTGGGCTGACATTTCAGAGAGTATACCATGTCCAGTATGTGGGTGTCAGTTAGTGTGGGCTTGCACTTCAGAGGGTATGCCGTGTTCAGTATGTGGGTGTTAGTTATTGTGGGCTTACACTTCAGAGATTATACCATGTCCAGTATGTGGGTGTCAGTTATTGTGGGCTTGCACTTCAGAGGGTATACCGTGTCCAGTATGTGGGTGTCAGTTATTGTGGGCTTGCACTTCAGAGGGTATGCCGTGTTCAGTATGTGGGTGTTAGTTATTGTGGGCTTACACTTCAGAGATTATACCATGTCCAGTATGTGGGTGTCAGTTATTGTGGGCTTGCACTTCAGAGGGTATGCCGTGTTCAGTATGTGGGTGTTAGTTATTGTGGGCTTACACTTCAGAGGGTATACCGTGTCCAGTATGTGGGTGTCGGTTATTGTGGGCTTACACTTAAGAGGGTATACCGTGTTCAGTATGTGGGTGTCAGTTATTGTGGGCTTACACTTCAGAGGGTATACCGTGTCCAGTATGTGGGTGTCGGTTATTGTGGGCTTACACTTAAGAGGGTATACCGTGTTCAGTATGTGGGTGTTAACTATTGTAGGCTTACACTTCAGAGGGTATACCATGTCCAGTATGTGGGTGTTAGTTATTGTGGGCTTACACTTAAGAGGGTATACCGTGTTCAGTATGTGGGTGTTAGTTATTGTGGGCTGACACTTCAGAGAGTATACCATGTCCAGTATGTGGGTGTCAGTTATTGTGGGCTTGCACTTCAGAGGGTATGCCGTGTTCAGTAAATGGGTGTTAGTTATTGTGGGCTTACACTTCAGAGATTATACCATGTCCAGTATGTGGGTGTCAGTTATTGTGGGCCTGCACTTCAGAGGGTATACCATGTCCAGTATGTGGGTGTCAGTTATTGTGGGCCTGCACTTCAGAGGGTATACCGTGTTCAGTATGTGGGTGTCAGTTATTGTGGGCCTGCACTTCAGAGGGTATACCATGTCCAGTATGTGGGTGTCAGTTATTGTGGGCCTGCACTTCAGAGGGTATGCCGTGTTCAGTATGTGGGTGTTAGTTATTGTGGGCTTACACTTCAGAGGGTATACCGTGTCCAGTATGTGGGTGTCGGTTATTGTGGGCTTACACTTAAGAGGGTATACCGTGTTCAGTATGTGGGTGTTAACTATTGTAGGCTTACACTTCAGAGGGTATACCATGTACCAGTATGTGGGTGTCGGTTATTGTGGGCTTACACTTAAGAGGGTATACCGTGTTCAGTATGTGGGTGTTAACTATTGTAGGCTTACACCTCAGAGGGTATACCATGTCCAGTATGTGGGTGTTAGTTATTGTGGGCTTACACTTAAGAGGGTATACCGTGTTCAGTATGTGGGTGTCAGTTATTGTGGGCCTTCACTTCAGAGGGCATACCGTGTCCAGCACGGAGGTGTCGGATAGCCGCTTATGCTGGTTTCAGCTTGATAGTAACGACGCATCATGGTAAAACAAAGCTGTCGGCCATGTCGGACCAGAATTATAGACAGCCACCCACCAGCGTACTAGCGTGATAGCCTCTTATCAGCGGAATCTTTGCGATGGAGACAAAAGGTGTAGAGGAGCAGCATTTGATCTTATGTCGGTTCATGCAACTAATGACCAATTCACGAAGCACAACAAGGAATTGGTAAATAAAACATTTAACCAGCTCTACTGGCAGTGCGATTCGCAGGCGGATTTAATGCTCACAAGGAAGGTATGACGCTTTTTAACTTCTAGAAACGGATTCCGAATGTTTTGTCAGACACATCGAGATTTTCAATATCTATAAAATTGTGTGATTGACAGGACTACTAAGGCCATTTCCATCTATATATTTATGAACGAGGACAATTAGAAGCTTCATAATGACCGGCCCCGTGAATCCGCTTCTGTAAGCTCCATGCAAACTAACTGAACTAACTGAAGTGTTTCATTCTACATGATGATAGGTAGGTACTGATGCTTTTAACCTAGCATATTGCTTAGCCATCTTATTTTTATGCAACGTCAGCATGGGCATATCACCGCTAAAAATACTTTTTTGTTTGATTTTAAAACAAGCGTATTAGATGGTGAGCTGACGGAGCCGAGCGACACCATGAGAGGAAGCTCTGTAGACAATTGCAATAGGCAACACCAGGACAAGAACGCATGACTAGAAGTAGGATCAGACGCCCGCCAATTCACATTATACCTGGAAGAGAAACTAGTAGCAAATGCATCACATAAAAATCCTCAAGAATATCTCGATCTCCTGCTGCAAGAATTTGTTGTCGCGAAACAAGACATGAAAATGGAGACGAACTGAGTCCACAACAGTGAAAGACATTCGATATTCTTTTGATCTGTTATTCAAGGAAAACGGGAGGACGGACGGTATTTCCAATTTCGCGAGATTTCACCTTTCACAGGTAACTACGGCCACTAAACAGATAATAATTAAGAGAGATAGCATAGCAATCGACCGCATCGCGCCAGACCTCTATTAGAAGGCGACGAAGAAGCTTTGTGAGGTTCCGGGACGTTCGAACAGCACGATGCCATTGCGCTGACCACTACCTTATGGGGGTAATTTTCCACTGGGTTCGGTCTGTGAGGCCCCGAAGAGCATGGTCTCATGAAGTGAACCGTTATTACCCTGAACAAACGAAAGGCTATCCAAAACAAGGCAAGGTAACAACCAATTCAGTAGATAATTTGGAAGTTGATGACAAAGCCCACCGTCTAGTACAAACGTACTTCACACCGGATAGGAAGAGGCCCGAGGACCGAATCCTTCCGACAGAACCATTCAAGCAAAATATTTGTATCTGATTGGCATCCGAATATTATAAGGTCAGGTCAGGTAACGTCATATGGTCAGGTCAAGTAAGTGCGAGCTTGAATACATCCGGAACATCACCTTTGATGCATACAATTGTGTTCCGAGAACTATCTCAGGTCATTCGATTATCATCCCATGTCATGTAGAGCGATTTTTCCGGCGCTGAAACCGAATCCATAATCACTTGGTGAGGAACAGCAACATTCTAATGAGTGGCCTGGCCTTATGCCATTGACCTCTCACAAAAATTAACCCAGAATGCTTATTGTATGACCTTTATTATTTTCGGTGCAACGATTTGCTCCGAAATTGAAATTCCCCAGATAATATGGTAAATATACGCGGAGATTGACCTGACTTCAGGTCCTCAGTAACCTTGACCTTAATTAACATTTCCAGATAAAAGTTTGTTCGTCTTGATTAAAGGACAGCATGATTTGAGTTTGGTGCTTAGATGATACACCTACTCGGATTGGCGGCACCATGAATAGTTTGGAACATCACTCTCGTTCCAGGTTAATGACCCTTGAGGACTTGCACCAAATTTTTACAAAATGTGCAAAACAGAATAGGTGTATAATATGATACTGTAATTTGGTGTCCCTGCGTCTACTCATTCGATCGCTATTGCGGGAAAACTGAGGAGGGTCTCGATAATCCCCCAGAGACGTGGTGTTAGGAACTGACCGGGGAGACGGCGCGGGTTAAAGATGGCTCGAGGCCTTTATGGATGACGTTAGAATGCGGCCGATGACTGGTCCAAGAGCCCGCATGCGGTGGTATTGTCTGTGGTCTACATGGCTGCGGGTGCTGCAGGTGCTGAACGTGCCCAAGGTGCTCGTTCCATGGGCTGCAGGTGATGTGGTTCAGATGCATATGATTATGCAAATTTGAAGCTGGGAGTTATGGTGGTCCCAAATAATTTTCTGAAATTAAGCTTACACCGGGTTGGAACCGACATCTAATAGCTCTCAAAAGCAAATCAGATGGCAAGTGCTCACTTCTTTAGTATTCGGTCGTTGCTTTCTGCTATATATATATATATCGAAGAGGTATTACTAGCCCGTTGCTGCCTGCCACATCATCACTGTAAACAGTGGCATTAACTACATGGATCATACCCACCCCATCCCCGCCGTTCCTGGCGAACATGGGACCAAATCGTACCTGCAAAACAGTTGAAGCAGTAAAATCCGAAGATAAACCATGGAGCAGTGTTTCAGCAGCCCTGGTCGTATCTGAAAAAGATGTCACCATTAGAAATGCATCCTGCATGTGCGAGCACATGTAATTATAACCACGCTTTTTACTTTGATCTGTTCTATGCGTACGTAAGGACATCGGTTTGCAATACAAAGCAATAAATATGCTACATGGATAAAAACATGAACTTTCTGTAGAGTTTTTTTCTTCAATAATTTCGTATCAAAGCCCGTAGAATGAGAATTGGCACCGACGGAGGATGGTGATGTCTATAATCATATCAATATATATATATATATATATATATATATATATATATATATATATATATATATATATATATATATATGTGTGTGTGTGTGTGTGTGTGTGTGTGTGTGTGTGGTGTGTGTGCGTGTGTGTACATAGCCCCTATAACACACAGGAGATAATAATATTCAATATATTTCTGAATTTTCAAGCCGAGATGAGCCAACTACTTTTGCTACAGCGTGCAAAATCTTACTCAGACAGGATCTTCTTTTACACTTCAGGAAGTTTTCACAGTAATTCATCTAAAGTACCTACTAGCAATTACCTTCAAAGAAAAGGTTTGTGGCGGCAGTTCCCGCGCACCTTACAGCTGATATCACTTTATAGCTACCTTCCACCATACACCACTATATACATTCTACCGTGTTCGGCGTCACCATGGCCCACGGCAAGAACGTACACTGACATGCCTACGCATTGGACACACAAAACTCACTTTCTCGTACCTCATACTGAGACGTCCACGACCATCATACACCACATGCCACCAGCCACTTACCATCAAACACATACTCATACACTGCACCAAGTACACCAACTAGAGACAACATATCACAAACTACTGCACCACAAACAACATCCCACTAATCATGACCACTCTCCTCAACAACGACCATTCAGCATTACACGAACATCTCTTGCAATTTCTTTCAACTACATGCATTATTCAAAACCTGATATAAAATAAAAGGAAACGAGAACAAACAAGAAAAGGATACGTTCAAAAGACAAAGAAAACACAAATAAAAGATTCAGAAAAAACGAGCTTTAGACAAGTCAAAAAAGGAAGTAAAAATGCATAAAAAAGACTTATTAAAAAAGAAAACCAACAAAGAAGACACAGCATAAAAGAAAACAAGCAAGAAAAAACAACGTTCCAAAAAGTGTACGTTCTGTTTTTATGTTAAAGCGACCTCTGGAAATGGCCCGCTCCCAGCCCACACTCTACACCCCATACCCCAAACCGGCACCGTCCGGACTGGCAGCTCTTTGCTACTTCATCATCTACAGCCTGTCAACAACTCTACAACTCAAGACCAGCATCTCAATTCACCTCTGCTCATCTCTACTCGTCCATCTTCAAGATATCATTCAACTACGCTTCCAGTCGACTCTCTTCAAGTTAACTCTATCATTCCTTTCTCGTCTACTATCCTCAACTCGATTCTACTTGCTCTGCCTTGTTCTACCTCTTAGCCTCACACAGTCACAGCCGAAATCACCAACACGGTGGCAGGCTGGCCAAATTCAACCACATACACACACACACACACACACACACATACACACACACGCACAAATACACGCACACGCACATTGTAGTTTGCCACGGCTTTGCACTGCAGCCGGTTGCCCGCCGGCTGGTGCGCGCAATCAGTAAAACGTACGAGAAGCAATAGATTCCGGGAGATTTGTGCTCAATCCCAAGGAGTGACGTGTTTTGTTGATGCTCTTGTGATGCAATTTGGTGAAAGCATCGAATCTGAAATTACATCATATCATCGTGCATCAGTGGCGTACCTAGGATTTGCGTTAGGGGGAGGGACGGATTTAACTTAATTGTCCTGTAGAGGAGGCCCAATCTACCACCATCGTTTGAGTCACCGAATTTCAACCCTAACTCCCCCATCCTGTTCGAAGGTGTTTTTCTTTTGGTAACCCTTGATAAGTCACCCAACACTGCTGAAATTGCACCTGTACAAATCACTTCGAAATGTAAATGTTTTCCATTTGAGGCATTCCAGTTCATAACACCCGGCCGCCATCACGCTAACGTTCGTGCACGTATACTCCCGTACTTGCGCATTCGGAGCATTCGCCATACTTCGTGCGATTCTACTGCTTCTTCTAGGCCTTTTACGTTTTGCTAATTGCTGCCAGAAATTTTGCGCCATAGTTGACGCCACGGAATACTTTGTATGCGTGTCTGCTGGCAAAATTCGATTAAAACAATTCGATGATTAGTTCTCTTCTTCTCACATTTTCTGGTGATTCAGAAATTCAGATACCCGCCGAGCTTTGATGCACCTAATCTCTTTGGTTAAATATGCTCCCAGACTGGCTACCAAACCGAGGCCATGGCTTGGTGTTCTTTTTGGGATCCGTTGCCTTTTCCTTTGTCTACGGATATGCATTAGGGCTCCAACCCACTTTTTAGGGGCTGTACACATTTTTGAGACCCCGGCTCTTTTTTAAGGTTTTATTGACTTGTTTGTGCATCGACAAGTCTTTAGGTACCCGCGCGTTTTCGAGGCCCCTGATGTCTCTATTTAGTGCCCGGTCTTTTGTTATTTTTTAGGACTATGTCGCCTTTTCCGGGCCCCAGCCTGTTTGTGAGGCCCTCGTGCGGTCTCAAGGCTCCGATGTGCTTTGAGGGCCACCCGTGTGTTTCTTAGAGCTTCCGGTGTGTTTGTTTAAGGCTGCAACACATGTGTTATGGCTTTGCCGCTTTTTGCGTGGCTTGGTGCGCTTTGAAGGTCCCGGTGCAACTTTTCAGGCCCAGGCGCGTGGTTCCGAGGACACGACGCCGGTTTTCTGGGCTCGAGCGATATTGGGGGACGTCTTCTGATTTTTTAAAAGTCCGAATCCGGGCCTGATTTTGATAGCCCAGGACGCCATATTTTTGCGTCCCGCCGAGATTCTTCGAACTCTGGTACTTTTTCGGGGCCGTACACGATTTTTAAGGCATCTGGTGCTATGTTTGGGGCTAAGCGATTTTTCTGGCTCGGGCAATAATCTTTTCAATTCCCCCTTATTTTGGAGGGCTCCGGCTTCATTTTTTGGGGGGTCCCGATGCGATTTTGTGGTCACGTTGTGCTTATTTCGGGCCCTCGACTACCGTTTTTGGAATCCCCGATGAAAATTTTTCATGGCCCGACCAAAATCGTTGGAACCACGGACGGGAATGTCGAGACCCGATCGCGATATTTGGAGAGGCCGGCGCGAGTTAGCGTGGCGTGTTTTACTTAGCTGGGATCCCAGCGCGATTTTGGCGGGCCCCGGTGCAAATTTTCGGGCCCCAGAGTGAGTTTTCTGGGACCCGTTGGCTTTATTTGGAGCCCCCGACGCGAATTATGTGGGCTCGACACAAGTTGATGGGGCCCAGCGTGATTTTTGGGTATCCCGGTGCAATTTCTGGGACATGCTGGGAGCATGTCATGTAAAATCGTGCGGTGCGAGTCATTTGACAACCATGCAGCAACTTCTCGTACATTTGCAAATACGATGAACTCGGAAATATAATTGGAGAGTTTGTAATAATATTAAGCACTCGGTAACATGAAACATATATTCGGCGTCATGCATCGGTGAAAACCAAAGATTGTGCAAAACAAACACAAAACAATGAAAACAAGGCAAAACCAAACGCCCTCACTGAAGTCTGAGTCGCTAATGTTTTGATGTGCGACGGCTTGCAGTCGCAGATGCCGCGACGGCTTGCGACGGCTCCAAGCGTTTGAAGTCAAGAACCTCTTACCCCGGGCTGCTGCTTGAAAGCGCTGATTTGCTGTGGAGGAGCTGATGAGCGGGTCACTATTCAACAACAGGTACCTGAACTTATCGGTGATGTTGTGCATTCGCGAGTCTGTATGTGCATGACCGACGCGGTATGCACGGACGTCCTTGTTGCGGGACATCTGGGCTTCCTCGCTCATAATTCCGATGGGAATGAGCAGTGATGCGAAGACTTGATCTCCGTAGATCAGCACTCTGTGCAGTGTTACTGGCATCGGGCACCAAGGGTACAGCGCAACATAGAGCTCTGCTATGCAGTCGCAGTAGGCGGATAATTTACTTGAGCCGATTTGGTACCCGGATGCCCGTACTTGCAGGATGGTGTGGAGACGACGGATGGGTCCTTCATGAACACGGGTCACTTCTGCCAGATTCGACTCGTCGCTGAACGCCCGTCTGGCCGTGTTGCCGTCGTTCGACATTCCGTCGCTACCTGCTCTAGGCTGGTCCACGTGGAGGTGCAGAAGATGCCAGAACTGATCTTGGACAATCTTCTTGCGCTGAATGACTTCCTTTTTGTCAGCTATTGACCTGTACTGTCACTTTTTATGCTCGGTCGGTAGCTGATGTGCAAGACGCATTCGAAGAGTCGGATCCAGGCGTGCAGGGTGCTCAGGCCGAGTCTCAGGTGTTCTTTGTTGACTGTCAACCGATGCACACGGTGAAGATCACTTGCCGATGCACCCTTCACGTTCACGACATCTTGCTTCAGCCACTCTTCATTAACTTTGATAAATCTTGTGTAGTGCCGACTGGATTTGGCCCATTTTACTTTCAGTCGGACTATAAAGGTACCTACATCTCGGTTGCAACGGGTCGGTTCGACTGCCTTGCTCCCTGAGGAAAGCCGAAATATTGTGCACTGTTGCTTGCTTCAGACTGCCATTCTGATAAATATACTCAAATGCTGCCTTTCTGGACATTACTGATTCAATATAGGGGAGATCGGGTCTTGTTGATAAACGAAATCGTTGATACATTTTCTCCAAAAGTATGAAGCCGGTTGCCATGGTTACCACAGATGTTGCTACTGGCATTCTCTTCTCTCGGCGAAAACACGCACAAGTCCTTTCGTCCCGCGGTTGCCGAATGGTGACGATGTGATACATTTTTGGAGCGAAAGTAATATGTAGGCTTGGCGTAGGTGTAGCTATGTCCTCACTATTCTTCCAAAGTGAAGAGTTTGAGTTAAGAGTGTTTCGCCAAAATTGTATCAACTAGACCCGGTCTACCCTAACATCATAAAAAGAGTATTTCAAAAACAAAACTGAAATATCTAATACGGATAGTTAGGGTTATATACCAATGATGTCTGAATGTTGCAATCATGACATAAATTATTATTCGACAGATTAATACACTTAGTGAAGGCTTGGTATGCCCTAACTATAAATAAATTAATATTTACTGACCAACATAGATGGCGCTGTTCAGAACATCAATCTGGTTCAAGCCAGTTTATTCCTGTTAACGCAAACAAGCGCAACAGCATACATTCGATACTTGTAGCCAAAGTATGTATCTAATGTATGAAATCAAAATTAGCGTGTAGGTCGTTGAAGATTTTAAAAATCCTTAATATGCATATCGTTATATGTTATCTGCATCGTTTGTTACTTGCCAACACTAGATTGCCTGCAGAAAGTTGCTGGATTGGTCAAATCCTTCATTCCTACTCATAATCTATTCCTCATGATCCGAACAATTCGATGATATAAAAAATTCTTGGATTCTAGCCTCGGAAGAAGAATGAAAATACTTAGAACCTGATAATGGAATTGCGCGTTTGCAACGACACAGATAAAAACGCTATAATAGTATGACTTGCTGCGTTATTTATGGACACGGGTGCTGGTATATCGAAGATACAGCACTGCTCTCGAACGCTGAGAACATTTTGCAGATGATCTACGTAAGACTGTCGAGTTTTGACAAACTTGGAAAAAATTCGAGTAAGTGTCACTTTTTAAGCCATTCTGGCCCATAGTGCACCGGCCGGTGGGGAGGGGCGGGGTGGAGCGGTCAGACACCACGTGATGCATCGCCACATCGCCGGTCAGAGTGAGATGCACGCCACTAACCAACCAACCATGAAAGTCGGCCGTGGCGGCACCGTCAGTACATCTGTCACATTCGTCACCATGACGGCACCATCAGTACATCTGTCACATTCGTCACCATGACGGCACCATCAGTACATCTGTCACATTCGTCACCGGCCTGACCGTGCCCCACTACCTGAGCTGTTGTGTCCCGCCTACGGAACTGCTGTTGTGTCCCGCCTACGGAACTGCTGTTTCCCGCCTATGGAACTGCTGTTTCCCGCCGCCGGAACCACTGTCTCTCTGCCGCAACTTCTGTGTTCCGTCATCAGAGTTGATGTGCCCCACCGCTGGTACTGCTGTTGCTATTGTACTGCAGGAACTACCGAGATGCACCGTGCAGCATCTCGGTGGAACGCAAGGCAATTTGTGATTGGCCCTCGTTATCGGTGGAAAATATTACTGATCATACGGGATTGCGACTTCACCGACTGTACATCGCTGGTCGTGTGTGCCCACTCGTGCGCAGACACGTACCCGCCGCGCTGCTTGGCCGTACCTGCTGACTATATGTGCTGGATACCAGACACGTACCCGCCGCGCTGCTTGGCCGTACCTGCTGACTATATGTGCTGGATACCAGACACGTACCCGCTGCGCTGCTTGGCTGTACCTGCTGACTATATGTGCTGGATAGCAGACACGTACCCGCTGCGCTACTGGGCTGTACCTGCTGACTATATGTGCTGGATACCAGACACGTACCTGCTGCGCTGCATGGCTGTACCTGCTCACTATATGTGCTGCATACCAGACACGTACCCGCTGCGCTGCTTGGCTGTACCTGCTCACTATATGTGCTGCATACCAGACATGTACCCGCTGCGCTGCTTGGCTGTACCTGCTCACTAAATGTGCTGGATACCAGACACGTACCCGCTGCGCTGCTTGGCTGTACCTGCTGACTATATGTGCTGAATACCAGACACTACCCGCTGCGCTACTTGGCTGTACCTGCTCACTATATGCGCTGGATACCAGACACGTACCCGCTGCGCTGCTTGGCTGTACCTGCTGACTATATGTGCTGGATACCAGACACGTACCCGCTGCGCTGCTTGGCTGTACCTGCTGACTATATGTGCTGGATACCAGACACGTACCCGCTGCGCTGCTTGGCTGTACCTGCTCACTATATGCGCTGCATACCAGACACGTACCCGCTGCGCTGCTTGGCTGTACCTGCTGACTATATGTGCTGGATAGCAGACATGTACCCGCTGCGCTGCTGGGCTGTACCCGCTGACTATGTGCTGGATAGCAGATACAACCGGCTGCTTTGCTGTACCTGCTGACACCCCTGGAACACCAGCCGAGCACTATCCAAACACCATCCAGGCACTAGCCGAGCACCAGCCGAGCACCAGCTGAACACCAGTGGTCTGCACCGGTCAGCAACATGTGAGGTGACCCAGCGTTCACTGTCAAGGCTAACGCCTACTGCAGTCCATTTTTATTGCATTGTCATATCTTTTCTTTTCATTTGAACCTTTTTCATTTCATTTTTCCATTGTTTCTTTTCATTCGTATTCATCACTGCTTATGTCATTATGCAGATTTTGGACGGGCGTGGCACCTATTGTTCACTTAGTTATTGCTACGCACATTTTTGTTTGTTAATGCATTACACTGTCAGTTCATATCTGGGTGCTGGCTGGTATTTTCAGAGCCGTTCATTGTGCGCTTAATAGTTCTGTACCACAAAAGTACAACGAACAACTCCACGACCAGGCGAAAATTGTGCTGAAACGTACCTGTGCTGCTAGAAAAAAAGACGCCAAGCGCCAAAGAACATGAACATGCAACTATGATTACCTGAAACGTGCTGAGTAGGTTTTCAAAACCATTTAGCACGTGCAATACACTTCATCATCATGGCAAGCCTTAATTAATTGCTTCTTGCAAGGGTTGAGGGACCAGCTGACTTAGATTGAAGCAGAAATTCCCTCGCCACATGATTTGCTTCCAAACCTTTTTACTATCACATAAATAAATCAATCAAATTATCCCTCGCCTTCACAACAAAATGAAACACTGACTTTTGACTTATAGATAATCCAAATGCGCCTAAAGCGGAAAATTAAAGCTGGTGTTCGGGATGAGCAAACAGTGTCAAGATCAAAACGAAATGACTCTTTCTCAACGGCATTAAAATGGTAGCTTGCTTCATCAGGACGCATTGAGCTTCCAAATGGGCGCTTAACGATGAGTCGATGCGCCCTAAAGCCCTAATAACAACAACCCCATTGAGCTTCCAACTTGCACAAGTAGAGAGTGATCAAAGCAGAGAAGAGATACTTAGGCTAGACATTCAGCCTAAATATTTGGTCGAGATGTTTAGATCCCGGTTGGGGTAAATCGGTTGGGGTAGATCGTCTTCGGACGAATGCTTGAATAGACACAACACAAAAATCGTGAATTAAAAAGACTGCGAAGGATAAACATGCCCTCGAAATTCTGCGTTGTGATGAGGAAAACGTAGCCCATGTTGATGCTGACTTTAGAGCATATCCAATTTACTGCCTCCGATAATTGAAATGGCTCGGCTCAAACTGAACAGGATGGCCACTTTTTAACGGGAATTGTTTGTCTAGTTTGTCGCGCTCGTCACGCATATAGTCCGCATTCTCTCCCCGGAGTTTTTTTACAGGTCGGTGGAACGTTGGGTCAGACGTGTCGTCCTGCGCCTTTATGCAAAACTGTGGTGTCAATGTTCAGCTGACTATCTGGCAGGGGATTACCGAGATGCCATGTCGCCTTTGACAGGGACTCATGATTTTGATTATACTTCGCCATTTCACAATGGTGGTTATATGCATTTTGTATGGCCAAGGCATGCTTTGTCACTCTTATTGTAGGCCATAAAATAATGTGTTGCAATTCATAGTTAGCATTTAATCCCGGCATTACTGGTGGTTCTGCAAACCCACAGCCCCGCAGGAAAAGTAGAATACTCATGCCATGAAGTGCAGTGCAGCTGATCACATGTAGTATTCTGATCAATATGGACCAACAACATTCCGACGTGTCAATAATTGCTTCACTTACATCCCAAAGTATGACGGCATATCGAATTTTATCCCCATGGCAGACAGCGCTCACACGGCGACTTTAACGCGCCTGGCGGAGCGGCGATGCTGTGCCGCAATGACTGGGGCGGCGGTTGCTGGGGTGCGGCTGTGCCGCAATGACCGACGCAGCGGCTGCTGGTCGGCTGGAGCGAATCCTCACAATGGACAAGTTTCATGTCGGGATAAACCGCATTTTTTTGCAAGTTTCACTACTGATTTTTAATTCTAAAGACGATAGTGGCATGCATTAATTTTTTACAAGTCCTTAAAGAGCTTAAATAATCCTAAAATCACTTCAGAATGCCTCGCTTTGTGATTGGTCAACATATATGTGACGTCACGTATGTCGAGGGTAGCGAAGGTCCACTGCCGGCCATTCGATTTTACGTGTAGGACGCTGCCGAGGTTGGATTAATCGTGACTGTTTTAGCTTAAATGGCATCCGACCGTCGGGTGACTTAGATGTCCCGGCAGGTTGTTCGGGCTCTTGTCAAAAGGCACCCATCTCGGTATATCGGTGTGCCTCCACAGCACTTCTATATCGTTGGTCTATTAGCCAATATGATTCAATATGTAAACAGAGGTCAGGCTTGACAACGGAAGATTTAGTGTCTGTGGTACTGATGCGCATAAGATTAGACATGCCGAGTCACCTGCTCGCCGATCTGTTCGGTGTGAGCACTGGTTGCGTATCCAGGCTGCTGGCTCTTGTGCTAGAGCACGACATTTAATTTAATGTCGAATTGGTTGCTTCGCCAGAACAGCAACCGATCCGTGATAATCTGTCTCATGCATTTATGACAAATTTTTCGTCCTGTGAAAGCATTATTGATTGCTTCGAGATCCAAATTGAAAAACCGGCTCACGCGGTCGCGCAGAGGATGTCATGGTCAGAGTACAAAAAATGTAATAGTGTAAAATATCTCATTTCTGCTACCCCTGACGGGCTGATCAACTTTGTATCGGATGGCAAACCAGGGCGCGTCAGTGACATGGACATCGTGTGCAGTTCAGAATACCTGGACTGTCTGCGCAACGGTGCAACAGTTTTAGCAGATAGAGGTTTCAAGGAGTTGGAGAGCGAGGCAGAAAAACGCGGCTGTTCATCAGTCCGGCCAGCAAGCGTTCGAAAGGATGAAACTCTGAGCACCGCTGCCGTTGTAAAGATGCGAACGATCGTCGGGTTGCGGATGCACATCGAGCGCGTCTTCGCACGCTTGCGCGTGTTTAGGATGTCGGCCATGCATTCGTGTATTTCGCTCAGCATGACTGACTTGATGGATGATGTAGTCAAGATTTTGTGCGGTCTAGTCATTATCCAGGACCGCATTGCGAAAAGCTAAATTTGTCTGCTTGTATTCCACGGAGTTGCATAGTCAGGGCACTACGCGTTTTCCGCCATATCGTATGGGGAACCGGTGTGGATACGTACCGCTTGCCGAATACACGAAATGCTAGATTGTGTACCTACATTTTGTCTCCTTCGGATCCAGCATGCATGAGGTGGGCTTTCTGGGAGTTCAACTCTGGAATTTGAAGTCTGAAAGATGAACAATTGCTGGCTGAACGCAGAGGAATACATCGCCACGCCTGACACATTACTGCTTTTCTGATCAGAATCGCGGTAAAAATAGCATGGAATATTGTGGAATAAAAATATAACAGAAATTTGAATGTATAAACAGCTTCTCTTTCACTGGAGGGGAAACCTTGGTGTACAGCTAAAGCAGATAATTTATGCGATGGCCCTTCCCATTATTTCACACATTTTACTAAAAAACATTGTACAAGCTTTTGCTGTTTGTTCACACGACACCACAATGCCCTGGATTTGAAAGAGAAAGGTTAGCTGTTGCATTACTACCATAATAAATTATCTACCTTTTCGAGCTTCATATTTTCTTGAGAATCGTTCAGTTTAGTGCCACAAGCACTCACCTTGTCCTCCATGACGTGTTCGGTTGAAAAAAAACTTGGCGTAGAACTACCCGATCCAGACTTCACTGCGTGTCTTCGGCCTGACCGCTTCGAGGCTCGACATATCTGACGTCATCACTACGGGTAGGTTTTTTAATCGAAGACAACACTTAACTGAAATCATTGAATTGAGTAGGAAATGCACCTCCTATGAGCAAAATACGTCAGTTTTGTATACGAAATATTACATACGTTTTTTTCGCAACAAAATACCCATAACGTGAAACTTGTCCATTGTCAATCTTCGACAACATTTTATCAAACCGACTGACGGAGTTGCAACCTTCATAGCGCCCGTGTTAAATCTAGAAGATAATGCGGCCACATCAGTATTGGAACGATAATGGAACTTGACAGATACTCCTATTGCCGATTCATAGTTTGATCAACTGCATACTTAACAATGTGCACATGCATCTTCGTGGTCATCATGGTAGGGGCCATCATCATCAGGTTGTGGTATCATCATGCCTATGCTCCGTGCTGAGTTTCAAGTACGTCAGCCAAGTCGACCAGAAATGAGTGCAATGTTTCGCTCTGGTACACCCCGTGACCTGCCACGGTGACCTGGGTCACTTTTTCCTACTTGTGCATTTTTTTGCTGGTCTGTCCATATATTCATACTTCACTGCAGACTGTTTTCTGTCAAGTTGGTTAAGGCAAACGATTTAAATGTATATCTAAGAACCGCATTGAGACTAGGCCATCAGCTGAATTTGATCTGCCTTAGCTCCGATAACTTAGGATACTATAACTAAATTGCTTGACGCAATCTGCGCTCATCAATTATGGAAAGGAATGACAGATTTAAAAGCGATGTCTTGGACGGTGTAGAAGTTACCTGAAAAAAACCTGAGGAAGTGAGTCAACTTGATTTCCAAGCACTGCGGTAGTTCACAAACAGGAATGCCTTGTAAGAAAGGAAGGGAACCGGATATTGCCAAAGTCCCATTTCGAGAGATACAATGCTTATCTGGGTGATCTCACAGTCAACCGAATTAGGTACTCAGCTCTGCTTGAGCTTTCAACGTACGGGATCGGACAACATTATCATGTTCAATGACATCGATCAGCAACTATATCAGAAACTACGCCATTTCCCTGAATTAACGAGGCAAAAATCATTTTCATCGCCTTCGCACTAGGGGGGACCACAAAAAGCAAAAAAAATATATATATATATATATATATATATATATATATATATATATATATATATATATATGTATATATATACATATAAACATGCATATACTAGATAAGCATACGAACCCATTAGAGAAACGTCGACAAAGGTCACTTTACACTGAATGACTAAAGCGGGAAGAAACTTTCAGCTACGCCAGTTTGACGGAGAGCATACGCAATGGGTGTTGAGCTAGTTTCCTCACCTGGAACGACAGGACGACAGGCAGGTTCTAAATATCAATCTTAGAAATGCGGGTGCTATTTTCAGCCGAGATCCATTATTGATGGACGTGGTACCAGATTCCGCAATGTAATAAGACTATGTATGTGCCAATGAGAAGCGTTCCTTGCGCTTTCCATTGAAACATGATACCATTGGAGGCGACAGTAAAGTTTTCAGATCGAAAATTAGCGTGGAACTTTACCCCTAACTTATGTGTTAAATAGCAAGGTTTCAGACGATGTTCTACAACAGTGGCATGGAGCATTCTTCCAGTAACGGACCAGCGTTGTTCTGTAACTAACGCCAAACAGAAGGTCTGTGACGTACGTGTGATGCTGTGTGGCGGTGTGTGTCGCGGCGTGTGACGATATCGTGACGTTGTGACGGTGTGTGTCGCGGCGTGTGACGATATCGTGACGTACGTGTGATGCTGTGTGGCGGTGTGTGTCGCGGCGTGTGACGATACCGTGACGTACGTGTGATGCTGTGTGGCGGTGTGTGTCGCGGCGTGTGACGATATCGTGACGCTATCTGTCGGTGTGTGTCGCGGCGTGTGACGATATCGTGACGTACGTGTGATGCTGTGTGGCGGTGTGTGTCGCGGCGTGTGACGATATCGTGACGTACGTGTGATGCTGTGTGGCGGTGTGTGTCGCGGCGTGTGACGATATCGTGACGTACGTGTGATGCTGTGTGGCGGTGTGTGTCGCGGCGTGTGACGATATCGTGACGTACGTGTGATGCTGTGTGGCAGTGTGTGTCGCGGCGTGTGACGATATCGTGACGCACGCCTCACACCATTACACATCAAGGCATGTCGTCACGGACACCGCACAAGCCGTCACATACATCACCGCATATGGTCACATATATCGTCACGCACATCGTCATGCATATCATCACACATAGTCATGTCCTGATGCCACTATACACAGCCACATACCGTCACACGCCACCGTGACCACCGACCACTGTGACCAGCTGAATACGTGTGAGGCGCACCATCGCCATGTCTTGTTCCCACTGCATACTGCCACATACCGGCACACGCCACCACGACAGCCGGCCACCGTGACCTGCCAAACACGCGTGAGGCGCACCATCGCTACGTCTAACATTAACCATGTGGCGTGGAGTGCAAAGAAGCGACTCACACGAGACTTAGCAGCGATTCCGTTCGCGATGTTCCCACTTAGACCCGGCCGTTCCGCAACTGCTGACCGCGTCGCACTACTGCTGACCGTGTCGCACTACTGCTGACCGTGTCGCACTACTGCTGACCGTGTCGCACTACTACTGACCGTGTCGCACTACTGCTGACCGCGTCGCGCTACTGCTGACCGTGTCGCACTACTGCTGACCGTGTCGCACTACTACTGACCGTGTCGCGCTACTGCTGACCGCGTCGCACTACTACTGACCGTGTCGCACTACTACTGACCGTGTCGCACTACTACTGACCGTGTCGCACTACTGCTGACCGTGTCGCACTACTACTGACCGTGTCGCACTACTACTGATCGTGTCGCACTACTACTGACCGTGTCGCACTTCTACTGACCGCGTCGCACTACTACTGACCGTGTCGCGCTACTACTGACCGTGTCGCACTACTACTGACCGTGTCGCACTACTACTGACCGTGTCGCACTACTACTGACCGTGTCGCACTACTACTGACCGTGTCGCGCTACTGCTCACCGTGTCGCACTACTGCTGACCGTGTCGCGCTACTGCTGACCGTGTCGCACTACTGCTCACCGTGTCGCACTACTGCTGACCGTGTCGCACTACTGCTGACCGTGTCGCACTACTGCTGACCGTGTCGCGCTACTGCTGACCGTGTCGCACTACTGCTCACCGTGTCGCACTACTGCTGACCGTGTCGCACTACTACTGACCGTGTCGCACTACTACTGACCGTGTCGCGCTACTGCTCACCGTGTCACACTACTACTGACCGTGTCGCGCTACTGCTCACCGTGTCACACTACTACTGACCGTGTCGCACTACTGACCGTGTCGCGCTACTACTGACCGTGTCGCACTACTACTGACCGTGTCGCGCTACTGCTCACCGTGTCGCACTACTGCTGACCGTGTCGCACTACTGCTGACCGTGTCGCACTACTGCTGACCGTGTCGCACTACTACTGACCGTGTCGCACTACTACTGACCGTGTCGCACTACTACTGACCGTGTCGCGCTACTGCTGACCGTGTCGCGCTGCTGCTGACCGTGTCACACTACTACTGACCGTGTCACACTACTGCTCATCGTGTCGCACTACTGCTGACCGTGTCGCACTACTACTGACCGTGTCGCACCACTGCTGACCGTATCGCGCTACTGCTGACCGTGTCGCACTACTGCTCATCGTGTCGCACTACTGCTGACCGTGTCGCACTAATACTGACCGTGTCACACTACTACTGACCGTGTCGCGCTACTGCTCACCGTGTCACACTACTACTGACCGTGTCGCGCTACTGCTCACCGTGTCGCACTACTGACCGTGTCGCGCTACTACTGACCGTGTCGCACTACTACTGACCGTGTCGCGCTACTGCTCACCGTGTCGCACTACTGCTGACCGTGTCGCACTACTGCTCATCGTGTCGCACTACTGCTGACCGTGTCGCACTACTACTGACCGTGTCACACTACTACTGACCGTGTCGCGCTACTGCTGACCGTGTCGCACTACTGACCGTGTCACGCTACTACTGACCGTGTCGCGCTACTGCTCACCGTGTCGCACTACTGCTGACCGTGTCGCGATACTGCTGACCGTGTCGCACTACTGCTGACCGTGTCACGCTACTAGACCGTGTCGCGCTACTGCTCACCGTGTCGCACTACTGCTGACCGTGTCGCGCTACTGCTGACCGTGTCGCACTACTGCTGACCGTGTCGCACTACTGCTCACCGTGTCGCACTACTGCTGACCGTGTCGCACTACTGCTGACCGTGTCGCACTACTGCTGACCGTGTCGCGCTACTGCTGACCGTGTCGCGCTACTGCTCACCGTGTCGCGCTACTGCTCATCGTGTCGCACTACTGACCGTGTCGCGCTACTACTGACCGTGTCGCGCTACTGCTGACCGTGTCGCACTACTACTGACCGTGTTGCACTACTACTGACCGTGTCGCACTACTGACCGTGTCGCGCTACTACTGACCGTATCGCGCTACTGCTGACCGTGTCGCACTACTGCTGACCGTGTCGCGCTACTACTGACCGTGTCGCACTACTGCTCACCGTGTCGCACTACTGCTGACCGTGTCGCGCTACTGCTGACCGTGTCGCACTACTGCTGACCGTGTCGCACTACTGCTCACCGTGTCGCACTACTACTGACCATCTCGCCCCGTTGTCTCAGTCGCCGAGAGTGCCGGTCTGTGTTGGTCTCGCCTGTCCCGGCAAGACAGCTGTGCAGAATGCATCCAAGTATCGATGAAATGAATGTTTAATTCGGATAAACATCACAGCCATTGTGTCCTACGATACATCTGATGGATGACCTGTATGTTATGTTTGCCCCTATGTCCTGTGCATCAACAGCAGCTGAATATCCAGACCTAAGACGAATGGGGAGAGTGAAAATCCGTCCACTGACCTGCTATGTGCGGGAGCGGCGTGACACCAGAGCCGACCTGCTGCCCCGACTGCCGTCCGTCCACTGGCCTGCTATGTGCGGGAGCGGCGTGACACCAGAGCCGGCCTGCTGCCCCGACTGCCGTCTTCCCACTGGCTCGCCGTTTACCGGGAGGGGACCTGGCGCCCCTCTGGTGATGACCAACTAGCAGGGCAGGCTCGAGCGCCGCCTACCGCGTCGGCCACCGTCTGTCGCCACGTCCACACACAGACTGTGGTGGCAGCACCGTCCGCCAGCGATGACGGATCAAGGCTGATGTGACGTCAGGTGGAACAATAGGACGGGTGTCGGGCCGTCGGCGGCGCCTCCGTCAACGAGGTGTGATCATCTCTCTGAGCCGGGCCGGTGTGATGACCTTACTAGGCCGATGGTAGTGGTCCCCGGCCAGTACCGAGCTGGAGCTTGGTGTCACCAAGCACCGCCGCACATCGCCACATATCGTCACACACCGCCACACGTTGCCACATCGCCACACATCACCACGCATCGCCACACACAGTCACACACAGCCACACATAGCCACATAGCCACACATTGCCACAAATCACCACACATCGCCACACACAGACACACACAGCCATACACAGCCACACATCAGCACACATCGCCATACACAGCCACACATAAGCACACACAGCCACACACAACCACACACAGCCACACATCACCGCACATCGCCACACACATCACCGCACAGCCACACACAGCCACACATAGCCACACACTGCTACACACGGCCACACACGGCCACATACTGCTACACACGGCCACACACGGCCACACACGGCCACATACTGCTACACACGGCCACACACGGCCACACATCGCCACACACGGCCACACACGGCCACACATCGCTACACATCGCCAAGCGTCGTCACAGCCTGTTGCCACCGCATATCGTTACGATTGTACGACAAAACAATATTGGCTTGCACAATATTGACAGGCTAAATATCGAGGCACTGAGTATTGGCACGCCAAATTTCGAAACACACAAACATCGTATACAGAACGTCGACACGCGAAATATTGGCGTACTAAATATTGATTACACAAATTACTACCTGAAGCATATCAACTCCACAAATTATCCACTGACAAAATACGAAAAGACGAAATATAATACTATTAATCCAGAAATCCAATAGGAAATATTGACAGTCGCCCCCACAGCTTACCTAAGTCATCTTACGACAGTAGGCTGAATATTGGATATGAAATCCCATGCTGTCATCTCATTAAGATTGTCGTTAATCGAAAATGCCTGGAAGTAAGTTCTACGGCGGTTGTCCTTTCATAATTGTCCATTCGCGCAGAAAACGGCATGCAATGCTCTAAAGGTACACTTGATTTCTGATAAATCTTCTAGGGTAACGTTACTATGGCTGGCCACTAAGAACGTAGGCTGTGCCGCTTCACGCCAATAATTACTGGTATTCTGCGCCGCTTCACAATTATGCGTTGCGTGACAGTCTACCAGATTCACCACGGCCGGTGTACCAGCTATAGGTATTCGCTTGTGCGGTCGTCACGTGGCCATTTGCCCTGCAGCCATGAAGTGAGAAACACGGGAATACGCTGTTCCCGCCTTGCATTCCTCAGTCGGCAAAACAACATTGGCAGTTCAGCGAGCGGTCTACCACTGGACTTCTGTCGATAAGCAACAACTGGTCGCTGCGGATATCGGACTTCGGCGACACAGAATGAGCTGGAAGGGTTGGAAGAGCTCGGTTGCAAACGATGTAACAAAAGGAGAGGGGATATTTATGATGTCAATGGAGCATTCTCCTACACTAAAATAATGATAGAATTTCTAACTTTTACACTTTTTATAAATTTTGCTCGAATTCTTGCTGGGGTGGCTTTATGGACCAGGACCCAATTGCTAAGCAGAGCTTGTTGCGTGAGCCCTGACCACATCACCCGATCGATGAATTACGGTTCTGCAGTACAAATTTGGAAAAACGCATCACGTGCTGTCAATGCCTTGACACGGCCACCCCGGTAGCTCGGTCTCGAACTTATCGTGACAGTTGCCAACTGACCCTCCCAGCCTGGGGCTAAAAGCGAGCGCGTGAAGTGGCTCGAGCCCCGTCTTGCCAGGACAGGGAAGATTAGCGTAGGCCAGTGCCCAAGCCAACTGGGCTACCGGGGCGGTAAATTCCGAGGAGGCAATTGCTTGCTTAATTCAAATTCATTGACAAATCGATTAATTACTTGATTAAATTATACCTGTTTCATTCACAATCAAAAAAATTTGAGCGTACGGCCTATGTTGTATGATATATATTTATGTATTGTATGTATACACACACACACACACACATACATACACACACGAGAAGTAGTTCGCATGGCAAAATAATCCTCTTAATAGTGCTGATATGCAATACCTGCAAGGCAACGTTGCCATCTGCTAGCTCAAAATATTCCATCACTGATATATGACAGACAAAGCAAATATGACTGAGTAAGTCATTCATTTCGAGCGACGCAATCTTCATCCATTCATTCCTGGGTAAATACCTGCACATTAACCCCAATCAAGTAATGCACGGGACTCTGCTTCCGGTAGACTACGCTCTTCTCTCTGGAGCGTCCCATGCCCATGACGACCATGTCCATGTCCTACCATGTCGTCCCATGATGCCGCCGTCCTCTGCATTGGCTGTCCTCCGATGGTGTCGCCGTCCTCTGCAGAGACCCCCTTCAGGACGCCCACTATCCGGGCGTTCTGCGCTGCGCTCGATCGTCCGATCTCAGAACGCCGACGGAACCCGACCGGATATGCGAGGAAATGTTGCGTTCACTGGCGGGAGATTGATGGAGGCGCCTTCCGCTCGCAGGGTTGAGAGTGCTAATGACTGCCGATAAACTGAGCCGGCGGGCGTCGCCAGTCGGCGGACAACGGGCAAACGTCACGCCGCTCTGACCTTCCGCAGCGGTCCAGGTCAGGGTGACGGCCAGCCGCGCTGAACTTCCGCAGCAGCGGTCCAGGTCAGGGTGACGGCCAGCCGCGCTGACCTTCCGCAGCGGTCCAGGTCAGGGTGACGGCCAACCGCGCTGACCTTCCGCAGCGGTCCAGGTCAGGGTGACGGCCAGCCGCGCTGACCTTTCGCAGCGGTCCAGGTCAGGGTGACGGCCAACCGCGCTGACCTTCCGCAGCGGTCCAGGTCAGGGTGACGGCCAGCCGCGCTGACCTTCCGCAGCGGTCCAGGTCAGGGTGACGGCCAACCGCGCTGACCTTCCGCAGCGGTCCAGGTCAGGGTGACGGCCAGCCGCGCTGACCTTCCGCAGCGGTCCAGGTCAGGGTGAGGCCAACCGCGCTGACCTTCCGCAGCGGTCCAGGTCAGGGTGACGGCCAGCCGCGCTGACCTTCCGCACCGGTCCAGGTCAGGGTGACGGCCAGCCGCGCTGACCTTCCGCAGCGGTCCAGGTCAGGGTGAGGCCAACCGCGCTGACCTTCCGCAGCAGTCCAGGTCGGGGTGACGGCCAGTCGCGCGTGACGTCATGTCAACTCGGCGTCACCACGCGGTCCAGCTGCCAATAGGCATACGTGGCAATTCAAAGAGCAGACGTGTGTATGCACGAGTTATTCGTTAATTCAGAGACGCAGTGACAGTCTCTTGACGCAGTCTCTTACTGCAGTGACAGAAGAAAGTGGCATAATATTGGGAAGACCTCGCCGTTTGTGTGTGTGTCATGTCGCAAAGCAAGGGTGGCAACGTGTCCGAGTGGCCGCTCGAGGAGTTTGGAAAGGTAACCGTATTTTCCTGCAAGCATTGGAGACGGAGAGCATTAATTAGTAACCGTTATCAAGGGAAACCCTTCTAAATTCGTGACGTCTGAAAAAGTATGTGTCCTTGACCCTTCCCAAAGAACAGCAACGTTCCCCAAAACTGCAGGATGTCACTTGGACCTAGCAATGTGATGGTAGGTTTCGTACTAGTGTCGAACGTGGTAGCGAACCCAAAACGCTGCTGACTCACTCGTGTTTTGGCCATGACATAACTCACCTACACCCGCAATGAAATAAGTTAACCCACCATCATTGCGTTACCTGTGTCCCGCAAGAACATTCAGATGAGCGAAGGACGTATGTTTGAATTGTAGAGCACTTGATGTGTTCGTAGATGGCAAGCTGAGCTCCACGGTCGACCCAGTTTTTGTAGCCATTTGGAACGCGCTGTGACCCAACTGCATATGGGGGTGAGCGGAAGTGCGTGTGCTTCTCGGGAGACGTTGCATTTTCCCCCATGGTGACGAACTTTCACTTATTAGTAAAGAAGACGTATATGAACGCTGTTTACCAAGTAACGCTTGTTGGGCTCACTCTATGAGTACTCCCTATGAGCGAATGGTTCGAATTTTAACATTTGTTCATCTTGCTCGGAAAGTTGTGATGCTAGAGATATGTAATCATGATTGAGCATGAAGCATGCCTACGCCGGGCACACATTGTTCTAACCGAAAAAGAAAATTCGCTCCAGCCAGAACCATACGAGCAGCATATTTTTCCATCGGAGCATATGTGCGCCATCATTAGTCCAGATACACAAAAAGGAGAAAATTAATTCTCTTACCGTCCTAAGGATTCAGCCATCCATCATACCCACCGTAATCGGCGAACTTTTGGAATGACATGTTCAACAAAAGCGCTGTAAATTTATTGCGCTGAAAGGCAGAGATACACAAAAGTTGGAAGTGCGATATATCAAAAGAGAGAGAAAGGATACGCTTCTCGAATATCGGAGGCATTGTCGCAGCCAAGGGGTCGAGTGCCCGCCCGCCCCCTCCCCTTAGTACCAAAAACACACCAAATCAGACGATTTTTTTGTTGTAATTTCACCATGCAAATCCTTTTTTTGGCGCGCTTTGCACGCCGGAAGCTTTTCTACTTCCTTCCTTTTTTGGGTCGCCCACCTCCCTTAGGAAAATCCTGGCTGCGCCACTGATCGGAGGTACTCATTCTCTCGGCACGGTGTATTAGGTGAACGCATCGGCAATGCATTTATTTATATCATCGGATATGATATGCAATTTACCTCAGAATCACTCCAGGGTTTATTCATACGGAGTGAGTGAGTGAGCAATGCAAGGGAACGAACAGTCTTATAATCGGTACTGATTCAGCCCCGAATGGAAGGCAGAAATTTGAAAACCCAAATCGGCTTTGGCGTCACCCCATCAGGTCTCATGCTAAAGGCTGGAATTATTGGGGCCCACGCTAGCTTTGAGAAGTCCGGACAGCTAAAAGTGCACAACCCTTCATTCCTGCTCCCAAGTCTAGTTTAGGGAGTTTTAGGAAACATAATACAAAACAGGGATATTTAGAGAACGCTAAGTTAGGCGGTGGAGGTCAAACGTTTTCGGAGAAATCATGAAATATAAAGGAGCAGTACAAAGAATGCTGACGATACCAACAATGCAAAGAACTGCGAACCGAGGGTGCACGGTTTGCTTTATAAGTCGATCGGTTGCCGTGGAAAATGCGGCACATGAACGCATATTTATTGACAGATGAAACATTTTGAGAACACAAGGCCTCTGATCATCCGTCGGTGCAGCACTGGATAGACACTATACGCGGTTATAAATATCGTGCATAATGGAGCAAACTGTTCCAAAACTGATGCAATGCTCTGCTCATACGAACTCCTTGTCTAATGCAAAATGCATACCACGTAGTGATGCAACACAGCCTGCAAAACCTTCGCTTTCCAGGAGAGAGAGGACCGCGTCTCAGGATTGAAAGCATTGATGCCACTCTTCTCCAGAAGGCTGATCAGGTGGTTGATGCTTCCGTTGTTCATTGTGACAACATGCAGTCGATTTCCATCATAAAAATAAACTCGACTGCGGGAAATAGAATGAGGCAGGTTTAGTACGCCTGGAGCGACCATAATGGCGCCGTTTATATTTTAGCATTGCTCCAATGAAATTAACCATGCGACCTATTATTTCAAGTACGTTACATCCCTATTGTGGACCTAATTAATGCAGGGTATATGAAATTGTCGATGCAGTGCTCTTTTCGTCGAATTATCTTCCGCTAACCCCAACTTGATCTGCTCCTTTGTAACTTTTGTATGACGATGAGGTTCACAAATATTGCACCGTGAAGTCATGCGATCCTGATACATCGATTGCATTGCATTTACTAACAGATCGGGCAGTTGGATCCAGAGATAACCTGGGAAGTCGCGCGCAGTGACATGCATGTTGAAGCACGCATGCTTGGCGGAAGACATCCAACGTGTTTTGGTCAGCAATCATCCCACCCCAGCACCATTGCGACCGATCGGACGCTGCCGTTTCCACTTACCGACGTGACCTGCCGCGGGTCGAGTCGGTAGACGGCCGCTGTGTTAGCACCGACCGCCTCCAATCCCACTGTGGCTGCTGGCCGATCAGGTCACAGCCGCACTGGGAATCGCCTCGGGCGATGGCGACGGCGGCTAAACAGTTGATGAGCGGCGGCAGGCACACGACTGACATTGGGACGTCGGGCGGCGGCCGGTCGCCAACAGTCGCTGACGGCCGACACGTCCGACCCGGGCGCGGCGCAATGGTCCGTCAGCGCCGTCAGACCCGCACAGACCCGCGGCGCAATGGTCCGCCAGCGCCGTCAGACCCGCACAGACCCGCGGCGCAATGTTCCGTCAGCGCCGTCAGACCCGCACAGACCCGCGGCGCAATGGTCCGTCAGCGCCGCTAGACCCGCACAGACCCGCACAGACCCGCGGCGCAATGTTCCGTCAGACCCGCGGCGCAATGGTCCGTCAGAGCCGTCAGACCCGCACAGACCAGCGGCGCAATGGTCCGTCAGCGCCGTCAGACCCGCACAGACCCGCACAGACCCGCGGCGCATGTTCCGTCAGCGCCGTCAGACCCGCACAGACCCGCGGCGCGATGTTCCGTCAGCGCCGTCAGACCCGCACAGACCCGCGGCGCAATGGTCCGTCAGCGCCGTCAGACCCGCACAGACCCGCGGCGCAATGGTCCGTCAGCGCCGACAGACCTGCACAGACCCGCGGCGCAATGTTCCGTCAGCGCCGCCAGACCCGCACACTGCTCCGCCCCGTCCTGCCCGAGTGCTGCGTATGTCCCGAGTGTCGCCGCACGAGGACCAGCCAGATGGTGACGCCGCCACACCGAGTCCAGCCGACGGACCAGCCAGATGGTGACGCCGCCACACCGAGACCAGCCGACGGACCAGCCAGATCCCACCAATCCAGTGACGGACCAGCCAGATGATGACGCCGCCACCCGAGTCCAGCCGACGGACCAGCCAGATGGTGACGCCGCCACACCGAGACCAGCCGACGGACCAGCCAGATGGTGACGCCGCCACACCGAGTCCAGCCGACGGACCAGCCAGATGGTGACGCCGCCACACCGAGTCCAGCCGACGGACCAGCCAGATGGTGACGCCGCCACACCGAGTCCAGCCGACGGACCAGCCAGATGGTGACGCCGCCACACCGAGACCAGCCGACGGACCAGCCAGATGGTGACGCCGCCACACCAAGTCCAGCCGACGGACCAGCACCCGATACATACAGGGATGTCAATCCCAGCATCCCGGGACTGAGATCAATCCCGAATCTCGGGATTCAGATTTTTGGGATCCCGGGATCCAGATTTTATTTCGACAGAAATTTCGAAGCAAAAAGAGCGTGATATGACATGGTAACAACGGTAAAATGACGATGGGCTCCCAGCGCAGCATAATTGTGCAAATATCGGCACATAATGTAAAAGGTGATGCCCACTTTGTGGCATACCTACGTGTCCACGGCCAGTAATGATAAATGCTTGCATTATCCGCACATCCCTGCATCCATGATCGGGGCTTCTCAGAACAGCTCGAATTTCGAAGCTGTTTCCCGACGGGGGCGCCCAGCGAGTAAGCCGATGCGGCACAGCGTAACAAGATATGGTGGCCGTGAAGCAGTGACATATTGAGGCAGGTGGGGACGTCGGGCAGTGCCCTTTGGTACCGGACCCAGAAACTTGGACCAATGGGCCGTGGGTGGGCTGTCTAGTCAGACCAATGCAATGGCTGGTCTGGCCATCGTGGTGACCAATCAACCCATGGGCCCTGACTGCTACATACGCCGCACTGTCATGAAGGTAGGTTGGCAGGCAGGTACTTGATTACGACACATTCAACTGCTGGGCCATACAGCGTCGCCAGCCTCTCACGCCGGTTGGCCGCGGATGGTGTCGGTAATCCCGGCGGTTGTGGGATTCGAACCCACGACCTTGCAAACAAGAGTTCAGCCCCTACCGGCTGAGCTGCCGCGTATCAAAGTACACACACACACACATATATATATATATATATATATATATATATATATATATATATATATATATATATATACACATATATATACATATAATACAACGTGTGTGTCAATTTTGCACAGATAAAACCGTGGCGCTTCTGCTCGCATACCACCAGGTCGGTCCCCTCCGTGATGACTGCTCCAGCGTGTGAACTGGATAAGCGGGCATAGCCAGAGCGCCGTGAAGCTGCATCACCTCCTCATCACTGAGACCTGTGATGAGAGGCGACTCACTGGTGCTGCTCCAGTCGATGAGGTCTCGGATCTTGCCACTGCATACCTGACAGGTGGGAGTTTGCGCGGTCGTACTTCCTCTATCGGAGGCGCGCGGCGACACTCAGGGCCCAGCTGACGCTGCCGCCCTCACACTGGCATCGTTTTCACTCAGCATCGTCAGTAGGATTTCCTCCGAGTGATACCAGTATGTGTTACGTTGCACCACTTGCCTTGTGATTTGCTGCGTCCGCTCTGGCAGTGACCGCAGAAAAGCGGCGCTGATCAGCATATGCTATGCACCGCTGGCGTAAGTCTCATCAGTCACTATTCGAAACCACATCGGCACGTAGTGTCATATTATGTAGACTATATCCACCACAATGTCTGCAGGCTGTTCTTCTGACATGCAGATGATGAGCGGGCGGTTCGCTGGCGTCAGCAGTCTTGCATGGTTCAGTGGCCCGAGCTTCCCATTCATTACACCTGGCGCTACAGAGCCCTGTTCCCGCAGCAAGTCATTTCCATTGTCGGCGCCTCGTTGGCTCTGGGACATTTGCAACTGCTCTCAAACTCATGCATTTACACAGACAGACGTTAAAAAATCGCGATGAACCATGATTTGTGCGTTAATTGCACCTTATCATCTGCTCCTTATTTCCGGGCTTTATTTGCGCTCAAGATATCTTGTAACAATTCGGTACCATTCTCTCGGTGGTGACGAGCGAGAGGCGGTGGATGTTCCCTCTCGTCCATATTGTCTGCACTTGTCGATTGACAGGCGAACATGTCGTCCGTCGCATCGCACTCACTCAACCCTGTCCCTTCGTCGGTCTGTCGGGCTTCCCACTGATCAAAAATCAAACACCATTGAATATGTCCTAGTTCATTGGCAGCTGGAAACCCTCTTTCAACGGCTTGGGTCCCCTCCATCAGGTCAGGGGCCCTTATACGGCTTTGGCCCATCCGCCTGCCAAAAGGCCCTTTCTGACGACCCTAGGCCCTCTCCGGCAGCTATGGCCCCCTCCGTCGTCCCAGGGTCCCTCTTTGACGACCAAGAGCCCTTTCCGGTATGCCGGAGGCTCCCTTTCAAACGCTTAGGCCCGGTCTATCAGGTCAGGGCCCTTTCGCGGCTTGGTTGGTTATTGGTTTTACGACACGTCGACCGTTGAGTCATGTAGCGTCGCCAATCTCTCACGCCGATTGGTCGCGGGCGAAGAGTAGCGACAGGTGAGACTCGAACTCACAACTTTTCGATTGTGAGACGAGCATCTTACCCCTAGACCACTCGTCCCCCCTTTCGCGGCTTGGGCTCCGCCGACAGCCGAGGGGCACTTGATATTGGATCGGGCCCTCTCAATCAGCCCGGGGGCCATCCAGACTATCCGGGGCTCTTTCGTCAATCTAGAAGCCCTTCACGTTAGTCGGAAAGGGCCCTGAACATCTTTCTGAGGACACTCCGCGTTGACTCGAGCCTTCTTCATCAGCCCGGTGCCCTTTCCGTCAACCTGGACCCCTTTTGTTGGCCCAGGGGGTCCTTGTGGCCCCCAATGTGTATGTGCATATATATATATATATATATATATATATATAAAAAAATATATATATATATATATATATATATATATATATAAAAGCAGGGCTTGTTTTGCATACTTTCGAGGGGGGCAAGTGTCCCCTTAATGTTGGCTTTGATGTGGGAGGTACGATTGCCTTTAATATAAATTTCATAATTAAGCAATTAGACTTAATTCAGGACCTTGATTAGCATGGAAATAAATTTCAAGTTACGTTTTATGTTTTTCTTACAAACCACGTGGTCTCAGCTGGATGATTGCCTGGTGAAGACAGCAGGGAATTATCGTGGTAATTGAACAATTATTATCAGGTTCGCGTCTTAAGATCTCGGGAAGAATTGACGCAGCAAATACTTGGAAATAAGACACTGAATCTCACAAACCGATCCCCGATTGGCAACCTGAGCCTGTGAGCGTGGGCTGCGCATATGCACGAGCAGTGTTACATATAACACAGGGTGGTGGTATCTTGAGAATGCATTATGCACAGATCCAGAGCCATTGAAATTGCGCAGTAACAGCTCATTGTTTAGCCATAACAGAGTTTGAAAAATATGACTGACGGGCGGACGGAGGAACGACGGATCTGTATTGTACGATATATATATATATATATAATATATATATGTGTGTGTGGGGGGGGGGTGTACACAACCCATGACATAATCCTATCGTTCACGATCCTATGGCATTACGATCGCTGCCCCTCACGCTGGCCAACATTCGCAAGGGGGAGTAGCGACACAGAGCCCATGTAGCCTAGTGCGTATTGAAACACAACCCACTCTAATCGCCTGAAACTGACGCCTGAAAAATTGCAACCTACAGGTGGTTATTGATCACCAAATGATCCTCCAGATGTCGAGAATCTTAGCACGTACAAACGCTCAGATATTACCATGATTTCCATTAAACACTCAATGGTCGAATGCACATGGTAAGTCTGTCTAATGAGTCGCACGCCGTGCACTTCAGGTCAAATACCACCGTTTTAAACGTTAATTTGCGCTGCGGACGTGCCGACGGAAAGGAACCATTGTGCCAATTGTCCCTGAACCTGCAGTAACTCATCCTATCGATCCGGCGTGATCAATTTACCTGGTGACAGGGGGCGTCACTTTGTGTATGCTAAGAGGGCTACTGCCCCCCTCAATCATCGATTACCCGTCCCCCAATCAGACTGAAGCCTAACCATCAGGCGCATGGGCGTATCTCTATCTATCATGGGCGTATCCTCGCTAGATGCAGGTGGTTTTGAGGGCAGCTCTGGCCATCAAAAAGGTAAAAAATGCCTTACCAACGAACTTCATAAAGTGACACCCTTACCCAGTGACTTTTAATATCTTGACCTCGCAGTAATTAAGAGATTACCAGATGAGCCAAATGTGATTACCAAACAGGTGGAATGACCAATAACCATAACATTCGCCCAGACACGCATGAATGCATCTCCACGGACAGCACAAGTGTTGGCACTATGTATTACTCTGAGAAATATCCGTA
Organism: Ashinkailepas kermadecensis; assembly: GCA_034440615.1. Classification (NCBI taxonomy): domain Eukaryota; kingdom Metazoa; phylum Arthropoda; class Thecostraca; family Neolepadidae; genus Ashinkailepas; species Ashinkailepas kermadecensis. The sequence continues at coordinate 778,139 of JAOTOM010005128.1, read as the reverse complement.
AAAACTCAAAATGTCATACAGCACCTCTGGTCCAGCACCGGTCCTCACGTCTGACAAAAGTCCCGTACACGTTCCATATGTACCGCATTGGTATCGGCTTCCCACAGCAGTGCGCCATCGGGAGGTTATACCTCCTGCTGAGTCGCATTCCGGTCGACCGTGTCGTGACCTGCCCCGAGATCAGCGCGGCGTCCGCGGCGGCCAGGTCGGCTAGTTGTACGGGTACTGGTAGCCGGGCTGGCCGTACTGAGAGTACTGGTAGCCGGGCTGGCCGTACTGTGGAGGGTAGCCCCAGCCGCCGGCTGCTGGCGGATACTGGTAGCCAGGCTGGTAGAAGTGCTGTTGTTGTTGTTGCTGTTGCTGCTGTTGCTGCTGCGGTGGCGGCGGCGGTGGCGGCGGCTGCTGGGCGTAGCTGCCGTAGGGCGGAGGCGGCTGTGTAAAGCCAGTGGCAGTCGACGCCGACGTGGCAATGTGAGCCGGCTTGGCAGCTCTGCTCGGCGTCTGGGTTATGGTGGGGATCGTCAGACCCGGCTCCAGCTTGGCCTTCTTCTCTTGAGACCTGCCCGGCGTGGAGCTACAATGAGAGGAGAATTTTAGCGCATGGGTCCAAATCAGTAGCCGGCCGCTGTGTCCACTTATCATGCCCTCACACAGTTCGTGATGGTTCGGGAATAGCAACCCGATACAGCAACCTTAGAACCGGCCACTGAGGCTGCACCGTCGCCGACTTGGAATGAATCGTGGAAGCAACCCCAAAGGCATTGCATAGAAATAAATGGCTACAAAAATGCCCTTGCCCCAACCCCAAACGCTCTACTCCTCCCCTCCACCACGGTCACCTACCCATTCAGGGGCGCCGCCGTCCGCTTCTGTGCGACGGTGGTGACGGCGGCCGTGGTGGCGGCGGTGGACGTGATGGCAGTACTGCTCGCCACCTTTGCAGTCTCGTGATCGCCACCTTCGGCCAGCCTCTTCTTCACCTCGGCCTTGACGGTCCGCGCCAGTGTGAAATACGCCTCCTGTGCCGACTGTAGGCTGGGGAGTAAAGGCGACAGTGCCAACTGTCACACGTCGGCCGTAGATCGGCATTGACGCCTCGTGCGGCGGCAATGCCTACAGTAGCATACAGATATAATACTAATAAGCCACGAGAGGTGCCATGCACATAGTGGTTTTATCAGACGAATGCTCGTGAAACCTTGGTTATTTTTTATATCAACATATCTTTTCTGCAACATATCATTCCCATCAGTATTTTCTACATCAGACATTTTCACTTTCATTACCCCATAAGACGTTGAAAATAAAGCACACCGAGCCGATTCACAAATCAATACTAAATGATTACATGTGGTAACGAATACATGAATATTTTCATTAACACTAGACATGTCAATGTCTTTGGCGCTGCTACCATGGCTAGACTTTGACTCCGAGAACGAAGGGATGACCCACCTCTTTATGTCGTCACCGAACTCCTCCAGGAACTCGCAGCGCCGGTGCGCGACCAACAGCCGCTCCCGCAGTTCTAGCGGCGAGTCGAGCGCCATCTGGAATGCATCCTGACACAGGCCGACATCTACCGGCCGCGACTGAAAACCCAGGTCCACCAGCTGCAAGTAGAGGCGCTGGTTGGCGGGGTCCTGGCGAATCGCCTCTCGCAGAACCTCTTCGGCCTTCACTCGGTCGTCGCGCACCTGACAACACAAGTTGTCTGGGTCAGAGACTGGTCAACGGCCATCAAAATCCCACACAGAAACCATCAAATCGCCAGAAGTATGGCTACCCCAGACGTGAGGTGCACATATATCAGAGCCCGGACAGGGTAAATCCACATGCCATGGTGCCATCAAAGCGGATACGAACCAATCCTCACGGTAATTATCACAAATTTCACGCTATGAGAAGCAACGAACACCCTGTAGTAACTATAGCAATGTGACACCTCGACACTGGCAGGTTCGACCCAGTGTGTGTTGATGCAGGTGGAGCGCGGCACCGACCTTGTAGAGGAAGCGGACGAACTTGATGGCGACAGTGACTGCCTGCTGTCGGTGTGTGCACGCCTTCAGCGTGTCGGCGTACAGCTGCTCGGCCAGCTGGAGGTGGCCGCGCCGACGCGCCAGGTTGATACGGCGCAGCGTCACCTCCAGCAGGGTGATGTGGCCGCACAGCCGCTCCACCACCTCCGACGCCCGCTCCAGATCACCTGAGGTCAGATCCGGCGGCTCACATCACCCAAGGTCATACCAAGTCACTACACCACCTCGCGCCCTTTGCAAGTTACCCGGGAACAGGGTTGGATTAATTTCCGGACACCTCAGATTTGGAGAGAAAAATGTTGGGTCATCAAATTTGGGCAGGGTACTTATCCTGTCAGACATCAGAAATTCCTTGTACTTTTCAATGATTTTGTGACATTAATTGAAATTGAATGTGACATTCAATTTTTTGTGACAAAAAATAATGCAGTCATTTTAAAGAACACTATTGAATAATTATCCCCAAAAATGGAGTGGACAACTTCCTGGATAGTAAAATTTTAGGACAAGGCTGAGGGAGAGGAATGAGTGGGGGAGAAACGTGTGTGCTTGAGACAGAGGTGTGTGTGCGTGTCTGTGTGTATGTGCGGTTATGTGCTGCATATCCGATTGCCTAAGACGGTGCAAGGAACCGATTGCATTCGGATCCAATATGTCGTCATTGTGTTTAATGATGGCTCGTGGTTCCTAATTTTCAGTGATTTGCTGATTTTGAGATCCGCAACATATTCGCAGACTTGCAGTGGATATGCTGCGTGTGCTAGGGTCCATATTGCTGCTTGCGTTAGTGATTTTGAAGTGTTTGCCAAATGAGCTGTTAGTGGTTTTGTTTTTGGCGTTATTACGAGCTCATTAAACATGTGTCTAACCATGCGTTTTGTTTCTCATACGTGCGTGATGTTAACGTGTCGACATAGCTGACAGGTGATGAGGCAGATTGCGTTACGCGTGTGACATCTGCCTGTATGTCCCGTCAGACAACAGTGACACCTTCTGCTCCCAGCAGGACCTGGGTGTGGATTGAGAGCGAACGTGGTCAGAGTTTCTGATAACGTTTTGCCACTCTGCCATTCTACGGGTAATGGTAGCCTCGAAGTTTTGATAGCCGCTGTTTTTTTTGGTAAGCTTGTCATCGATGTGCGGGAAGCTGACGAAACTTGCGTTGTTTTAGGGGTTCGAACGTCGCATTTCTGTGTGTGCACTTCTTATGGGGTGTGTTACCTGAAACATTGTTCTTTTGATCATGTGGGATGGTTAGTTGTTTGTCAGAAACAAAGTTTCTATTTGTGCAGGCCTCGATTTTGGGCATCGGTACTAGATCCGAGACGCTTGACTCTAAATATATGTATATACAAAACCGATCTTCTAGTCTGGGTGGAGTGTGCCGAGAAGAATGGAAGGATTATGGGCGCCGCCATCGGTTTTATGTATCGTGTGGAAGTATCGTTGTGTAAATGTCATCCTTGTTGATGGTCAGAAGTGTGTCCAGGAAAGGTACTTGTTGTTTACTGGACTGGTCATTTCGACCCATTGATAATTTTATGGAGGGATGGGAGCTGTTGAGAAAATGGAAATAAACGTCCAGTTTTTAACCCGTACGTCAAAATACCGAGGACATCTTTAATGTAGCGCATATTCATTATCGGCTGGTGTTGACTGGATGTCAGGAGTGTCTCAACTGCGTTGATGGATATGATGGCCAATGGCGAAGCAATCTGACTCCCCATGGCAATTGTAACGTAGTTCAAATTAGTCATGTCTCTAGCCCGCGCTGAAAGGAATACAGTGTGTGATTCACCCCGATGACTGTGATCGAGATGTTGTTGCTAATGTACCAACTTGCATCCGCTTTAGATAAGATCAAGACCACAGAATGTGCCTTCAGCACGTGGCATATGTATGAGTAACCCTGATTCACCACCCGCGGCCATGCTGGCAGTAGGCATGATTCATGACGTTTTGCCAATGGCGGACGGGCGGCTGTATCGGCCCACCAATCACGCCGCCGGGCACACGGTCGCGAGGCGGAGCCACCTGTCGGCTCGGAAGGTGATGTTTTAGTTGTGGACAGAGGAATAATATATCGGACTAGAGACACGGTTCTCTCCGCGCATACGTACGGACGCGAGGTAGTCTGTACTCGCTGTTTTAGGTGTTGGCAGACGCGCACTAAATTGCTGCCAGAACGTTATAAGTCAAAGTATAACGCCAAGTCTTACGCTTCTCCATATCGGGTTAATTGCGGCTCGCGACGGTCCTACTAGACTATCACACGCCAGGGGTCAATAACTACCCTACACAATGTCCTTTTGCTGGCGGTAATATCTGCCCTCGTATCTCACAAAGTTGTGTTCAGACAATGTTTCAGAGGATTTTCGACGTCGACTTAGTCCAAACACGTTTATCTCCTCACTATACAAACACAGGAGATCTATTGTAGCCGAGATAGCTTTATCGGTAGGTATATTGTCGCATAAGTTAGCCACATCGACAGTGAAGGCGATAGCTCCTGACGGTAGTCCTAAGGAAAAACTGGCTCTGCAAGCGGTCCAAATAGTCCTAAGTGTTCCGGAGATGTACCAGTACAAAAGTTAAAAGTTGGGAGACTACACGTTGAAGGAACCAAGGGATCATCGCATGCCGAAACTATAGGACGCAGGAGTACATCTGGCTTGCGGCTTTTGGGAAGGCTATACAGTTTCGCTCTCAGCGAAGATGCGGGTTTTAAGGGTTTGATGAATTTGTCGCAAACTTGTCCTGTCAATGTTTGGGTAATCCTTTCGGTGACTGCTTCCAGATGTCGGAAGCAGCCTTTTGGTGGCTGCCTCCCAGGTCTTAACTTATGTTCATGGTATGCTAAATTGTGAACGTGAAGGAATTGTGAGCTGATGTGTTTTACAGGTATGTATATATTGATGAAATGTTAGAATGAAGGTGGATCACTGTGCTGAGTCATGGGGCACACTTCGCGTGCTTTTGGCCTTTGAAACAAAATGGTTGCTGCTGACGAAGGCCCGTGACCGAAATATATCCAGTGTTAATTCGGTTCTATTTTACGTTGTAATATGAGCATGATGATAATTTGGGCTGTAGCCTTACTTATAATCATGCTCAGCAAAGCACTGCATCTCATCATTAGTGTAACCCTTCAGTTATATTCACCGATGTTTCGGCTACTGCATTCATCAGAACACTGATCGAGGTAGCAGCCGAGACACCTGCCAATATAACGGAAGTGTTTAATTAAGACTCATTGTCATCGACTACTCAACTGCCACAACAGTGTGATCAACTGTGTCTTGTTCATGAATACTACACACACAAAACAACGCTAAATCCCTATGCAAGGACATGCAAACCGAACACCACAGATATGTCAACACTTCAACGGAACAAATATGTCTGAAACTAGCCAAACACCCGACTGTGACTATCTATTCTGTTCACCCTTGTGGTAATTCGCAACGCGGATCCGGTGTAAAAACTCCCACATAGTAATCAGTGCTGTTCCATGCACAACACACACACACACACACGGAAGAGCCCAGCCGAAACGGTTCTGGCAGGGCTATATCATAGTCCCAGAATTCGAGGATGACGACAGGGGGCTGTTGCAACACCAAAAGCCCAGGACCGCACTTCCGCCACACGGCCGGCTCTCACCTTGTTTCTCCTCGAACGTGGCCCAGAGCATGTGTATGCCGGGCTTGGCGGGCAGGTGTGTCCAGCAGGCACGCTGGTACACTGACCGGATCAGGTCAGGGTTGACCGGCTCCTGCGACTCCAGGTACCGGATATACTGCAGCACCGCGGCGCCAGGTCACGTCACGTCAGGTCGGCTCCACCACCGAAGAGCACCGTGCGCGCCTCCACACCACTATAGTCTTGCCACGACACAACGCCCTGGACATTCATAACATAGAAGCTGCCAAACCTACTACGTTTGAACCGAGTGGTTTGCTATTTTCCCCATCCAGTGTGTCCTCAGTTAACTTAGAGGGGTCTTGCGGTGGTATTATGACCTAATATCTCCTCAGGTATTCTGGATCGGCACTGACGTCAGTTTGTGCTGTTATAGTTTACCGACATATGGCGGGGAACGACCAGTGACATAGCCATGTGACTTCTTCCATGGGTTACTTCATACGATAACTGTGGTCGCATCACAAGTACACAGCTGAGATACTGAGAAACGATGACCCACCAAACCACGATCAGCGCGAACATTTCCATCCAGACTGCACACACCTTCATCCAGTACTCTTCATAGAGGGCGCAGGCTATCAGACAGCGCTCGAACAGAATGTGGATCCTGGCATGGCCGCCCTGCTCCATCTCAAAGTCCAGGTAGTTCTTCCAGTTCTTCAGCTGGCCTCGCTCGAGCGGCTTCACGTGGAAATAGGGCCGCTTTATCTGCGGCACAGCGCGCCCGCATGTACACACCGGCGGCCCTCCACGGAGCCAATATGTACCGCGGGCTAGGATTGGAAGCATGGCCTTGCCCTGGATGTTTGCCGTCCAGAGCCTTTCTCCGGAAAATCGTACCCTCATTGTTTTGTCAAAAGATGAATAGAATTGCTTGAAAATGACTGCAAACTCATCGATGTTTGACAGCCTGCCGGAAACTGATTGGAAACTCCAAGGACTCCTTCGTGACTGTAGCAGAAGACAAATTCTGACCATGGGGGGGGGACAAGGGTGGGGTAGCGTGGCTAGCTATCGTACGTTCACCTTGCCACATTTCACCCAACCCAACACCGTCGAGGTGAGGCATCGATGTCGACTGAGGTAGGTTGTGGCACAAGGGTTCAGTGAAATACCGAGATGGGGTAAGGTGCTGGCGTGCTGCGAGATAGTTGGGACGGGTGGGACGAGACACTGCTAAAACCCAACTAACTCACCTAAATCTACCTGTACTCGATACACGTCACCCCACCACACACCTCCCCACTACATTGTTACATCCCCCCCCATCACCGGGCTCAGGTACACCGCCCCACCATACATACTACATATATATATATATATATATATATATATATATATATATATATATCTATATATATATGTATATATATATATATATATATGTATATGCATATGCATATGCATATGTAGTTGGTTGGTTGGTTATTAGGGTTTTAGGACGCATCAACTGCATTGGTTATACAGCGCCCATATATGCATATGTATATGTATACATATATATATATATATATATATATATATATATATATATATATATATATATATATATATATTTCTTTTCATATATTAATATTTATTTCGACCTTTTTTTTTTTTTTTTTTTTTTTTTTTTATTTTTTTTTTTTTTTTTTTTATTTTTTTTTTTTTTTTTTTTTTTTTTTTTTTTTTTTTTTTTTTTTTTTTTTTTTTTTTTTTTTTTTTTTTTTTTTTTTTTTTTTTTTTTTTTTTATATTTTTTTATTTTTTTATTTATCCCCCCCCCACCCCTGCACCTGCAGGTGGGAGGTGAGGTATCGGTACTTCGACCTCGCCAAATCCCACCGGACCCAGATATCGTGTAGGTGACGTACCAGGGATGGGTGTGGTGGGGTGAGACACCACCATGGGGGACGGGTAGCCGTGTGACTAACCACTTCCTCGTAGCTCCAGCGCAGCGACACCTGCTTCTCCGTCTCCTTATGCAGCAGGCGCAGCGGAGTCAGGATCTTGGAGCGAAGCCGAATACCTTCGTCGTCGGCGCTCTGCGGGGGGGGCACATCAAGGTTAGTCAGATCCGGTGTCACAGGGCGCACCGAGCGCACCGGCATGCCTCTCCTCGCCCGACAGGCATGCCAAGCACAGGCTAAGCACCTGGTCACATGACATAAAAAAACATGCATAACAGACACCCACATGAAGTGAGGCCAATTCAGGCATATCGAGCATTTGAAATACCCAAACATCTGCCATGGAAAAGTAAAACAATCCATTTTGTGCGGACGCCAGGCATTATTGTTACGTGATTCAATTTAGTCACAGGGTAGTCACCTCACAACTGAAATACAGAAGGCACACACACCAGCTAAAGACAATTAGCCAACTTCAGCGACACCCAAATCGATAGCGTAGTTGATGACTACACATGCCCAAGCAGGCTTCAGTTCATACTGGTGAAGCTTCACCTAGACCTGCGCAACGTGTTCGCGAGTCAACCTCGCTCTTAAGCCTTCATGTGGTCTGTTCTTATTGTGATTATAACTGAAATTATCTTGGCCACCTTCGAAACATTCCAAAGAGTACCTGTCGAGTGAGAGGTGCAAATAAATGTTAATAAATTGTCCAAGATGTTAACCTGTCGACCACTTCAATGCAAGACAATACACATGTTAATCCAATAGCACTTCGAATTATTATATGCATAGGGACCACACACGACTTGTATTGGTGTCGCTCTTTGCATGTCTACATATCTTTATAAACGTTGTGGATGACGTGGAATTATGAAAATGCATGCACCATGAAGATTACGAAATAAATGATGAATGCATTGTTGGAAGAACAAGCTGTTCATGAAATTTTTGCCACCTGGAACACTATCCTCTCCAGGTAATTATTCATCCGTTTTTCTCATTTCAGGGTTCAATGGTGCTGTTTGACAATGAACTGCGCTGTGACGAAGTGCTCAGGATTAACTGGAACGTGCAAGCTATCCTACAAGATATCCCAGGTTTGAAGACAAACTTCCTCCCGATATTCGATTACCCTACAATTTTCCTCTCCACATCCAGAAATATACAGCAAAAACCCAACCCTGGTCGAATGCCGAACACCTTAGGACTAAAAATTCAGCCAACATAACCGGAAAATTAGAAACGATGCTGTCGTACGACTTACTGATTTTGATTATTTGGGTTTAAGGGCGCGCCGACTACAGGGTCATTTGGCGCCCATGCCGTACGACTTACTTGAGGACAGCAATACGTTCCTGCCTTCGGACGGTATTAGCATGCACACATTGCCGGGTCACCGCCTTCGGTCATACGCCAGCTGCAATACTAGCACCCATCGTAACTGCAGCACACAGTTCACTGGCCACACAAACTGGGGGTGGCCGACACTCACCAGCAGCGGCTGGCTGGGCACCCCGGGGGGCGCCTCGTCACAGCCCGGTGGCAGCAGGTCGGCCGACGGCTTGGCCGCCGCCGGCTCGCTGCTCTTCAGCTCGGCCAGAACAGCTCGCCGCGCCTCCAGGAACTCCTCCACCGTCAGCAGGTCCTGTGGTGGCGTCTCGCCCACAAACTGCTCCAGACTGCAGCAAAGCACGGCGTGTGTCACATGACAGACCGACGAACCACACAGCCGCCGCGCCTCCTTGAACTCCTCCACTGTCAGCAGGTCCTGCAGTGGCGTCTCGTCCATAAACTGCTCCAGACCGTGGTGCAACACGGCGCATGTCACATGACAGACCGAGGAACCATACAGCCGCCGCGCCTCCTTGAACTCCTCCACCGTCAGCAGGTCCTGCGGTGGCGTCTCGCCCACACACTGCTCCAAACCGTGGTGCAACACATCGCATGTCACACAACCGACTGAGGAACCACACAGCCGCCGCGCCTCCAGGAACTCCCCCACCGTCAGCAGGTCCTGCAGTGGTGTCTCGCCCACAAACTGCTCCAAACCGTGGTGCAACACGGCGCATGTCACACAGCAGACACGGGAACCACACAACTCGCTGCGGAACCAGACGACCCACTAGCAAACTGTGCAGCAGACCACAAAGAAGCACAAAGCACACCGAGGAACTACACAGCAGAATAGAAAACCAAGAGCCCACTGAGGAATACATCGGGCAATACATACAGTGCCACAAACAAGACGATTTGCCACTGCAGGCAACCCATTACGACCGTCTGCATCAGCTACATTATCATGTTAATTTCATTGCATCACGATTAATCTCAGTCATGGAGCTCGCGGAACATAAATTAACCGGCAAGCACCATTGAGGATACATCGGTAACCTAATTGAAACGTTTTCGCAACTCCTCCATAGTGGGGAGGAATGGGGTGTCAACTCCGACAAAACATGAAGAAATAGCTGCTGCTAGCGTTTAAAAAAATTAACACTTCACGACCTCTTCTTCAACACACACCTCCAGGCAAAATTGCAGCTTCTGGAATCTTATCAGAATGGCCTACGCCATGACAAAACGGACTTCCCTGGGTTCAACTGCAGAAGACGAATTGTCAGATTAAGCTAGGACACATGTCCCTTTACCTTACGGTCGGAAAATTAGTGTACAACATGCATGTAATACAATCATCCTCATTGCTGCCACAACCAGACGATGAATATAAGTACGTCAAAGCATGTTTAGTACAAGCGGTATATGCTCAAGGACTCCAGCTAGTCGTAATACCACATCCTAATTTAAACTGAAACTTGATGAAATTAACCTTTGCTCATATTAGAAGAGAGCAGTGGGATAATGTCCCAAAATTGGTTCCATTTTAGTTACTCTACCTTCGAACTACAACGGAATTAGCCAATTTATTTCTGGTCCGAAGAACTTTGATCGCACATGCATGGGGGCAGACTCGCTCGGACTGACCCTCGCTTGTAATAACTCAACTGTCGGACGCCCCACGACCATTTTATTTCCAATGACCAAAGGCTACCATCGTGAAATGCCAACTTCAATAACCGGCATGCTCCCAGCAGCGACAGAGGAGACTGACTTCTCATAGTGCGTCCGGTAGGAGAGTGTCGGGACAGTGATGGCTCGCTTGTAGACCGCCAGCGTACGGATTGGGTCCTTGTTGAGCGTCTCCCAGCTGGCGTACTGCTCCCACAGCCGGTCTGACCTGGCCGCATCAGGTCAACATAGGTCAGGTCAGCTCCTACAGCCGGCCTGACCTGGCATCTCATTAGGGCAACATAGATCACATCTGCTCCTACAGCGTGCCTGGCCTAGTTACATTAGGTCAGGTCTGCTCCCACAGCCGGTCTGACCTGGCCGCATCAGGTCAACATAGGTTAGAACAGCACCAGGACCGCACAGAGCTGGAAGCGATCTTCGATTCACATCAGCATTCACTTCGAGACGCATGAGTGGAGTGAAAATACCGCCAGGAAGATGATGAAAAACATTACATAAGCATAATGAAGCCGGATATCCATGAATTAATCATAAAAGAGCAATCTCAGTAGATGATTCAGTTGCATCACACCAGAAATAAAGCATAAGGTGCCAATAGGGCATTGGACGAGCGAGAGCAAAGGGCTGGTCAAAGAGCTCGAGGGATGCAAACAACGGGATGGGGATCAGTATAGTGCAGGGGGGTGCGCTCCAGCATTGTAGTCCAATAAAAAAAGGGAGACGCTTGAGCCGACCAATCAGCGTTTGACGACCTCCGTCGGTCGTGACAATGGTAAACAAACATATTTTGTCTTTAGTGCGGCGAAACCGGTGACATTCACACAAATACCAAATTTGTTTCCCTGTCAGCGGTGACATTGTGATAAAGTAGTATTAAAGATCAAGATTAAAGTAGCAAGAATGTCTTTGTAGAAAATTAGCACGAAAAAGGGAATAACATATGAATAATAGCTTCCACACGTTTTTCCCTACAGCCTTTACTATTGCCACGATCGGCGGAGGTCGTCAAACGCTGATTGGTCGGCTCAAGTTTATAGAATTGATGGTCCTCTCAAGCGTCTCCCTTTTTGGGAAGCGGAGCGCTCTACCTGGTGTTCTATAGCCTTGGTATAGTGGGACAAATATGAACCTGCTGCAACTGGATAGTTTTTTGTTCTGTCAGCCCGTGGATACAGAACCTTATTGCGTCTAATTTCGGAAACTGTGCGCGCATTTGAGCATAACCGATTCCAACACAGTGTACTGAAATTTGAGGTGCCTACGACATATTCGGAAGAGGAGCTCAATTTCGGAAAAGGTGCGTTCAATGTCGGCGTAGTTGCTCTGTCGGCGTAGTTCCTCTTGAGTCAATACTGGCTGCTCTTTTGTCGAAACTGAGGTTCCCTGCCGAATATTGTGCACCTGGCTCACAGCTGAATGCATTATGCTGAACTGAACCGAAATAACATAGGTTGCACGATGTGTCACGGCAGCGTCCTGGAGCTTCTCTTGGCTCAAGTGCAAGTGGGAGAGATCAATATCTTTTTGGAGGCGAAAACTGACATTTTACGATTCTACAACCTTCTCTTTTTCAGTTCCAATGTTCTTCCTTGTATCCTCTCCTATCAAGCCAAAGAGATGCTCGGATCCTGCCAACCAATGTGTATCAAAACCGAAGACCCCAGACAGACAAGTGCAACATGCTGGATGTTGTACATGTGTCCTTTTTGTGCGAGCAGGAAATGTTATAAGCATCACGTTTTTCCCCTTAGATTCCCTTCATATCCGGAGTAGGTACAATTATGTACTGAAGACTCATGAACGATTCATTATAACTCACACGTGCTACTTGGTTATAACTTCATCACATGTGCACTCTAGCCAGCTTTCAATGACCACCATATAGCAATACAGGAACAGCCAACTTAATAGTGTAATTAGTTTCACCATTTTTGAATACACTTTCAAAATGTGTCCCGGAAGAACTATCCAAGAAGAAACAGTTTTTTTATGAAATAAATGAAGCTAAAATATGAGAGAGGAAAATATCAAAAGTAATAGAGAGCATCAACATAAAATTGGATTGGTAAATTTGTACATATCTGGGGAATCATTGTCTTGCCAACCGATATTAACCAGCAACCATAATACTCTGTGCACAGAGCAGTCCATAATGTGATGTTTCTTCACATGTAACTAATTTATCGGTTATAAGAATAGTAGATAAGACTGAACCACTCCATACCAGGAGGGGAAAAAAACAGAAAGCATGTCCGCCTCACAGCTCAAATACGAGAACAAAATGATACCGCGACGAATGCTACGAATAAAAGGAAGCATCAGAATCAGCCATACTTTGCCTGACGTCATTCCGGCCAACACGGGAGTGAAGGATGTCAAACTGATAGCAACATATACATTGATACAGAACATGGATCCAATAGAAGCTCCACAAAATTGTACCCTGGAAAACAATGTAGATTAATTCATGCTGAAATAGCAGCGAAAGAACAGCCAATATTTGCGCTTATTTTTTAAAGGAATATAAATTTCACTGTGTGTAATTACTAGGTAGAGTCGGCATCCCTTAATTGATGTCGTTCTACGTTGGGGAGCTACCTGACGTTTTAAACAATATTCATAGCTAATTAATGTTTTCGGTGTCAAGCAGAATCAGATATCCTTTAGAAATAATGCATGCCTCCATAAAAACTCATAGCTCGAATATATATTTTAATGAACATATAGGTTGACTTCTATTGAGCAAGCATGCCTCCAGTGAAGGAGAGAGTAACAATCTTGGTTGCATTCGATAATGATTTTCTAACGATCCGTGGCATTTAAATAAGGAATATGCCTCATGAACCTAAAAGAGCTGGCTATTACACCACCAGCAACATACTATATCTACAGACACGTTCGCAATATCCCAAAAGTGGGTTTTAAATGAACTTGATCTCGGTCGCTTCTGACTGCACTCGGAAGCTATTTCTCTAAAGCCATTCAGCAGCAAGATATGGAAGCCAATCGGTGGCGGTGCTATAGCGAACTACATACAAATGTTAGACATCGCAAGCGTCTTGAAAACGACGCCGGTCATTAGTGATATTCGGCAATGGGTGGTTGATATAATTCACTTTATTTTATATTGAGATAGATATCGACAGGTCGATGAATGTGCCGAGGTCTTCTATTACCGTATTATGATTGAGGTAGCCAAGGTGACATCGATCCAGGCAGAAAAGATGCGAAAATGAATTTCATCGGGGTGTGCAAATGAACAAAATTTATGGATATCAGGACATTGTGCCATGGGACCTTCGGTCTCCCAGCCGCTGCATGAATTTGCCGGCCACCAGCCCCGGGGCACGCAGGTCACGTGGCATGATCGACGACGACTAACCGTGACGGTACCAGTCCAGCCAGCACTAGCTATGTTCCGCCATAAAACATTTTCTTTCAACAACAAAAAAAATACGTCGAAAATAATATTGTGATGAGAGTTTCTAAAAATGAAGAAGAAAAAACGTTTAATTTTCAGTAGTAATGTAATGTATGTCGGAACCTCCCGAGCAGGGTTTTTCAGTTTCCGTCACAGAAGTGCACTAATGTGCAGCACAAACCATCATCACGAGCATACACAATAACAACGAGTGGCATCAGTGCTGATGTAAGCGATGTTCCGAAGGCCGGAGGTTAGAGCCCGGACATGCGCAGCATGCCGAAAGTCTCCGTTTGAAAACATTGTAGCCACCTGAGTTCCTCACATCTGGAGGCAGATTTGTTCCACGTCCGGCAAGCTCTCGGTATGAAGGAGCGGCGCGCGAATTCTGTGCGGCATCGTGGTACCTGGAGTTCACCGTTAGCCGTGGCCCTGGTGCTCCGTTGCGACACAGTTGAGCGACAGTTTAGTTGACCGCGAATGAGTTCTGGGCCAGTGAACTCGTTCATAATTTTGAAAACTGAGTGAGCATCTGCCTCGGATATGAAATCCTCGAATTTGAGCCATCCTAGTTCTTTCAACGTGGGCGACACATGATCCCGGTAGTGCAAGCCGGCGACAATCCTTGCAGCAAAGTTGATGCATTTTTGAATGCGTCGTTTCTGGGCTCTGCTACAGCTTCCCCAGACAGACACACAGTATCTTATGTGGGGGAATACGAGTCCCTCAATTAGCACCCGTCTCGTAATGTGAGAAAACGTATGACGCAGTCTAGCGAGTCCAATGAGTATGCAGTTACACAGACGCACAACAGTAGATACATGCACATCCCAGGACAGGTGTGAGTCAATTTTCACGCCAAGTAATTTCACAGACTTCGTGGGTACTATTTCCAACTTGCCCAGACGAACAGATAATTTCACAGGTGTATGATGTCTAGAAGATTGGAGAAAAACCATATCAGTTTTGGAGGATTTACTTTTAGTCGATTCTGGATGAACCAGTTAAAGGCGACTGACAGTGATTCATTCAACGGCTAATGGCTGTGATTTCGTTTCGCTTCCCGGAGTCTAGGAACTGGACATCATCGGCATACATAACAATCTTGCCGTGTGGGATATGTTGTGGGTGGTCATTGGAGAATATTAGGAACATAACCGGGCCAAAGATCGAGCCCTGCACCACACCATGTGTTACCGACAGAGGGCTAGTGGGCAGAGGGCAGCCAGAGACCGACAGAGTAGTGGGATTGGGACGAAGAAACAATTAAGTTTCAAAAGCGACTTCGGTCGGGACAGGTGTCGGGCCAGGTCAGGTTGGATCACGTGAGATCCGGTCAGGTTTGGTCCAGTCGGGCCAGGCCGGATCAGGTCTGGTGGCGTCACTAACGCGACCTTTTATCGTATCTACAACGCAAGGACCGCTGAGGTTTCGCCCTTGCTAGTAATCAGCTGAACAGAGCTATGGGAGTAGAGTAACCACCTGAACTGACCTACAGCCCGCCTGACCTGACCTGATACTGCCGTTAGTTAGAGCTGTGGGAGTAGAGTGACCAGCTGAACTGACCTCCAACCCGACTGACCTGATCTGACCTGACCGCCGTAAATTAGATAGTCGGTTATGTTGGGTTGTTGGCGCTTCGACTAGTCTTTAATCATTCCTGCCCATAACTTTTATTCCAGTACTTCACTGTTCATGGGAACTATTGCCCTGGTATGTACACAGTTTGAAATCAAATCGCTGACAGGCAACGGAACAAGCTTCCCGAATGTGCGAGTTTTGAATTGTTCCCCAGAATGTCTTCATATGTCAGACAGCCCACGTGACGTCCATAAAATGGCCTGCGCTCTCGTGCAATGTGTTCGCACGTGAGTAATAAGTGACACACCGTCAGGGTATGTAGACAGCGGAAACACTGCGGTCTCTCCTCCACATAAAGGAGATAGCAATGTGTAGCGTAGGTATGCCCGGTGCGCATCGTGCAAAGAGTAATCTCCCCTGTTCTGGATCTACGAAGGCACGACGCCCGATGCCGTAGATGTGGCTTGATTGCGTGCAGCTTAGTGTTAGTTTCTCTGTCCCAGGCCCAGGCTCCAACACAGCGATAAATTAGTCGGGAAATATGGTGGATTATACCACTTGCTGAACGCACAATCGACATCCTTTCCAAATAAGTAACAATATCTTGCTTCTTGGCATGTTTATGAAGAGTTCATGCCTCATTCTTAGCAGTATTTCATCCGCAAGTACCATGTTTAGGCTCACTATCACAGATTGTGACACACAAACATCTCTTAACACAAGTCCAGGTAAATAAATTACTTGCTATACAGTCTTATCAATTAGTATGTTATGCAATGCTATCTGTTATACAATGTCAGTTTCTAGTATAGGTCTCTTTGATATTGATTAATCTCTCTCTTGATTAATAAAAATAATAATAAAAATAAAAGTATCTCTCTTGATTAATATCGATGTCCCTAAATTAGGCATGTGTCAACACAAGCGAAGATGGGTACAGTTATAAGTATGCTTCAGGCTCAACATTGAGCTCAAAGAACTGAAGAGGTATTTTAACCGACATCTTTTTTCACGAATTGGCTTTGACAATCTCACACCTAAAGACATCGATATTTTAACACTGTCCCAGCAAGTATGAAACTTAGTATCCAAGATAGGAGGTCTCTATCAGGAAGTGGATACATGCGTGGAGGGCATACTGTGCTGCCTACTTCGCCACAGAGTCCGCACGCCCGTTGCCGCACAGCTGCCGCACGCCCGGTGCAGCTTTGGATCAAGCACAAGCGGACAGTTTTCCCGACTCGTTCCAACGGAGTAAGACGTATGAGAATGCCAAGTAGTAGACTAGGGTCTGAGGGATAAAATGCAGTCGGTGCAAAAGGCTGCTAAGCGAATCACATACAGAGCGTCCTGTGAAATCTCTATAAATGGCAGTGACTTGACGATCGCAATTAGCTCAGGGCTATACACCGAGACGTACACAGGTAAACTAAATGAACCTACAGTAGTTAGTACAGTGCAGTACAGTACACAACAAAATACAGTACAGTATAGCACAACACACAACAGCGTATCCTGTGGTACTCCTGGAACCATCAGTACAAAGTTCTTGATCTGACCGCCGTCTCACGGCCGACCACCCACCTGAACTCGAGCCCGCAGGCGGCGATGGCCCGCTCGAAGGCGACACGCACCGCGTCCGGCTGGGTCTCGTTAGTGGCGCGCACGTGCGCCAGGTAGTGCAGCCAAAGGTCGACACTCAGTGGCACCGCCTGCAGCCCTCGCTCGAACACCTGGCCACACACGCGCCGTCACACACCCGTGCCCGCACGTGCACGGCATTTCTTCGATGGAGAGATCATGTTTTCCACATGCGGCACATCGCTAGGCTCGGTAATTTTGTCACCAAGAAAGCATCGATTGCAGGCGTAGTCTTACCGCAGAGGTTGCACTTACTTCTGGCAACACACATTTGGCAGCTCTGACGTCAGCGGGCACGGCTACCCACCGAGAACCCAGCGCGCGCTGTAGGTGGGGGGCTGTGAATACGGAGCAGCGAGGTAAGTTAGCAGTCCACGGCCAGCACCACAGCCATCCGTTAAAAATGGAGCATTTCCCAGGTATTAATGCACTACTGTACAGTGCACCAGGCGTCGGAAACTAACCTGCTCGCAAGACTCCAACGTGCCGCGCTTCTTCTCCAGGTCGGCGTACTTCTTCCAGTAGCCGTAGCAGTACGGGTAGCGCTCGAGGAAGGCATCCAGCACGCCGCGGATGTCCTCCATGAAACACTGCCCACCAGTGTGGTGTCACCGACACACAGATCAAGCGATAATCACCACTCGACTGGCGGCAGAGCGCAATACACATGCTTGGCGACACAGGTCGCCGGGTTACGTCCATAGTCTGGACACAACTATGCGAATATTTGGATTAATTTGCATCAAATATGCTGGGGTATCATCAAATACCCTGAATTAGACGAACACAAACGCAGCGCTGAGGGCGCGACGAAAGTAAGCAGACCTGAGACAACATGAAGAATGCTGCACAATCCGTCCAGTCATTTTAAGTTAGACTGTAAATCCCAGTCACAAAATAAACAAAGCGACCTACTGGTGCGTGAAATCGGAGGTCTACCACACGACTGCGTGGCTTAGCTGGCTATTCGGGCTTCGGGAGCGTTTTACCATGACTGTATGACTTCGAGGTTCAAGGTCACTAATGTCTTTTTCGATTGAAGGAATGCTATGAGACATATTGCTTCGAAACGGCTCTGGATTAAAAAAAGTGCTAGTTGCATTCCAACCTGACCTCTCTATGTGAACAGGCCGATTCCGTAGCCATACGGCCGGGAAAACGGAAGTAAAATTCCTTGTCATGCCGACATAATTATTGGCAATGTACAGCCAACAGGGTTCATGCGTGCTTCATTGCCTCGCCCAAATAACCAACCAACAAATCACCTGTGCCTCCGAGTACTGGATCAACAGCGTCCACGCTGTGAAGTCCGCTGGGCTCTCCTTCACTGGCTTCCACAGCTTCTCCAACTCGGTCAACTCTTTGGTCTTAGTAGCCTGGTTTGGCTGCGCCTTGACCGCAGCAGCCGGCTTAGCGGCAGCTGCCGCAGAGGCCAGCTTGGCGGCAGCTGCTGCAGGGGCCGGCTTGGCGGCAGCTGCTGCAGAGGCCGGCTTGGCGACAGCTTCTGCAGAGGCCGGCTTGGCGACAGCTGCTGCAGAGGCCGGCTTGGCGGCAGCTGCTGCTGGTTCAGCAGCAGCCGCTGCAGATGTCGGCTTGGTCGAGACTGCTGCAGAGGCTGGCTGGGACATAGCCACTGCCGCAAGTTTAGCCGCTGCCACCGCACCCGATGTGGGAGACGATTGCTTCGCCGCAGGCCCTGCCGCTGGCAGGCTGTGGGCAGGCTGTGGGCCGACCACCACCGGCTCACTGGCCTCGTCATCTGTGGCGCCCGCGCTCACGTACTCCGTGATGGGCTCGGCGTCACACGGGATCACTCGGACATCCTCCGGCGGCGCGGCATCCCCTGCCGGTACCGTCACCATCCCTGGACCGGCGACCGAAGCTGTCGAACCTCCTATCGTCATGTCGACCTTACCGGCTGTTACTTCTGAGTCTGCAGTGGGCTCGGCAGAGTCGACAGCAGGTTTGACAGCGCCAGCAGCGGAATGCTGGGGTTGTTCACTGCCAGGCCCGTCTGTGGCAGTGGCGCTTATGGATCCACTACCTTCCCTGGGAGAGTTTGAGCAGGCGGTAGCCGCCTGGTCGGTGCCAGGAGCTGTGACGGCTGGCTGCTCCTCTGCCAGAATGTCTGCAAACGAGACGTCGGCGCTGGAGGTCTCGTTCGCGACCAGCGGCTGCGCAGCAGCTTCCCAATCCAACGGAGGTGCAGCAGGTGCTTCTCCCATATGTGGATGTTTGGTGGGCATTTCCTCCCCGGGTGGCTGTTCACAGTCATTTTGCCCTGCAGACGACAGCTGGGTGGACATTTCTCCAACTGCTAGCTACTCGATGGGATATCTCCTTCAGATTGGTGCTCTGTAGATACTTCTAGTCGAGACCACTGGCCAGTGGATATCTTCGCTCTGGAGCGCTGTTTGGCACCCCCAAAAGCGTGCTCTAGAAAACGAAATGAAGATGATGAATACCTGTATAAACATGACCCATTTGAGGAACTAACAGGCTATCCCAGGCATGACTATTATGCTGGGTTTGCAATTATTATTTATGTTTTGCAACTGTCAACATTCCACATAATATCTATCGCGAGCTTACAATTAGTAAACTCTACAGAATTCCATCCGGTACATCAAATAGCCAGTGACAAATTCTACAAATATAACAAAGGGAAGTGCATATATTTTGTATATGGGAAACAAAAGCAATGGGGGGGGGGTATTGGTGGTAGAATTGGCTTGCAAGAAACAATACTCAGGCAAAATACAGATTGCAATGTACCATTTAGCATCACTCTCTGCTGTCTATCTGAAAGCCACAACTCTATCCATTTTAGGATGCTACCTGCAATACCATGGACCTGCATCATTGACTGCATATTTCAAGCTGCATCATTAACCGTTTATGGGGTACCTTGTCAAAGGCCTTACTAAAAGTCAAGATATGCTACATCAACCTGATTTCCCTGATCAAATTGTTCTGTAGCAAAATTCTAAAAGTCCAAGAGATTTGTGAAACACGATCGCCCTTTTCTAAACCCATGTGATACTGATGAGATTGGCTATGGTAGCACCATGGGGCATGACTGGAGGAGTTTGTAATTGTTGAGGAGTGTGCAATGCAAAATCAGGTGAATGGTGATATATATGCTGGGATATATAGTTCCCTTGGAAATTGAGATAATGGATGATTGGGATGTGAGCATGTACTTTTCTGGTATCTTTTCTAGATTTGTTTGACGCAGATGGGCCCATGTGGCTCTTTTTAAGACTTAGAACTGTATGACTTTATGACTAATATTCCACTAGAAACGTGTTCTGATCGAACCCAGTGATGGAGAACAATTACCAAAATTTTGGCAGCACCCACATGGTAGCTGTTATTTATGATTTTCCACATTTGATGAGTTATATGGGTGAGCTAAGGTGACTGAAAAGTGCAGCCTAATAAGTCAGTTCAAAGCAGCTGGAGTCGTGTGCTTTTTGTGCAGCTAAAATTTGGCTAAATGGACTAAAAAATATGGAAACATCCATATGGCAGTAACTTAGTACCGCCCAGACAGCTTGAGAAGGTGCACCACATACACCAAGTGATGCAAAAAAGGTCCACTGACCCCACAAGCACAAGCCTCTTGCCAGCAAATCTGTGTGAATGTGCCTACACCAACTAGACCCCTTGGAACACACTGACTATGCTCAGTGCATGAGGGACACTTGCTGGATAAGATATGGCAATTATTAGGAGAGGCCTCTGATGAGCACAAATCAGAAAAATGCATGAATTGAAATTGTTAAACCTTACCCAGCAAGTTTTTCCTATACTTCTCCTTTGGGAAATCACATATAAGCAAGATCATGGTTTAAGATCACTCCACTTACCACTGATAAAGACAAAGCATCAGGGTATTCAACATCAGTAGGTTAGGTTGGACCAGGTGGTAAGTTGGTCTTAAAATGTGTCATTTTTTAAAATTTATCTTTGTGGTACCACGTTCATCAAGGTGACTAAGATGATGGGGCCACTTATTTTCTGTGCAAATGCTTACTTTTCAGGTTGTGAGCAAAATAACGCCAAAAGGGGGCTTTGCGTTAGGAAATATATCACAAAAAGAAATGTTTTAAAAAAGCAACATAACCTAGCCTATCCTACCTTAGTCTTGACCTGACCGCCGAACGGGATAGGTCGCTCCACCGCTTGACCGCCGCCGCCCGGTCGCCGCCACCTGAAACCCTCCCCGCTCTCACCTGTCGCTACTCTTCGCCCGCGACCAATCGCGTGATGAAAGGTCGACGTGTGTAAAACCAATAACCAACCAACCGACATACGGTGATAGATAGAAAAAGGGACGAGTGGTCTAGGGGTTAAAGATGCTAACAAGGTGGCATGAGGTGTCGCGCAACAGAAAAAAAAGGAAATTATAAATTTTGGGGGTGAGTAAAAACCCAACCCAGAACAAAATTTAAGCGGGGCCGGCTTGGTTTTTTTTTGTGGGTGTGAATGTAAGGGAGGAAAGAAAAAAAAAAGTTATTGAGGTGGCAGGGGAGCTGGTGTCACCTTGACGAAAAACGACATTGATGCTAGCCATCGGGTTGGACGTCCCCGAGAAGGGAAAGCACGCAAAATAATAGTCCGACTGAATTCGTATCGAACACGCCAGGAAGTTCTTCAGGCAAGGAAACGGCTGCGATCCGACAGAGCCTGTGACAATTACATTTCCGAAAACCTAACGAAGAAGAATGCCGAAACGATGTACCACGCATGCCAGTTGAAACAGCGAAGGGTAATCGTGGCAGCTTGGACGGACAATGGAAAAATGAAAATACGAGAAAGAGAAAACGGGTCGACAAGGGTCATCCGATGCCTATCAGACCTCCCCTGCCCAGATGGGGTGAGAGTCGATCGTACGACGACACGTCCGACTGAGTCCGCCGCTGCTGATCACGTCCCCACTCAGAGGATTTCGGAGGACGAGTGGTCTAGGGGCAAGATGCTCGTCTCACAATCGAAAGGCTGTGGGTTCGAGTCTCACCTGCCGCTACTCTTCGCCCGCGACCAATCGGCGTGAGAGATTGGCGACGCTACATGACTCAACGGTCGACGTGTCGTAAAACCAATGACCAACCAAGAGGATTTCGGCTGAGTCCGCCTCTACTGACCGCGCTCCCGCCAGCGGCGCCGAATTCCAGACCAGGAGGGGCAGGAGCGGCAGAGGCGGAGCTACCCAGCGCCAGTGAGAGTGAAACTGTGGGTGATGTGAAGCATGGGCGGTGGCTCGTTCACTGGGCGCCAGTCTGTGGGATCGGGGCGTTGCCGCCGACCACCGTGTGCATGCGCCTGCCGGCGATCTGAGCTGACACTGCGAGCACTGGATGCGCTGCGGCGCAGCATCGGCGTGCCCGAGCGCCGCGCGGTTTGGAGCGGTGCAACTGGCACACCCAAAGCCGAGTACCACATCCTTACGTTAGTAATCCCATGGTGAGTAATTATCGGGGCGCTGTCGAAGGCATGTTCTCGCATCTAGGAATAACCAGTTGCATCGTGTGACCATCAAGCTGTACGTGCGTTGTTAGCGACATGCATGGTGTGACTCATCGTATATATCTTGCTTCTGTGAAATATTCCAATACTTTACTTCATTATGTGTATTGACATGTAACGGTGATGTTCACGAGCTACGTCAACCCTCGTATATTAAGGGAGGAAAATGTTGAAAGTGCGCTGCCAACCACCGCTATGCCTAGAGTATGCACAACTGTCTCATTACTGTGCCTGCACCTGTCTCCACCAACTCGTTTCACTGTGTCTTGTTTTCACGTAGTAACATTAAAAAGCTCTTGAACCAACCCACTCTAAATTCACATCGTTCACGGCGTGTGGCACCAACTCACATAAACGGACACCCCGAATACAAAATGAGGACTAGTGGCACCGGTGCTAAGAAAAATGTACTCATTTATATCTGGTGGTGGTGGTGGTGGATTTGTGCTTTAGGGCGCGTCGACTGCATTGGTCATTTTGCGCCCACCATTGATATCTGGAATCAAACACCTGATCTCAGGATACTCCTTATTAGATCTGGTATTGAGACTAACCCCGGTCCTCCTTTCGTCGATCGTGCACGAATAAAAATAAGCCACGTAAACATGAACAGCATCACGGGCCCTGCAAGACTTGATGAGGTCGCACAATTTACAACTCAAAATAATGTAGATATATTATTATTAACTGAGACAAAACTTAGCAACCAGGTCCAACAAAGTCTTTACAGATTATACAAATTCCATGATCCACTAACAAGGCACAGGACTCGCCAAGGAGGTGGGGTGGCAATCTATGTAAGCACGGCACTCGCAATCAAAAGACTCAACCACATTTAACTTGATGATGTGGAATGGATATAGTGTCTGGTGAAAATTAAAGATGTATCGATCATAATATGCTGCACATATCTCCCACCGAACCTGTCATCAGGCAAATATAAGTCATTTACTGACAAACTTAATGATGGCATGTCCTTAGCCCTGATG
Source organism: Ashinkailepas kermadecensis (assembly GCA_034440615.1). Lineage (NCBI taxonomy): Eukaryota > Metazoa > Arthropoda > Thecostraca > Neolepadidae > Ashinkailepas > Ashinkailepas kermadecensis. The sequence goes on along the minus strand of JAOTOM010005128.1, from coordinate 754,307 downwards.
TTAAACCCATCAATAATCCTTGTCATGGGCGATTTTTATTCTGGCAATATTTTCTTGCACCAGTCATATGCCAAGGGAAGAGTATCACATTTGACTTGGATCTTCTGGAAACAATTAACACTCTGCAACTTTTCCAACTTATATACGAACCGACAAGAGTCGCGAACAAAGTAGAAAATCTTAGGGACTTAATCATTACGTCAAACAAAGAAATAGTTTCTGAAGGTGGTATCTTGCCTCCTTTCCTCAAATATTGATCATTACCCTATTTTTGTAACTTTAAATATCACCGAGTCAACTAAGCATATCTATAAGAAGAAAATATGGGACTTTACAAGCCAGACAGTGACAAAATCATCATATTCCTTCAAAATGTAAACTGTGAAGATATTTTAGGCAGACGTTGATGAAGCTGCAAAATGATGCAATGATTAATTCCAAGATTTTCTACTTGTTCGGACTGTCGGTTCGATATCGTTGAAAAGTCAGGAATTGTCCAGAAGATCCGCAGGAACTCTTCCCTAGCATACACTGGTTGAAGAAAATATTGCCAGAATTAAAATCGACCATGACAAGGGCGATTTAATTCTGGCAATATTTTCTTCAACCAGTTGTATGCTAAGGAAGAGTTACCCCATTTGACTTGGATCTTCTGAAACAATTAACACTCTGCAACTTTTCCAAGTTATATACAAACCGACAAGAGTCGCGAACAAAGTAGAAAATCTTAGGGACTTAATAATTATGTCAAACAAATAGTTTCTAAAAGTGGTATCTTGCCTCCTTTTTCAAATATTGATCATTACCCTATTTTTGTAACTTTAAATATCACCAAGTCAACTAAGCATATCTATAACAAGAAAATATGGGACTTTGACAAGCTAGACAGTGACAAAATCATCATATTCCTTCAAAATGCAGACTGTGAAGATATTTTAGGCAGACATTGATGAAGCTGCAAAAATGCTTTCCGATGTTATTATTCAATCCTCAAAAGAAGCTATGCCCATAAAATAATCAAAACCAATGGGGCAAGCAAACCTTGGGTTAATTCTGATCTGAAGAGAAATATCAAAAGACAAGACCCATTATTTAGAATTGCCAAAATGATACAAGCATGGTTTAGTTGGAATAATTGGAAAGATCAGCATAACAGAGTCACTGAACTTAACAAATCACAAAAAAAATTTACATTAAGAGCCAGGTCAGGAAACTAGAGAATGCAAACATAGCCCTCGAAAATACCAACAAATTTTAAAGGGGATAATTGGTAAAGCATGTCAAAAGCATACCACCCCTAGATGGTCCAAACAGTGCATTTATTGATGATACAGAGAAGGCTCTTGAATGCCAATTTTGTGGAACAATCCCAATCACTTAACAACTTGCAACTACCCTCTATGGATGGACAATATAATCATAGCATTCCAAGTTTGGCAGAAATGCAAGTTACTGAAAATGAAGTTCTTCAGCAACTCACCATCTTGGTTGGTTATTGGGGTTTAGGGCGCATCGACTGCGTTGGTCATGCAGCGCCCAACTCAACCATCTTAATCCAAATAAATGAACAGGACCTGAAAAATACCTCCCAGGCTGCTTAAATTAATTGCTATTCTTATCTACAAACCCCTTACTAAATTATTCAATAAATCGCTATCACTCAGAGTTTTCCCCAGGGAATGGAAACAGGCTAAAGTGTCGCCCATATTAAAAAAGAAAGGGTCATGCTCTGATCCCACAAATTATAGGCCAATTAGCCTTTTATCATGTTTGTCCAAAATCCTAGAAAAGTTAGTTTTTAAACCAATTTATTCACACATAATGGAAAACAATGTACTCTCTGAGAAACAAGGTGGTTACTGTCCCTATCATGGGACCAAACTACAGTTGCTCTACTTGACACATACTCTACATTCATCTTTAGATCAACATCTTGACTTTACATGCATATATTTGGACATACAAAAATATTTTGATAATATATGGCATGCAGGGCTTATTTTTAAGTGCAAAAATAATTGTGGGATTACCTGCACTGCTTTAATTTGGCTACAACCATACTTACATAATAGGGAACAGCATGTAAGGGTAGGAAACAGCCTATCATCACCAATTACCATAAATGCAGGCTGCCCACAGGGTTGCTTTGGGACCCCTTTTGGCATTAATATATTTAAATGACTTGGCAGACATGATTACAAATGAAATACATTTTTTTCTGAAGACACGTCACTTTACTCTTTCCACACACAAGGCTCACTAGAAGCACAACAATCAATTCAAAAAGATATCGATATTATACACAAATTTCGAACAAAATAGGGAATACAATTTAATGCAGCAAAAACGATCCAACAAACATTCACATGTAAGAGTACCAGTAAACCCCTAAATCTAAAAATGGGAGGCCTCTGTAACTTGTACAAAATTTACATTCGGCCTTTGTTTGACTACGCAGATACCATATATGACAGGCATATAACAATATCAGATGCACTCAGACTTGAAAAATTACAAAAAAGAGCAAGTAGATTAATCACAGGTGCACTATATAGAACATCATAAGGAAAAATTAGATCAAAATTGGGATTGGATGAGCTTAAAACATGGTGAAAAATTCATAAACTTCTTTTGTTTCACAAAATCAAGCACACAGGTCCAGGTCTCCCAAATTATATTAGAAAACCAGTTACTGAACCATGGCAGACCATTACAGGAAGGCATCTCAGAAATTCAAATACACTAACAGTTCCGCAAAATATAATTGCCTCGTTCCAAGTCATTTTTCCTTGCCACAACAAGGTGTGGAATAATCTTCCTGAAAGGTTGAGGCATGAATGAAACAAATAAATCCAAGAGTGCAATTATGAGTTGCACAGGTGCCACAATACCACCACAATATTATTCGCTAGGTACAAAAGCAGGCAACATGCTGCATGCAAGGCTTAGAATGGGCCTCACTCAACAAAACACAGACATATTTGGCATCAATCCTCTACATGACCCATCATGTACAAGAGTTAGTTAGTTATTTGAGTTTTAGGGTGCCTCAACCAAAATTGTGATCATTTAGCGCCATCATGTACAAGAAACAAGATACAATTCACTTCATATTGCACTGTCCTCTTTATGCTTATCATATAAATACTATATTCACCAGACTCTGAAACACAACAGATATATTCACCAATTTAACTGAAAAGGAGATCTCACAAACACTTATTTTTGGAAATGGTCTCAGAAAGAACCTTGAGCAGTGTGTTGCATTAGCATTTCAGACATTTCGTATCAACACAATGCTTTAACACAACAAACTAGCATTCAGAACTAACCAGGTTCTACCAGATTCAGGCATAGTGTTGGATACCACACATATGGGTGCATGCTTTGTGTGGTGATGGGGCGTGCTGGCAGGGCAGGTAGCGATTGTCACAATGTGTCAGTGGTCAAGGGTTTTATTGTTTGAAGACATTGTTGGTTATTGGTTTTACGACACAATTCATGCTGGTCAAGACATAGGTGAGCTTTTGAAGACATTGTGAGAGGCACCTTGACTTAAGGCCAATTTGGTCTTATGTGCCAATTACAAAATTGCCCATCTTATATGTGTGCTATGTGTTAAATAAATAAACAAACAAATCTGTGGAAAAATGAACAAATTTTTTAAATATAACAATGCCAAGCAATTTATTTTTTTAAAGTTCTCAAAATTAAAAAGGAAACCTAACCCAGCCCAACCTAACATAACCTAAGCTGCTTTTGAAGATTATTGTTTTTTAAACAAATTTTTTTTTTTTGTGTATAAACTTCAGTATTATTGTGCTTTAGGGTACTAACAAGAAACTTTGGTAAATTTTTGATAGGTGTTTTGTTTTAATTTTGTGGGGAAAAATTCAGAATATGATGTTTATGAACATGACTAAGATGCGACCACTATTTTCGGCGCTGATGCTTACTTTTCAACTTGAACGATGACGTCACAGTGGTACGGTTTGATGACGTCATACTTATGGCACGGTTCACATACTTTAATGAGATGGTTGAAGTAGCTTAATCTAATATAATCTAACCTAACCTAAACTAAGCTAACTTAAACTAACCAGTAAATTTTTGATAAAAGGTGTTTTTTGGAATTTTTTGGAAAACAAATTCAGAATATGATGTTTATGAACATGACTAAGAAGATGTGACCACTCATTTTCGGCACTGATGCTTACTTTTCAATTTGAGCGATGACGTCACATTGGTACGGTTTGATAACGTCATACGTACGGCACGGTTCACATACCTTAATGAGATGGTCAAAGTAGCTTAATCTAATATAATATAATATAATCTAATCTAATCTAACCTAACCTAAACTAACTTAAACTAGCCAGTAAATTTTTGATAAAAGGTGTTTTTTTTAATAATTTTGTAGGGAAAAAATTCAGAATAGGATGTTTATTAACATGACTAAGAAGATGCGACCACTCATTTTCGGTGCTGATGCTTACTTTTCAATTTGAACATAGTATGTGAACCGTGCCATATGTATGACGTCATCAAACCGTACCGGTCACATCATTGTTTGAATTGAAAAGTAAGCATCAGTGCCGAAAATGAGTAGTCGCATCTTCTTAGTCATGTTCATAAACATCATATTCTGAATTTGTTTTCCAAAAATTAAAAAAACACCTTTTATAAAAAAAATACCAAAACATTTTACATGCATTTGCCTCCGTAAAGTAAACGAATGGGTTAGGTTTGGTTAGGTTAAGATAGGTACTTTAAATTTTTTATGTTGGAAAAATGTTCAAACATTAAAAAAACGTTTTTTTTTTATTTGCACAGAAAATAAGTGGTCCCATCACCTTCATAAACATGGTATTCTTCAGAAAAATGCAATAAATCACAAAAACCTTACACTGCAAGTTTACCAATAATATCTTGTTGGCTTCCTGGCATTTGAATACAAATAATGAGCGAGTTTTCTTTCCACACGCCACTATCAAGGCCCTCGCACTATCAAACACCAACCTTTAACATTAGTACCCAGGCCTAGACAATCATCCAAGCCTACTACTAGCTTCCTCCAACAGATTCGTTGTCTTTCTAATTCCCGGTACCAAGGCGCAGACAAGCTATTTCAATTGCAGACTACGTTATCCAGTTTACCAGACGTAAGACACCATTATGACGTCATTTACCGACAATTTCGGGGCTGTTCACACCGAAAGGATTTCAATCACCATTTTCTTCCAAAAGGGTCTACTTTTATTTTTCACTAAAATAATTACTGACGTGATTTTCCTGTTAGGGAAACACATCATACCACCACAGCTTCTATGTAGGCGTCAATACAGCTTCCACAGGGGTCATGCTCCCCCCCCCCATCCAGTGGCGCAGCCAGTTTTCCTAACGGGGGGAGGGGGGGGCGGGGACTAAAAAACGTGATGAAACAGAACGGTGTGGGCGCATTTTTAGTGGTGAAGTTTTTGGTTTTAAGTCGTGAAAATCTTAAATTTATTTTTCATCCAGTGCATTTTTGGTTGCTAATGGGCAGGCTCTTGGCTGCACCTCCATGCCCGGGGCGGGCATTCTTCCCCACGCTCAAGAGACCGATTTTTTGTCGATATTTTCCACTAAAATGACATGTTATCAAAATCTCAGAACATTTTATGAGATAAATATTGTGTTAAGAGATCCGACGAATGTTAACTGTTCAAATTTGATGTTTTTTTTTTAATCGGATTTTTCATTGTCCCCTCCTGAGCCAGGCTTATGGATCCGCCCCTGCTTGTCACCATATTTCAAAATAATTAGAAGGAAAAAGTGTACTACCGTTCGCCGTCTCCTCTCTGGCTTTGAATTCGACATTGAATAGTCAAGTGATTGTCGTCCCTCTACACAGCGATACTTGGACATTGAGACCGGCCCCGGCCCCGGTCCCGGTCATATCCTCACAACCCGCTTCGTAGTTTAGGGGCGCGTCAACTGTCACACTCCGCTTCGAGGGGGTTGTTAAATATCCCTCTCTAACTTCAAAACAAACGGTGCGTCAACGCGAACTGGTATCATTGGAAAGCCCTTGACGAGTATAGCCAAATATGGTCTCACTTTTTTAAAAATAATTTTGAGCTTCAAAATGGCGGTTTAAAAAATAAGATTTTTCACAAACATTTTATATATATATTTCTGGTAAAGACACATAAATAAAACACACGCCATTTCAGGGGTATCATGTACACAGCGAATACCACACAAATAGTCAATTTGAAACATTATTGGAGGTAGTCCTCTTTGACCTGAGCTAGGTTAATGACCCTACATAACCCGAGGCTGGGACTTCCACATCAGACGCAACGAAAAATCAAGACAAAGGTACCGATAATTTTGCAACTGAAAGCCCGTCGTTTTTTTCTATCGCGGAAAACCTTGGGATGGCGTAAAAAATATCATTGAGACGGGGTTAATTCGCTAGTTCACTTTCTCCATGGCTATTGCGAAAAGACCGCAATTCCGTTCGCATCCTTTGGCCTGGAATCTTTCCCTAAACAGTAAAGTGATTGAGGTCACTATCGCCTGAAGACCTGGAAGGTGAGCTACATATTGACGCTAGTCAGCTCAAGCTCCCGTGGGCGATCCGCGACTTTTCCGCTGCGATCAGGCTTAGCTGGCGGCATAAAAACGGTGGTTAGGGATTTTCGGCGACATTCAGTGATGGTGTCAAAACTGCTACATTCAAAGCTTGCTAGACAAATGCGCCCAGGGATGTCACTTTGTACCTTGTGTGCTAAGGGAGGCCACCGATCCTCTCAATCATTGATTTGGTTCACTCAATAATCGATCCCTCCCAATAAGGCTGAAGCTCCACCATTGCGCCTACAGGCGTACGCTAGATACAGGTGGTTTTTCGGGGAAGCTTTGGCCATCAAAAAGGCCACTTGCTTCTCCCCCCCAACGAACTTCATAAAGTGACACCCGTGAATGCTCCCTTTTCCTTCCTGACCTTAAATAACATTGACCTTGATATATTTGCTATGAGCCCGACTGGATGTGAAACGGAAGCAATCTCTCCAGTTTTGTCTCAATAACGTTGAAATTGTTTCCTCCAAGATACACCATTTGTCGTCGTGACCTAGATTAACATGGACTCAACATCTGTTCAATGTGCTACTGGCCCTTGGTAACAGATATGCTGACCGGGTGTCGTTCAAATCGGATGCAAGCTGGTGCCGGGAAGATACGGCGTAAGATAGAGTCAACTGCCCATCTGACCTAAGCTGACACCTCCCCATATTTTTGGGGGGAATGTGATGTAAAGGGTAAAGAGTAACCAGCTGAGTTTCGTTGGAATATGACGAAAGTTGTGGCACTGGGAAGGTACGTAGCGATTTCAAATTGACTCCATATCTGATTTTAACCTCGGAATTTGTGTCGATTTGCTTGTCCAAGGTACCGGGAGCTCATGGACCGATTTGGATTTGAATCAGTTAAAAACGAACGCTGGGAATATACGGCGTGATTTGACTCAACGTCATATCTTATCCCGGCTGACCTTGACACGTATTTTTATCTTTGCTTTCCTACTGGACCTTGTTATCGGCAGCGTGTGCTGACCAAGTTGCGTTGAAATCGGTTGAACACAATGTCACTGTGAAGATGCGATGGGCTTTAACCTGGACTGTATATCTGACCCGAGATGACCTTGATCTTTGGTTATTCTCCATGTGCCATCGCCTTTGTCGGCGGTGGTACGCTGAGGTTTCACTCAAATCGGTTGACGACTACGCCTCTTAGAAGGTACGGCATCTTTTTTATGTGAATCCGAATGTGAATATGAAGCTGTCTTGACAGCCGTCGCTTGATCAGTGTACTTGAATACTTTGCTTGGAATTATTGCTTGTGGGTGCACAAGTTTGGATTATAGGTGCACGTGCAACCACAGAGACGTAACGCTACACCCCTGCGTGACACGAAAGTTGGTAGGCAGGCAGGATGTCCTTAAAAAAAACACCAGGCGAACTATACAATTGTTTCTGTGCCCGTGTGAGGAATGCAGTGGTGACAAGTATGCCATGCTTAGATAATAGTGCAATGGTATATAAGGATTTGTATTGAACACGATGGGCTTCCACAGACCGCACTTTCAAATTGCATCGAAGGGTAAAACACGTGCCACATATCGGCGTGACGTAAATCACGTGACAACCGTGAAATATATACGTCTGAAACAGATCTGACTCGGATCAGGAACGACACTGGTCACAAGGTCAGTACCAATGCCCCATCAGCTCGCCGTCAAAACGGCAGCGAGTCCAGGAACAACCAAGGGCAATATCAAGAAAATGGGGAGGGGAAGGCACTCGTCTGGTTGGGTGCCAATGATTGAGAAAATGCTATCGGGAGGGGTGCACTCGAGTGTACTAGAAGTGGAGCATCTTCTATTCAGAGGGGCGCCCTCGACGGAAAACTTCAACGGGGTGCACTCGAGCGTACCCGGAGGGCGCCTTTTTCCGGTCAGAGGAGCGTCACCTTTCCATGGGGGGGCACAACAGTCCACCCGGCCGCCACACCAGGAGGCGGCAGGACAGCACGACAGATGACCGTCTGTGGCTCTTCGTCAACGTTTGACGCACCGCCGCACCTGGCCACAGCCCACGCACAAACCACCGCCGCACCTGGCCACAGCCCACGCACAAACCACCGCCGCACCTGGCCACAGCCCACGCACAAACCACCGCCGCACCTGGCCACAGCCCACGCACAAACCACCGCCGCACCTGGCCACAGCCCACGCACAAACTACCGCCGCACCCCCCACCCACGCACAAACCACCGCCGCACCGCCACAGCCCACGCACAAACCACCGCCGCACCTGGCCACAGCCCACGCACAAACCACCGCCGCACCTGGCCACAGCCCACGCACAAACCACCGCCGCATCTGGCCACAGCCCACGCACAAACCACCGCCGCACCTGGCCACAGCCCACGCACAAACCACCGCCGCACCTGGCCACAGCCCACGCACAAACCACCGCCGCACCTGGCCACAGCCCACGCACAAACCACCGCCGCACCTGGCCACAGCCCACGCACAAACCACCGCCGCATCTGGCCACAGCCCACGCACAAACCACCGCCGCATCTGGCCACAGCCCACGCACAAACCACCGCCGCACCTGGCCACAGCCCACGCACAAACCACCGCACTCAACATCCAACCGAAAGCCTATGGCGACTGGTGTCAGTGAACCAATCGACCTTTGCTCGGGACGACGGGCTCTTCCAGAACATCCAGATGGTTGTGGTCCCAGTTGAGTGGCGAACGATTGGTTCATCTGTCACATATCCAATCTTCCCTGGACTGGGGCCGGTCAGCCCTTGTTAGTATATGGCCGATTGCAATAGCATTCAAGCAAAGAGCCCAAATTGAATAGAGAACTGTTTGAGCCAGAAACGAGCACACACTAGGCCAGACTAGAATCTAATATGTGCCAGCCTCTCAGGAACTGGACCAATCGATATCACACGGTCTGGTCCTGAACTAGCCGGCCAATTCGGCTCCACGTGGTCACACCCGGCAAGCTCCCGGCGATCTGGGCCGACCTGAACATGAGCCCCCCCCCCCTCCCAGCACGGCACGTCCTGTGGAGGGGGACAGGCGTGGCGTACCCACACGGGCACCAGCTGACCGCTCACAGCCACGTAGTCTTGGCGCCGTTAACGCGCTGCAGCCGACTGCGGTCCATCTTGTCGAAGAACAGCAACCCGGCGGCACGCTCAATTACATCAGGGGGCACCTGGTGGTCATCACAGGTCACTGGACAACACTCGAGCGTCAGGGTACAACTGGATGGGGGGGGGGGGTCATCATATGTCACCGGACAACACCCGAGCGTCAGGGTACAACTGGTGGAGGTCATCACAGGTCACCGGACAGCACTCAAGCGTCAGGGTACAACTGGTGGAGGTCATCACAGGTCACCGGACAACACCCGAGCGTCAGGGTACAACTGGTGGAGGTCATCACAGGTCACCGGACAGCACTCAAGCGTCAGGGTACAACTGGTGGAGGTCATCAAGTCACCGGAAGGAGACAACTGTGGGTCATCACAGGTCACGACAACACCCGATGCAGGGCATCACAGTCACCGGACAGTACCCGAGCGTCAGGGTATAACTGGTGGAGGTCATCGCAGGTCACCGGACAACACCCGAGCGTCAGGGAGCACCTGACTGGGGTCATCACAGGTCACCGGACAGCACCCGAGCGTCAGGGTACAACTGGTGGAGGTCATCGCAGGTCACCAGACAACACCCGAGCGTCAGGGGAACCTGGGGCGGGGGTCATCACAAGTCACAGAACAACACTCGAACTGCTCACTACATCACTGTTCATCGCTGGCGGCGGCTATGGGTATGGCGTGGCGAAAGCAGCGAACGAATAACGATATACAACCCACCCCCAGATATACCAAACTAGCCGAGGGAAGCCACTACCCCGGACTAATGATCGATAGTGGTATATTTTGTTAACACGTAAAGATCCTATGGGCTATGGGCTGTCAACGAGGGGAAATTTACATAGGGATTTTGTGGCTTTCACAGAAAGGATGAATAAAAGCAGATGGAGATCAAGTGACAGCGGGGTACAATGTTCAATGCATGACGTATTGTCGTGGGAAATAGGGAAATCAAATATGTTTCAGTACCAGACAGGGTAACTGCTACTTCAGATAAGGTAACTAACCAACACAAATATATATTTCCAACTCCTGTCCTGGGCTGCAACCAGGCATCACACGCCCAATGCCAGCAACATGAGCAGCGTCTCCCAACACCGGCACGTATTCGCGTATTCTGATCACCAGCACCAGTAGTAGCCAGCCGACCTCGCCCCCTTCCCACCATTGGGCGATGTTCATAACGCCCCATGATCATAACTTCCCATTTGGAAAATGTTCCCGTTAGATGGCAGCGATAGTCAGCTGCTGAAGTAAACGTTGAGTTCTGCCAATACATGGCAGGCGCATGCAGTGGTTAGATTGGTAGCCGGACACGTGTACGTAAAGCACATGCACGCATGGCAGATGTACGTACGCAAATGTACGTAAGCAAATGTACGTATGACAAATGTACGCAAGCGCTAATGTACGTAAGCGCTAATGTACGTAAGCGCAAAAGTACGTGAGCACAAACGTACACATGCGCAAATGTACGCAAGTGCAAATGTACGCAAGTGCAAATGTACGTATGAGCAAAAGTATGAATGCGCAAATGTACGTATGCGCAAAAGTGCAAAGCGCAAATGTACGCATGTGCAAATGCATGTATGCGCAAATGTGCGTATGTGTAAATGTACGTATGCGCAAATATACGTAAGCGCAAATGCACATATGTGCAAATGTACGAATGTACAACTCTACGTATGCGCAAATATACGTAAGCGCAAATATACCTAAGCGTAAATGCCTGCATGCGCAGATGTGCGTAAGCACAAATGTACGTAAACGTAAAAGTATGAAAGAGCAAATGTACGCAAACGTAAACGTATGTAAGTGCAAATGTACGTAAACGTAAATGTACGTATGAGCCAATGTATTGTGCAGATATGAGCCAACATTTTGTTAGGTACATATGCCATACGTACATTTGCTTTCACATACATTTACATGAGTACATTTGTCATATGTACTTTTGTGCTAAGGTATATCTGTGCTTACATACATTTGTCAAACTTACATTTGTGCATAGGTGCATTTGCTTACGTGCACTTCAATCACGTACATTTGAAACACGTGCATTCGAAACACGTACCTTTGAAACACGTACTTTTGGTTCATCTACGTACTTTTGGTTGGTACATCTGTTAGTTAGTTATTTGGGCTTTAGGGCGCATCGACTACATAGGTCATATAGGCGTACATCTGTCATACATACACTTACATTTGGGTTATGTAACTTTTCATTTACATACATTTGCTGCCACGCACTTTTCCGTTATGCACATTTGCGCTTATGTACCCTTACACTTATGCACATTTGTTATACGTACGTATTTCCGTTTACGTATATTTGCGCATACGTACATTTTTGTTTGCGTACTTTTGCGCTTACGTACCTTTGTGCTCACGCATTTTTGCGCTTACGCACTTCTGCGCTTGCGTACTATTGCGCTTATGTACATTTCAGCTTTTGCTGAAATGTACGCAAGCTACATTTGATTACGTAAGCTACATTTGCTTACGTACCTTTTCCATGCGCACATTTGCTCTTACGTATATCTGCCATAAGTACATTTACCATACGCACTTTTGCGCTTTCGTACATCTGCGCTTACGTACATCTGCCATATATACTTTTTCGCTTACGTCCATATGCACATGCGTACATTTGCGCCGACATGCTTTTGCGCTTACGTACATTTGCAATTACATACGTATACATATACTCTTACGTACACATACATACATTTGCGCTTACGTACATTTGCGCTTTCGTACATTTACCATAAGTACGCTTACGTACATGTGCACTTAGGTACTTTAGCGCTTACGTACATCTGCGCATACGTATATTTGTGCTTACGTACATTTGCGCTTATGCACTTTTGCACTTACGTACATTTGCGCTTAAGTACACCTGCTTACGTACGTTTGCCATACGTACATTTGCTCTTACGTACATTCGGTATACGTACTTTTGCTCTTGCTTACATCTGCGCTTACGTACATATACCATAGGTACATCTGCCATACGTACATTTGTCCTTAGGTACATTTGTCCCATAATCGGTTAGGTTAGGTTAGGTTGACCTTCGCACGCTCCTGCCATCTGTCGGCAAAAATCAAAGTACAAAAATCAAATCAAATCAAAGTATCAGGCAACTGATAACATCGAAAAGCTTCCAAGTTATGATCATTGGAAGATATGATACTGACCCGCCGCCTCCAGTGTCACGACTCCAACCGCCGACCCCCAGGCAGACCCGACACACGCCGCGACACCTCGTCACGCCCGTGGCCGCCGCACCCACCAGGAAGTTGGTAATGGGCGTCTCGTTGGGGATCGCCTGGTTGGGCATCACGTACGCCTCCATGTCCAGCGCGCCAGACGCCGTCTCGCCCACCACCACCTTGTAGAAGTGTGTGGGCACGGCCACGTGCTTCTTGCCGACCACCTCGTAGCTGACACGCAGCCGTCCGTCCGGCTCCCGTCTGTAAGGCAGGGATAGGTAGCTGACACGTAGCCGTCCGTCCGGCGGAGGTGGGTATGACACTCACGCACCACTTGCCTGGACTAGTTTCCCCGGAAGCTCGAGACGTGTCGACAGACGTCACGCCGGACTCACCTGGGCAAGAAGAGTGGTCCCGTGCAGACGTACACATTGGGATAAACCTTGCAGAGTTTGCGTACGTGAATTTCCAGATCGTTCCATTTGTCCCGGTTGAAGCCCTGGCCCACCTGCAGAATTGAGAATTAGTCAGAAGTTCGTGCGAAGTGTGGCGTCATTCATCGCATGGCTAACTCCCACTGTTTCCCTAACACTGCTAACCCCTCCCCCCCCGGAAGCAGGGGCCGATAGGCTAGCGGGCAACACGCGTGCCTCGCAACCGTCACGCATAGCATTGTGTGTGGTAAAAAGGTGACAAAGAAGCATAATCAATCACATAGAATACAAATGGGAAGACAGGGGAGAGAGAAAGACAGATAGATATAGAGATATAGATATATATATATATATATATATATATATATATATATATAGATATTTATATATATATATATATATATATATATATATATATATATATATATATATATATATATATATATATATATATATATATATATATATTTATATATATATATATATATATATATATATATATATATATATATATACACATATATATATTTACATATATATATATCTATATATCTATATCGTGTTGGACCCACCTGCGGTGCCATGTTGGAGAGGAGGAACGTCTCCTGCTGTTCGCGCTGAGAGCGTCTGTGGTTGGCCGCAGCAGCCAAGTGGCCACGGTCGTAGCCGCTGCCCTTGTAGTCGCTGTTGTCGGCCCTGCCGCACCACACGACGCGTCACTCACCGGGCACGCCTTCACCGGATGTCACTCACCGGGCCCGCCGATGTCGGATGTCACCCACCGGGCCCGCCATGTCACAGGATGTCACCCACCGGGCCCGCTGTCACAGGATGTCACCCACCGGGCCCGCTGTCACAGGATGTCACCCACCGGGCCCGCTGTCACAGGATGTCACCCACCGGGCCCGCCATCGACGGATGTCACCCACCGGGCCCGCCATCGCCGGATGCAGCTGACTGACCCCGCATCATTTTGGAGCTTAACATTCAGCCTACTACGGGCGCTGCGTGGTAAGGACGGACCCGGAAACCCCTACATCCTACAATTATTTTCCATGATCAGCTCCGACCTTAACTGTTTGTCGGTAACAGGGTAGGACATCAACAGGTTGGAGCACCCATCAGCAAGTCACTCAACTGACCAGACTAAACCGACTGCAAGCACAGCCGGCCGGGGAATAATGAACTGACACAAACCGGCCGCATTGAGTAAGCTGCAGCAGGCCTCACCACAGCGGAGGTCGCCCCACCCAACGGTTGGCCGAGCTTGGTCTGTGATCTGACTGGGTGAACCTCAATTGGGATACAAGTGGATCGACTAGCCGACGGTGAACTGACGGGTGGCATCACATGTGACCTGACCTGATCTGAGTGGGGACCTCACCTGCAGTATGGCCGGATCGTCTAGCCGGCGGTGAGTTGACAGATGACACCACATGTGACCTGACCTGACTGGGGCCCCACCTGAAGTAGGGATGGACCGACTGGTCGGCGGCGAACTGACAGGTTGCCCGGTCCACCTCGTCGTTGTGGTGTATGCTGTCGGCAGTCAGGTGCTCGAACACCCACTGGGGCAGGCGCGCGCGCCGGTCGTACGACAGCACGTAGTCGCTCTGAGAGCGCACGTTGTCCAGGCCCGGGAAGCCGAACCTCATGATCTGACGGCAGCCAGCAGCTGGGTCAGGCCACCACCTAGCCTCGTGACCTCGCAGCAGCACGGTAAGTCAGTCTACCGAGTGTTGTGGACTCGCATCCAGCAGCTGGGTCAGGCCACCACCGAGCCCCGTGACCTCGCAGCAGCACGGTCAGTCAGTCTACCCAGTGTTGTGGACTCGCATCAACAAGGTCAGACACACTCCGAAGCTAATGGTGGCCGAAGTGGGCTCTCATATCGAAAATGAGATGCTTCACATTTTTGTTATAGCTTCTAAAGTGCAGAAACCACTCAAATAGTAATATATTTCGGAAACAGCAAATATATTTGGCTCTATCAAGAGTACCATTTATTTTACATTCTTGCAGTGGAATCATTATTGAAATAACTCACATACTGCCCGTGTTATCGCCAAGTTTGCTGGTGGAGAACTGGAAATTTGAACCTAAATTTAGTTGGTTTAGTGTTTTCGGGACATTGATGTTCGGTAGGTTGGTTGCTTAGTTATTTGGACTTTTAGTTATTAGGATTTGGACTTTTAGTTATTTGGACTTAGTTATTTGGGATTTTAGGCTATTTATCACAAATCGACTATCTAAATGCTGGGTACAACCTAAGTTGTCCTCAAGTTGCATTGCAAGAAGCATGTACTTTTCCGATACACATGTTAGTCTTGGAAAAGAGGCTTGCAATATCCAGGATGCAGAAAATGCTTTTGCAGAATATCTGCCGATTTAGGATATTAGGGTTAAGCTGTATGATCTCCCACTAAGTTCAATCAAGCCACT
This sequence comes from Ashinkailepas kermadecensis, assembly GCA_034440615.1. Classification (NCBI taxonomy): domain Eukaryota; kingdom Metazoa; phylum Arthropoda; class Thecostraca; family Neolepadidae; genus Ashinkailepas; species Ashinkailepas kermadecensis. The sequence continues at coordinate 738,487 of JAOTOM010005128.1, read as the reverse complement.
AATATTCTAAGGGGTCTCCAGCTCACGAACCTAGGTAAAGGATCTCGCTGAGTAACAGCAGTGCGGGGTTGTCCAAAGTTATAGCTTAGTAAGAATTCGGTGTTAAAGCTTGTGGTGTAAAATAATTATGCAAATGTACCATCCTAGCGGAAATTAGACGTTCCGAAAACTCAACAGGGTGCGCGACTCCCTGGACTCGTCAGTAGAGCGCGGACCTTGTAATGTCAATAGCCTAGGGTTGACTTAATAACTTTAATGTCTTAACCATAAAAACCTAGGTTTGAACTTGCGGAAGCACAAGAAAAGTACAAACCTATTTTTTTTTTTTACATTCAGGATTCATGTATGGGCGTTGCCAAGGTGAGGTTGTCGCGTCCTCCTAAACGTCATGAAATTCAACATTACACCTATAGCGTTGCATGAATAAAGTCGACCTGACCCCCCCCCAGGGTTAAAATAATGGTATTTCGTTAGGTGTGAGATGTCGAAACGAGCACAGTAGGATGTCGAAATTTGCCATGAAATTAGTGTCATTTAAAATGCTTGTGATGTTTTTCAGACTGAAATTTGAGCTAATGGTGAAGGTACTTGATCGTTATATCATGCCTTTATCATTTGTTTTTAGATTCACAATTTAGGAAGAGCTATATTTGAGATAGGGAAAATAATACCTATACCATAAACTGGTATTGTGTGCCATATCACATTATAGGTAATCCTTTTACCTGAAGTTGCATTGCGAAATATTCGTATATCACCATTCCTCACGAGAGCATGGGCATGATACAAGATAAACAAGATACTGTTAGAAAGAAGAAACAAAATCTTCATAAGCATGCATCAAGGAGCAGGATGCTGATACTTCTTCAAGAAGGATGTCGCTTGAGTGTTCAGAAAGTGGTATATTCCACCCTATTTCACGAATAATTTATCACTGCCCCCCCACACACACAAACAAACCATCCAGACTCTGGCGACGCCCACCAATCCACCAGTGGGGCTGGGGAGATGATCGGACATATCGACCGGTACAGCCGAGGCAGTCCAAGGCCTTCTACATGGAAACCATCGCTGTGCCATCCGAAGGTTAAGAGCCGTTGCTGACTCTCAGTTGGATTTCATACCACTGCCATGGCGATTCAGACAATACGGAGCTTAAATAAATTGCACCCGATAGCCTTACTTATAGTGGTCACGGAAAGAACCTGCGATGCAAGCAAAATGATACTGTAATAATGTAAAATGTATTACAAGTGCTCCTTGCACAAAAGTTAGTACTGGCGGCTATTACATCTGCCCCTTCACCCGTCTCGCCGCATTCCCCTCCTTCCGAGCGGCATCCCTGAGCAACAAATTACGCTGTTTTTACACAAGGTCAGTGAACTTTCCGTTCATCCTGCCTTGAGAATCCTTCCGGCGACAAAGCGCTTCATTAGAAAACATTGTTTTAAACAAACCCACCGCAAGCGAGTTCTTCAAACCCAAATAGTTTATCGGAATCGGACTTTTTTAATTGCTCCCGACCAAGCAGGTCGAAAACCAGACTTCTGGATCACCCAGTGTGCGTACTGTATATGTACCTTTTCGTTCAAAAAAAACGCAAATAAACAATTTGGCATGACCGCATATAATATTTCTTCATGCCCAGAAGTAAAACTGTATTGCTGCTCACTACGAGTGTCGCCACAGATATTTGATAAACGGGACGAGAGGGTTTTTGGTACATTTTTCCCATGCAACATCAGTTTTTTTACGATGCGTCGACTGTTGGGCAATGTGTCACCGCCAATCTCTCACGTCGATTGGTCGCGGGCGGCGAGTAGCAACAGGTGGAACCCGAACCCACAACCTTTCGGTTGGGAGACAGGCAGGAGTGTCGATTTTTTAAAAACATTGGGGGGGCCGAAGTGCCAACGCACTAGATCCCCCCAACCACCCCGAAAAAAAAACTCATCGGATTTAGCCCACTATATTTTCGGATCTCAGAAATTCTGATTTTTATTCGACGATGTGCATGTTTATATTTATTCAGCATCCTCACCAACAGGGAAAATCGTCCAATAACTGGTGAAGTCACATAAATAGAAGAGCAGTGTGAATTAATGTGAATGTGAGCAGCAGTGAATTAATTTGGAATTAATGTGGTTTTGCCATTGGTGGTGTGTACAAACATCAGTATGACCATGCAATTGTTGTTTAGTTGCTTAGCAGATTTTCTTGCAGACAATCTGGTTTAAAATGCATCCGCATCACTAATCTCAACATTGTATGATGTAAGCTGTACTTCCACAGTGGGCGGAATTCCAGCTATTTTGTTTGTTTTTGCACACAATTTTACATTTTTCAGCAAAAGGTGGAGGGTCAGTCCACTATCTAATCCAAATCTGTTTCTTTTCAGTACAAAATGTGCTGGTTAACATCAATGTTCCTACTTAGCATGGTGTTTTTCATTTTTTCCCCTTTAGCTTTCTTATCAGCATACACTAGCATAGGTTATTGGGGGGGCCCAAATCAACATTGGGGGGGCCAAGATCAACATTGGTGGGGCCATGGCCCCCACAAAAGGATACAAATCGACACCCCTGGAGACAGGGATGGATACAGGGTGGGGGTGGGCACTGGAGACATGTGCCACCCATAGAAATTGGCGCCTCTCCGCCCGGCAAAAGATGCCCCTCCAGGAGGAACGCTCGAGTGCACCCCATTTAATTATTCAGTCAGAGGCGTTCCTATGAGCGAAAAGGCGAACTTTCAGTGTACTAGATTGCACCCCACCCCGCGAACTCTTCAGTTTGAGGGGCCTCCCCAGTGTGCTCGAGTGCATCCCCTCTAATTTTTCACCCAGAGGCGCCCCTCCGAAGAAATGGCTTCAACCCATAGGCGAGGTACCCTCCCCCCATGACAGTTCCTGGATACACCCCTGTTGGAAGACGGGCTTCACACAGCTTTGGAGGAGCCGTCCGCCACCGTGGCCATGCCATGACGCACGTCATCAGGACACTTTTGGTCATGTAGTTCGCAGTAACCTCGTCCAACGCATCATGCATATAGATATGTGATACAAATTGCACATTACGACCTGGAACTACCCCAAAATAATTTTCAAATGCACCTTGCGATGACGTCATTAAAATTGTGTCACACGCAGTCAGCCGGTGAGAAGCAAAGCAAATACCCAGTGCATTTCTATGCCAACTGAAAATGATTAAAATGGTCCATTTTGTTTAACTCGGCATTCACCGGAGTGAATGTGAATTTAATTAAGTGAATTCGTGAAGTGAATTCGCCCCTTGTCAGATGTTCGTGTACTATTATTACGTCACTACGGTGCGCTGCCAGATAGTCATTTCTCGCCGAAGTATGAAACAAACTTGAACCTCCTTTGTTGAAGATGGCCAACTATCGTGGACGGTCCCATTGGGTCACGTGATCTTAGCATTGGTCCGAGTTCAGCTCAGACAAGCTATAAAGTAGAACTAACCATAGAAGACCAAAGGCGAAGTAATCATTTTAGTGGCAGCAATGACCCAAAATAATAAATATATCAGTCTCATAAAATAATACAAGACCAAGGTGACACAAAAACTCCCAATATTTACGTCCCTTGATCACGTGACCACACCTGAAACACCATGGCGCCAGACGGCACGAAGAAATTCTGAACTGCGCAAAATCAGGATTGATCAGGCTGTGATGGGTGGGGGACGTGTGTAGGGCGGCGGCGCCGTAAGTAAATGGGAATAATGCCCGTACGCGCAGGAATTGGAACATAAGCACAGTTCTCTCCATACATTCAGGTCTTCCTTACTGTGAAAATTGTAACTGCAAGCACCACCATGGCGGAGAAGCCTACAAAGGCCCCTTCCAACACCAGCGTGAAGCTGACGCCCATGAAACTATTTGCGACGTGGGAAGTAGAGCGTACATCTCCTATTTGTATCGCGAGGCAGTGCACCTTAAAGCTTGCTCGACTGAATGTCGTTCGACCATTCAGTTCTGACCTTGGATCACTTTTAATCGCTGTGAAGATGCAGAGTGCCAAAAGGACACTGCGCTCAAATGAAATACCACTGCAGCCAACTGGCCTCCTTGACACCGAACTTGATCTGACATTCTCAATGCAATACCCACACTATCTCAAGGGAGAGGGCAACAAGCTGCAAATTATGCTGCAAAGACGGAAGCGCTACAAGAACAGGACAATTCTGGGCTTCAAAACTCTGGCTGTGGGTGTCACAAACATGTCACAAATATTACAGAGATCCATAGACAAGGAACTGAGGCTGTACTCGGACCCCAAAGAGCGGCAGAATCTTGCTGCAATTCTGACCATGGAGTCACTGGTTAGTCAGCCAGTTGAACAAGAAGACATGCATTTACCAAAGAGTATGGACACGCCATACCGGTATGATTCTGAGGAGGAAGAGGAGTACAGTACCAATGATGAGGGCTCTGATTCTGAACCTGTGCTGGATTCAAGAGGGAAACCATCATCTGTCAAGCACATTGGGTCAAACCTGAGACAGAGGAACCTAAAGGAAAAGTTCATGACCATTTGGAAAAGGTTTAAGGTATCTGAAGACCTTCAAGGTTTGGATCAAGACCAAGATTTGGATCCCAAACTCGCAAATGATGTTGGTGAGCTGGATGAATTCCTGAATGAGCTTGAATATGACTCAGACTCAGGACCAGAAATTGACACCAAAAGTATCAGCTCAATACCAAAGCCCTCTCTGAGACCATTCTTCTCTTCATCTCAGAATCTCCTGAATGATAATACTCTTGCCAACAAGGTTCAGCCACACCCCTAGCCAAGGGAATGTGCATGGCTGACAATGGGCAGGCATCTACAAGTAGTTGTGCTTCCAGAACTGACTGCAAATGCATTTGCAAGTTGCAACACATGGTGTTGAAGGGATTATTTGATGGCATTTGTGATTTGTGTTAGATGCTTGTGAAATATGAACAAAAGACAGCATGCCGGTAGGAAGACAACTACCAGAAGTATGTGTAGCTAGGTCACAGGACAGACATGAAAGTAGCTTAGCCTGTAGCACTGGTAAACTGTGATGTATCTTTGATAAGCAGCAATCTGTGTTCAATGTACCAGTAGCTTAAAAGCTGAGCTTTATTTGTAATGTGAGTAACAGGCAACAAGAATACTTAACATGAAAATACACTGAGAGCTGTGTTCTCGTGGTTGGTGAGCGGGTCCAGATATCACAATGGTGAAATGTGATCAGTGCAAGAGTCCAAATGATTGATTATGTTTTGTGGGATGTCAAACAATTTGGAGATAAATGCATAATAACATTGGCTGATACAATAGATGGATTGAATGTAGGCATGCCATACAATTTTAGACATATAATGTTTGATAAATGATTTTACTTTTCAAGGCCCTCAGCCAATAGGTAGGGAGGTATGTCCTCTGGTGTGACATCAGAGGTAACCCTCATGGGAAATGATACTGATTACAATGTAGGCATTCAGGTGTGTGTGTGTACAAGCATATGTGTATGCATTGACAATTAATATACACACACACACACACATATATATATATATATATATATATATATATATATATAACAGCATACACCTGTGTAAGTATGTTGCATTACATGGATCTGTCTTTTATTTTTCCGTCATAGCACAGTTCAGTGGATCACCCACAAATTTCCATGGTGTTACCAGCTTGCTACTTTGCCTATATGTCATTCAGGTTATATAAAGCACTTCCATACTCTGCCAGATGTTCACCTTTTAATACAATACAGTATTCTCTCTTACATATCTGTTACTGGAAAACAGTGGAACCTCAAAAAACAGGTGGAAACTTATGCTCAAGCACTCACTAATTTGTTTCAAGATGTAGCCTTAGTCCAGTCATCCTACACTTCTCTCCCTAAGTGTGGCTCCTGCTCACCTGGTAGGGAGATGGTGGTATGGACCTATGTCCATCCTGCAAGCATTTTGTAGTGATATGAACAACTGTATACATGGAAATGTGGGTGTATGCACATTAGAACAACTGCCATACCAATATACTTTGTCCTTCTAAAGTTGATCCTTTTCAGATGCACTCATGGTTGGTTTGGTGGTTTGTAATCCTGGATTGGCACATACAAATTTGAGGGTATTCTAGATCAGAGATCATTTTCTTTCTGTTTGTTTTTACCTCCAAAGCTAATTGTTGCACTATTGGTCAGTTCTTGACATCCAAAGCAGCAACCCAATTCATCTTGGCAAAAAGGAGTGCATAGTTTTCTCAGGAGTAAAATGTTCTGAATGACAAACATCAAGAGCAAGGCCATAGTTAGTTATTTGGGCTCTTGGGTACACTGACTGAATTGGTCATATAGAAGAGCAAGGCCATGTTTCCAACCCTGGATGCAGTAGCCTATCATAATTGGCTACACCAACTTAGAGGTTTGGTTTATGTTGCATTTTCCTACAGCAAGCTATCCAGAAATCTGGGCAGCCAGCTCAGGAATACCCTGCTTTCCTTTTTTGCAGATAGGCGACCACCAGGCATTAGTAGAAGAAATACTCCAGGAGCACCTCAGCGAAGTAGCAAGCTAGTAACACCAAGGAACTCCTGGGGCCATTCACTGAAATGTGTTAGGGGGAAAGGGGAAATACAGATTCAGGTAATGCAACATACCTATACAGATGTATGCACATACATGTAAATTGTCAATATGTATACACTTGCACACTGTTGCACACACACACACACGTGTGTGCAACACACACACATACTTGTGCATGGTTGGTTGGTTGGTTATTTCGGTTTAGGGGCACATCGACTACGTTGGTCATATAGCGCCCAGAACAACATTAGATGAACAGCTTAAGAAGATTGGTAACATGGAACATGCAGCATGGAGCCGGTCCCTCCACTCGCCGTCGCGGCGGCGGGGTGGCCATCCTTTGGGGTGGAGCCTTGTCAGCCCCTTGGCGGCTCATCGCTCGGGCCTTCTCCATATTAACGAGCCGCGCTCGCTTCGCTTCACGAGCTCCCCTTTCGGCTTCTTGGTAAGTAAGTCTAGCCTCGGATATTTGAAAAGGTCGGTTTGTGCTACGGGACGGCGATGGAGGTGCCGAAGTAGAGATCGAGTGTGAGGGCGAGGTCTGGCTCAGGGGAAGGGTGGAGGGTTCAGGGAGGGAGGAAGTGGAGAAGAGGGATTTAGAGGCGATGCAAGAGGCATACCGAAGGCTAGAAGGAAGGCCGTCAATTGTTCGATGAAGTTCGAGGTCTTGTCGGGTTGTATATGTTGTGAGGATGTCGTAAAACCTGGTGCAGTATGTTTTACTTTTGACGCGTAAGACGTTTTGGGGCTGTGTTTGGGCATATATATCCCTGGCTTCCCGGAAGGTTGCTCTTTGTCTATGCTTGATCGCAATGATTTATTTTTCCTTCAAGTAGGACGTACATGTACGGTCGAAAGAAGTGTGGTGCAATTCTGTACTGTCACACAGCTCACACACTGCGGGGGGGGGGGAGTAGCGGAAGTGCACTGGTCTAAAACATGGTCGTTGGAGTCACATTTGCCACATGCGGGGCGATTTCTGCAGAATTGTGTCGTATGTCCATATCTCTGGCATCTAAAGCAACGCATAGGGTTGGGCAGGAAGACACGCACGTACCCTACACGTATTTCTGATGGTATGTCTTGTCTGTTAAAGGTCAGCATTATATTATTTGTCGTGACTGTGTCCGCGCCTCTCCTCACCCTCATCCTTCCCGCTCCCATGACTCCAAACTCTGACAATCCATCAACTATCTCGTCCTCCGATACGTCGTTCAGGTCATAGCAGTTTATAATACCTCGAGATGTTTTTCGTTTGATGGGGTTCTACTTTAATTTCAATCCTCTCGTCCACTCTTGTGTAACCTTTCCGCCCACTGCGCACGAACTCCAATAGTTTCAGGGCATTCTCCGCCTCCTTGGCCACTACAAATTCCACCTCCAAAGCACCATCCTTTAACTTTTCGCATCTAGAGATCTTTCCAAATCTGTCACAGCCGTTTCGTCTCTGGAATGGAGAAGAGAGGCAATATTCCTCGTAAGTCCTCTCAAAATAAGGATACGAGGAGTAGGGGGGACGTTTTCCACACCTCTGTCTGGGTTAGGGAAGCCCACACCCGCAAAGGGTCGGAGGCTGGTCTGGCCCCTACGAGAGGGACCAGGGTTGTTTTTGTTAATTGTGGTTGCCATGAAGTGTGATTGTGTTCTGCTCCCTGTGACGCCCCACCGCATAGGGGCCCTACCGGGGGACACCTGAATCCCGTGGGCGGGAGGGCGCCCGAGGAGCTATACGGGGCGGGCTACACCATCATCCGGCCGCGAGAGAGAGACTCGCCACCCCGACCGGGATCCAGCGCCGCCCACCCCTTGACCCCTGCCGGGCAGGCCAGCAGGCGCTGGGCCGGGGCCCAGACCTTCGGTCTGAGGCGACATGTTGCTTGGCCCGTATGGGGCCATACGGACCCGCCCGCCCCTCCGGGATATCGGGACCAAAGAGGCGTGTTGGTCCCCCGTCACAACTAGCACCGTGCGACGGGGGACCTCAGCCTCCAGGACTCCGTCAACCCCGGGGGCGGGCCGAGGGGGCGCGACTACCCCTATAAAACTGAGCTGGCGGGTAGAACCAGGGAAGTTGTCCTACCTGCTCATAGTAGGGATAGCTGGTGTTGCAGGGCCAGGTGAAGGACATGGATGTTGAGATGGAATGGACATTGGAACGGGAGCATATAGATGGAAGGACGAGTGAGGCACTCTTAGTCTGGCCCCTCGCCGGCTCACCGGTGGACTGGGACTCCGGGTCATTGGGGCACGCAATCCCCCCACCACGGAAAGGTGGCGCCTCGTCGGGGGATACTTGTGCATGGACACACATTGTCAAATATCTATATATATATATATATATATATATAGTGTGTGTGTGTGTGTGAATGCATGCATACATACATATACACACATGCACATACATCCAAGTAACCATGTACTTTAAGTTATAGTTGCTTGACATTTCAAGCTTCAATTATGATGGCAGTATCATCAGCGAATACATTGAATGCTCCTAAAGAATTACAGAAATCATTGATCCATATAATGAAGAACAGTGGACCAAGTATGGTGTCATGTGGAACTCCCATTGTGATCAGTTCTTCCTCTGAAAATATATTATATATTTTAGTTTGCTGATATCAATTTCGTAGGTGAGGATATAACATCCTAAACATGGCTCCTGAGACCTAAATACATTGTTTTCTTTGTGAGTAACATGTCCATACTCACAGTATGAAAATATTTTGAAGAACACTGATAGCATTGCAATGATTCTATAATCTGTTGCTTTTATTGTTTAAAAAAATTGAGTCACAATTATTGCTGGGGTGGCTTTATGGACCAAGGTTCTATTTCTAAGATGAGCTTGTGTAAACCCAGGCATCACCACCCAATCCGGAAATTCCAGTTCAACGGCAATTTTGACCGAGAGTTTAACGTGCCGTCAATGTACCAACACGGCCGCTCAGGTAGATCGCCCCGGACTTATTGGGCCAGTTGCCAACTGACACTTCGGTTGGTTATTGGTTTTTACGACACGTCGACCGTTGAGTCATATAGCGTCGCCAATCTCTCACGCCGATTGGTCGCGGGCGAAGAGTAGCGACAGGTGAGACTCGAACCCACAATCTTTCGATTTCGAGACGAGCACCTTACCCCTAGACCACTCGTCCCCCAACTGACACTTCCAGCAGGTGGCTAAGTAAGAGCACGTGAAGCGATTCGACTCGTCTTGTTAGGAGAGGGGAGACCAATGCAAGCCAGCGCTCTAACCAACTGAGCTACCTTAACAGGCTTAATATTGCGTTTTCAATCCTCCTACCTTAAATGTGGGGACAATGATGGCTTGTTTTAGTTGTTAAGAAAAACTCCATATATTAGGCAGAGGTGAAAAAATTGGGCATTTGCTTTAAACTTTTTTTGTATGTCAATAGATAGTTTTGTACTGATACCATCAGCCAAGCACCCAGGAGAATCATTGGTGTAGATGTTTTGCCCAAATATAGCATAGTCACGCTCTGCAATGTATTCTAGTGGATCTTTGTTACAAGCAGCTGTCTTCTCTACTTTGCTGCCAACATAGTTGGCAACAATTTGTTGAGAGCAGGATATCAAATTCAGTATATTTATGATTCAGTACACATACCCATTGATGAGCACAAGGCAGTGGCTCTTAAGCCATTCCAGACCATTCCCATTCTGCTGTTACAACACCCTCAATTTCACCTCAACCACAACCGACATGCCATTACTAGCATGCATGGTACTAGCAATGCTTCACCTTTCTATGTTAGTGGGATCCATAAATATCAGGCAAGTTTTCCAAGTAGTTAATTCGGTGGAGAACCCTATATGTGTGGGGAAATGTACCAGCATTTGCTCCATGGCGGTGGTGATATACAATAGGAACATTGTCGATACGAACTTTGAGCGATACCATTATTTCACGATAGAAAACAATCACAAAATAAAGAAGAGATGTGCAACATCCGTGCCGCGAATAAATGCCATTGCAGTAGAATATGAACTGACGGTATTCTTGCAGTTTGGAGCCTCAGCTGCGAGCGAAATACCGCATATACGAACACGCGAAGAGGCTTGCAATATTATTAATTTAAATGATGAGCACTCATACAGGCGGGTGGATTTTATTGGCTTTTCATCGGCCTCTTCGTGACGAACAGGACCGAGTGTCATGAGTCGGCACATTCCTAGCAAGTGTGTTAGCTGTCGCTTACCACGTACTGACAGACGGGGATAAATCACAACTACATAGTCCTTCCCAAACTTGACTTCCCAAATTTGAAATTCAATATTGATACATTATGTTGCATGGAAAGAATCGATTCAAAGGCCCAGCCCTACACCACATATATCCAATATTCATAGCGACGTCAAATGCCCGTTTGCATTCACGGCAGTGGTGAATGCAAAAGGATCCGGATGCCCATGAAGCAAACTATGGCCCTTTTTCGCGAGTTCACAACCGTTGTCTATGACTCATACAAGTTTTCCGAAAATGTATCCACGATCACTGTGATACAGAGTATCTGGAATTTACGTAAGCGCTGTAGTTTTGTCACAATCCACAATGCCGTAGACGTCCCAAAGTTTCGCAAATCCTTGCCAAGAAATGAATCAACAACGGTGTGAATCCACCACAAGCTAATATTCATCTCGGGTCACATAGTGACATCGCAAGTCACACGACTACGTCATCGCACGCAACATGTAACGTCATCGCACGCAACACGGAACGTCATCGCACGTAACACGAAACGTCATCGCACGTCACATAGTTGGTCGTGTAACGTAGTAGTTGCGTCACTGGAGTGTGTATCTGGCAATATGTTTCTTTCCACGAGGTGAATACCAGAATGATCACTAATACATGCAGGCATTGACCGTTGAAAGTAAGAAGTAATAAGGGGAACTGGCGAATTCAGGCGGAAACTGGGGACATGTGCCCCCACTTCCTCCCGATATAGATGTGGCACCCATCCAGAGCGCTCGAAGGCACCACCGCCCAGCGAGTTTTTCGGCCAATGCGCCGCTCCGGAAACAAGTGCCCCCCCCCCATTAAAATTATAGATTTGCTCCTGATAGGAAGTAGAAGAAAAGAAACAATGGGCGAACAATAATGATTCACCAAAAGACAGTAATTTGGTCAAGTTGGGATCCCTATTTATTATACTATAGGCACCTCTATACTCCCAGTGATATCTCAATTGAATAGCCAATTTTCCAATGACTCAGGAAATCAATCTGCTGGAATCCTAGAAGAGAATGTTGCTGAAATTTTGGTGTTCAATGAAGCTTCGCAGTGACGCTTTCAGTGATAATGTCAGATACCAAACATTATAGCTCAGAAAGGACAATGACAATAGTGGATTACCAAAAGTACGAGTATGACAATAGAGGAACCATAGCAAACTATCGCGCCTCAAACTATGGTAAACGCAATTGTGCCACAAACTGTAGCAAAAGGGTGGAGCCCCATACAGATATCCAATAACTACAGAAGGCGGGCCGAAGGGGCAATAAGTGCACAAGGCTAAACAGAACATTGGATCTGATAATCGGGTTACCCTGGGCCCCAGGGTAACCCATAACGGCCGCCGAGTTCGCATGTGCTCGCGAGAGTCGCATGTTTTGACGAGAAGCAATACGAGGTACCCTGTGGCGAGAATAGAACTGTCGACGAGCGGCGGGTTGCCTGGACCAACATTTGCTCACCCAGTCCGATCGTTTACCTGTCACAAAGCGTGACAATACGCATCGCCGTCGATCGGTGTTCGGGAGAGGGGGTCAGGTCGGGTCAGGGATGCACCGCGGCGAGCCACGTCGGTGGCGACGGCTAATACCCGCGACGCTGTTGGTTCGCTGTGATGGTGTCTGACATGAGGAGAGATCAAGGGGTCCATCGTCGAGCACACAGGTGACTGTCCCAAGTAGCCGGTCGCAGCGATCTCCGACTAACATAATTATTCCAATCCGTTTCGGTTCACAACCCTTTCGCTCGTCGTCTCCACTTCCCTGCCCTACGGAATTCGGCTTGCAGCACACATTAAACTGTAATATGAGTTCATTCAACACTTGTGGACACGAACTATCCCTGATAATTATTCCCTTCCGTTGAGAATGTCTGACCTGACGGAAAGACTCCACAGTCGAAATTGTCGAGAGCCTTGCTGTTTGCTAGATGTATATAAAAAGCGGAGCCATGATATGGAGGATAGCACGGCACCACGCCCTTGTGGAACGTTTCCGGGTGGTCGTTATTCCAGTTAGCGACGAACGTCAGCGAGATCAACTCACTGATTATTGCGGTTGCAGGGAAACTTGTTGCAAACCGTCTGCATGGCTCCACCGCATGCGATACTTGCTGGGTATGTATGTGATCGCATAGTTAGCAATGGGACGGGGTCGCCGTGGCGGGGAGCGACCACAGCCCCGTCCCCGTCACTGGACAGTGGCAGTGATACATTATTCATGAAATAGGGTGAAATATACCACTTACTGAACTGAACGTCCAATCGACATATTTCTCAAAGAAGTATCGACATCGTGCTTCTTGATACGTGCTGATGGCTTCATGCCTCGTTTCTAACAGTATCTCGCCTATAAGTATGATCGTGCTCACCAAAATGATAAGGGGTTGTGATACACGAACATTTTCCATCGCAATTTCGGGTAAGTGGATTACCTATGATGTGATAGGGAATACAACACCAGCTCACAGCATAGGTATTTTTATCGCTATCCCGAATATAGCTCTTCCAAAATTATGTATCCCAAACAAACAAAAAGGTACAGTCGTAAGTACACTATTGGCTGAAATGTGAGCTGAAATACGTAAACAGTATTTTAAATGTCACTAATTATATGACAAATTTCCACATCCCGTTGTACTCGTTTCGACATTGCACACCTAACGAAAAGCCATTATTTTGACACTGGGACAGCGGCAGTGACTGCGACCACGCCCACGACCGCCCGCCTCCTGCCAACACCCCGCAGAGCTCCCGGACGCGTCGCCAGCTCACCTGCGCCACGCGGCTGGCGTTTTTTGCCGGAGGGTGCGCGGGCAGAGAGTCGCCGCTGGGTATGGGCAGCGCTGCCGACACTGTGCCAAATGCCGGGTGGCCAGGCAGCGGGCGGCTGCTCGGCTCTGAACGGCCCGCCAGCCAGCCGGCCATCCAGCCGCCCAGACCGGCCGTCGCCGCCACCGTCAGCCGGCCCAGCGACATGCTGAGGAGCGGCACAGACACGTCAGGGCCGATCCCGACGGACAGCCACCGTCAGCGGCCCAGAGACATGCTGAGGAGCGGCACAGACACGTCAGGGCCGATCCCGACGGACAGCCACCGTCAGCGGCCCAGAGACATGCTGAGGAGCGGCACAGACACGTCAGGGCCGATCCCGACGGACAGCCACCGTCAGCGGCCCAGAGACATGCTGAGGAGCGGCACAGACACGTCAGGGCCGATCCCGACGGACAGCCACTGTCAGCCGGCCCAGAGACATGCTGAGGAGCGACACAGACACGTCAGGGCCGCTCCCGACGGACAGCCACTGTCAGCCGACCCAGAGACATGCTGAGGAGCGACACAGACACGTCAGGGCCGATCCCGACGGACAGCCACTGTCAGCCGACCCAGAGACATGCTGAGGAGCGACACAGACACGTCAGGGCCGATCCCGACGGACAGCCACCGTCAGCCGGCCCAGAGACATGCTGAGGAGCGGCACAGACACGTCAGGGCCGATCCCGACGGACAGCCACTGTCAGCCGGCCCAGAGACATGCTGAGGAGCGACACAGACACGTCAGGGCCGATCCTGACGGACAGCCACCGTCAGCGGCCCAGAGACATGCTGAGGAGCGACACAGACACGTCAGGGCCGATCCCGACGGACAGCCACTGTCAGCCGACCCAGAGACATGCTGAGGAGCGACACAGACACGTTAGGATCGACGCACACGCCTACAGCAGGCGGGCACCAGCAGTGTGACAGAACACGCACGGTGGAGCACCTTCGCGTGTCTGTAAGTACCGGAGATGGAGCTTTATTGTTATTTAATTTTTAATGACCCCCCAATGCTAAATATCATGCGTTTCAAGTACATAGCAGAGGCATATCGACAGGGTCACATATCCAAATCTGTATACATACGGCACAATTGAAATAGGTAAAACATGATACAGCATGACGAGAATGTGGTTACAGCACCAGGAAGCTCACAATAACATAGCGGATACATATTTGTATTATAATGGGGAATATGAGCATTGCACAAAGGAACATACCCAGAATCAAATACTTGTGAGACTTCATCATGGTTGAAAATGTTCAGAATGCAGCAAGAAATGAGTCTATTATCATGGAGAAGTCCAGTAGGTATATACACAGGCATACATGCATGCATTGTGACACCAGCCATTGTTTAGGATAGAGAGGAAATGCATTGCCTTGCTGCGTACTATCAATCATGATAAAACAAATGCAATGGTGAATAGCTTTTCAATTCCTTTAATGCAATATACCCAGATCTTCCATGAGATGCCCAATTGTTCTCACCTGAAATGGCATTGGACTGTTGTATGCACCTAGTTTAAAATTGGAATTACTATAGCTGTGCCATGGATATTTGGACACAGCAAACACTACCCTATTGACACACATTCTAGTGGATGAAGTGCCTCCTAAAGCTCCATCACATGTGCAGTGAACTCCAGGATAAGATGTCATGAAGTTTGTGTCATGTGTGCTGTTACACATCTAGTTATCATGCCCTATGTCCTTTGAAATTGCAAAAATGAAGACAATGCCACATGCAGATCCAACACACTTCATTGGTGAATGATGAGTTTGCACCTTCATTTTCATCACTTAGCGCATATAATATGGTGAAGAATTAAAAGTGTGGTCTTGCAAAATCTTGCCAAGCAATATACATAAAAACCTGACACCAGCTTTCCCAACCAGATCCATAGCACAGCTTTTGTAGGTTTACTTGCTTAAAGTGGAGGTGAGTGAATAAGAAAATGATGAATGAAGGTTAGATAGCCTGTAATGCACACACTAGGTATGTGATACCTGCAAAATTCCTACATTATAGTGCAGATTCCAGACTTCATACATGGCCACATTGCTGTAGGCCACAGCACACCAACCAGGTGGTCAAAACATGGCATGTTTCTCCATTGAAATCAGCTAAATACTCAGTCTGGAAAATGGTATTCTTGGTTATATCTATTCAGTGTGCATTGCAAACTAGCATGGGTTGGCACATGCTAGTGTCATCAGGGCATACAATGGTCAGTGCAGTGTAGCACAAACCAGTGCATGCAATGCCAATTAGTTGCAACAGCTCACAGTGGTAGGTACCAAATGTGCCAATGCTAGCATAACTAGCATGTTCATGTTAATGTTACCAAAATATGCTCTGTGGGGCATAATGCTAAAAAAAATGGTTAAGTTGAGTTGGAAGATAATTTTATATTATTGGAATTATTTCCAATATGACATCTATGAACATGAGTAAGACAATGTCTCCACATATTTCCTGTGTGAATGCTTGTTTTTCAGTTGTCACACAAAATAACAACAAGAAAGGGCATTGAGTTAGACAGCATTGCATATAAATATACCATAACCCAACCTAACTGAACCTAGCCTAACCAGTAAATCTGCTTTTGAAGGTGTTTTATGAATTCTTGGATTTTGTTTTGTTGCAACATTTATGTATTTGATGAAAATGATGTGACCACTCATTTCTCCTGCAAATACCTACTTTTCAGTTGGCAAGCAAAATAACCAAAAATAGACTTGGAGTTTGGCAATATGGCAAGTGTTTTCAAAATATAAAAATGTAAGTCTAACATAGCCTAACCTAACCTAGTCTTCTTCTTAAATTTTTTTAAAAATTTTATTATAAATGCTTTTCAAAATCCCAAAAGCTCTGACTTGAAAAACCTACCCCAGCCTAGCCTATCCTAACATGCTTTTGAAGAAGTGATTTTTGAAGAAAAAATCCTCCACCAAAAAATCACAATTTTCCAACTAAATAAGTCCTAGCCTACCAAATCTAACTCCTATCTTTGCTTTATTGTGGCAAAATGTGTGCAAAGCTGGTTATTAACATCTTAAAGCAAGCTAATACTATCTAACCTGCCTTTTAGGAACACAAATAAAGACTAAAATGGAGGAAATTAAAAAAATAAGAAAATCCAAATTAAAAAGACCTAATGAAACATAACCTAGCCCCCCCCCTACTTTTGAATAAAACAATTTCCTTATATATTTTTTTTGGTAATCACCAATTTTGCCCAAAACAAAACCTAACCAAATTTCCCTTTCTTTGCTTCATGGAGGTAGAGCATGTGCAAAACATCTCCTGAATACCCTAAGGCACAATAATAATAATAGGTAGGTACCCAGCAATAAATTATTGGTGAAATAGGGTGGAATAGGACCTACCAAAGTAGGTAGGTACCTACCTAGGTACCTGGCAAACAGGTCATATGGTAATGATATACAAATGAAGGTAATCTTTACCTTTCGGCCGACACATACTGCCAAGGTTAGTGATTTGGAAAGAGGTGTCAAATACAATGTCGCATATATTTCATGACGTCATGGCCGAAAAATTTGCTTCGGAGGATTCTGGTTTTCCGGTTAGGTTAGGTTAGATTATATTATGCTATGATACATTTTGTATATTATGCTACATTATCTTTGTCTAGGTTAGGTGGTAATCTTTACCAACACCCGACTCCTATGACGGCACTTCCCGGACTCCTGTGACGTCACTGTTCCCCACTGTACACCTCTTTACAAATCACTAACCTTGGCAGTATGTGTCGGCCGGAAGGTAAAGATTACCCAAATGAAGCAGATCCACTGTCATAGTGCATTTCATGCATTTCTCCCAAAGGCATACCTGCTCTATCCAAATGTGCTGATGTTGAGACATGAATTGGTTCCCGCAGACCATAACTTACATATGTTTACAGGCTGTAGCAGTGCACTCCTTCACTTGTCCGCTTAATACCATGAAATGTAGGCTACCATAGCGCACTTGTGACAATGCTGTTTGCAAGTATCAGCAGTTCATGTCCTCAATATAACATTTAATCACACATAAATGGCCCAATCAGATATAAACATAAACAGTTCCCTTCACACCCCACGATATCGTATAAATAAGCCAACACACATTACATAAATAACCCAATTCGGCTCCACCAATATCCAAATTTTAAGGTGCTTCCATATCTCCGGTTACTTTTCCTTTATCCAGTTGGGCATTGTTGCATGGATCATGTACGCCTGGATTAGAAACCAACAGCTGTTTGCGTATTATCCCACCTAGCGGTGGGTAAGTAAAAGCGCGGATACGCGGCTGGTTTTAGGCCGTGCACCTAATGGGAGTTCAGGGTACGCATTTCGTATTGGCATTTTTTCCAATTGATTCAGCCATCCCAGGAGGATTGCAGCAGCCTTTCATAATACAGAATTGATCACGGAACCTTACCGTTCTTCCTTATTGATTTATTACGCTCCGTTCAGAAGTTGTGGTGCGAAGTGAAGACATTTGTGAGAAGGAGCCCACCTCGCCCCACCGGTCGGCCCACCGATGTTGATATCTTGATTATCGTTATCTTGAATCTTTATCTCTTATCTCTCTATCTTTATATTGAATCTTCATCTCTTATCTCTCTATCTTTATCTTGATCTTGAAATGATTGGACGGGGCAAAGTACATGAAGGCAATGGGCACACCAAAATTAATTGGGGGGGGGGGGGGCACATTCCATTGGCCTGAAATTCCCATGTTAGAAGTTGAAATAATTGCGGTGGTGGGTTAAGCGAACATTGAGGTGACAGTTCACCCTCAAAGGTATGTAAAACAACACCCCTGAGTCGAACGACTAGCAAGTGGTAGCAAATCGGCGAGAGGTAGTGGCATTGCCAGCTAGGGTATGTTGCAAGGGCTGATCCAAGGGGAGGAAGCGAAAGTGGCGCCCCAATTATGACCCGAAAGACGCCTCCCTTGGAGATTCCATTGACATGAATTCCGAGTGCTCTCCAAAGTCAAACGTTGCCATGCTAGCCTTGACCTCTTTGGTAGGGTGTGAACGCTGAATGCCATGAGAGCCAGAACGACAGACGGATTTGAGGTGACCAAGCTTTCCACACGTATCGCAATTCTTTCCCAGGCCGGACACTTGCTATCACGGATGGCGGCTTTCGCTCGCGCACCGTGGCCGGTCTTCCCACAGTAGGTGCATGGCTTTGGATCAATGGCTGTTGCCCAATGCGTTTCTGGCGCTGGAACGGCGACATCTTGGGATGGAGTCCTGATACAGCATCCGAGAGCAGGCCATGTGACCGTATGCTAGATTCCTTGGCCTCCACAAAAGACAATGCAGTCTCCAGGTCCATGGTTTTGTTGTCAGGACGACTGAGGAGATCCCGCTGGATATCCCCATTTGAACAGCCCCCTCGTCACTTGGTCGCGGACAACTTCACCAACATAGCTGACTTCCATCTGGCATCCTGGCCTTGGACATCGCACGGTGTAACCACACATGGTGGCATGGCCCTTGACACGTGCAGCGAGGTGACGGACAGACTCACCATCATCTTGGACGAGATGACCCAGCTGGACCCTTTGGACCATGCATGTGGTATCCCTAACACTAAGACGTCGGATCTCTTTCATAAGATCGCACTCAGTCAATGCAGAGAGCCCACCCCCATGGTTTCGATGCAGGTCTCTGCGGAGGGACTCCTCACAACATTCCAGGAGTTGTGGTGATATGTTGCTGCCAGTCAGATACATGTTGGTCTTGTAGGATGTCCATCGGTCCTCAAAGTATGCCCAGTCCTCTTCCGACAGCCCAGTAGTAAGTTATGGCCGTGATGGTTTGGGAGGTTTCGGGTCCTGATTCATGGCCTGTGCTGTTGCAGGAGTGTTACCAAGTGAGTGCATATTCAGCTGATGCATCTCCAGAATACGGATTGCGCCTGTCTCAGATAGTTCTGGGGTTTGGTATGCACAGCCTTCCAAAGTGCACTCCAGTTTTAATCCTACAGGCTGCACGCCATTATTGTACCCCAGCCAGCACTTTAACCGGGCCCCGACTGAGCACAGTACGCGACTCTTCTGGAGACACACGTGTGTCTCCAGAAGAGTTGAATATACTTCAGTTATTTGATATCAATGTATTAACTCTATACCTGAAACAAAAGAGACCAGTGCAACGAACTGTGCAATACCAATGAATAAGTAAGCTTAAACGATCAATTATCAGTCCTAGGACGACAATTTCGCGAAGGTGACAACGAGAAGAAGATTTAATTGGTTTTGTTATCGCCATCTTAGGGATTTATTTATTTTTATAACATTTGGTGCTGGCTGCAAGGCACCTGGCACACAAGCTAAAATAATAAATCCTCAGCGAATAAATTCACGGCAAGAACAAGCATTGAACAACAGTGCATAAATGGCAATGCATAAATAATGCAAAACCTTCAAATTCCACGCCGTCACGCCCATGGTTTTCGCTGTGCTGCACCGTTTTGTAAATGACATCGTTGAGAAGGTATTGAAGCTGAGAAGCTCTAATCATGCAGGCTGTAATCACAGAAGACAAGTTTGTAGGAAGAAAATTAATTTTAAAACATGATTCCTCCAATTTTATATGGGGTATCGGTGTTGTTCTGTGTGCTTATGAGGGGGAATTTGTCCCCTCAATGTTGGCTTTGCACCATGTTTCTGAAAGTTATTGGGAGACCAGTGGCATACCTATATTTGCGTCAAGGGGAAGGGGGAGGGGGAGCATATTTGGAGGGATTCCACCTAACCTATTAAAAAGTCTTTGGATTTCGACCACTACTTTGTCAAAGGGACCTATTTAAATAAAATAATTAGTGATCAACTGAATTGTCCTATCGAGGGGCCTAATCTACCACTATCGTTTCTGATTCGTCGGATTTTAACCTGAACTCCCTCACCCTGTTAGAATGTTGTATTTTGGTATCCCTTGATAAGTCACCTCACACTGCTGAAATTACACCTATACAAATAAATTTAAAATGTACAATTTTCCAATTTCAGACGTTCCAGTTCATAGCGCCCGGTCGCCACGACGCCAACGTTCGTGCACATACACACCCATCTTGCGCATTCGGCGCATTCGCCACACTTCGTGCGATGCTACGGTTTCTGCTAGGCCAACTACATTTTGCTAATTGCTGCCACATGATATACTTGCGCCATATTTGACGTGATGGAATGCTTCGTATTTACGTTCGCTGCGAAAATTCGATTAATTAAATTCGATCATTAGTTCCCTACTTCCAACATTTTATGGTGGTTAATAATTGCAGATACCCGCTGAGCTTTGATGCACCTCATATCTTTGATTAAATATGCTTCCAGATTGGCTACCGAACCGAGGCCCTGCCTGGGTGTTCTTTTTTGGACCTGTTTCATCTTTCTTCGTCTACGGATGTGTCTTAGGGCTTCAATCCATTTTGTGTTAGGAGTCCAACACATTTTCGAAACCCCTGCTCGTTTTAGAGTTTTGTTGCTTTTTTGTGCACCGAGGATTTTTTTTAGGTGTCAGGGCACTTTCAAAGATCCCGATGTGTATATTTAGTGCTTGGTCTTTTTGTTCGTTTTGGGACCATGCTGTTTTTGCGGCCCCATCCTCTTTTTCAAGCCCTTGTGCGGTCGCATGGCCCCTGTGTGCCTCTGGAGCTTCCGGTGTATTTTTTAGAGCTCCCGGTATGTTTATTTAAGGCTGCAACGCATGTTTTAAGGCTCTGTCTCTTTTTGCGAGACTGCGCTTTGGAGGGCCAGTTGCACTTTCGGCCCCCGTTGTGCTCTTAGGGTCCCGCTGTGTTTATTTGGGGCTTCTTACGCACATTTGAGGAGCCCCAGTACGATTTTGAGGCTTCGGTGCCATTTGTCTGGGTCCCAGCGCGACTCATCGCACCCAGGCGCTTGGTTCCTGAGACCCAACGCCAGTTTCCTGGGCTCAACGCGATTTTTGTGGATCTCTTCTAAGTTCTCTTCTAAGTCTAAGTTTTCTAAGTCTGAATCCCGGTCTGATTTTTCGAGCCCCTGGCGCCATGTTTTTGTATCTCATCTCGATTTTTTTCGAGCTCCGGTATGTTTTTCTGGGTCGTACGCGATATATGAAGGCATCTGATGATATGTTCGGTGCTCCAGAGCCATTTTCCTGACCCGGACAGTTATTTTCTGGAATCCCTCCTTATTTTTGAAGGCTCCGGCTTGATTTTTTGGGGGTACCGATGCCATTTTGGGGGTCGCACTGTGCTTATGTGGAGCCTGTAGGCCAATTTTTGGGAGCCCCGACGTGAATGTTTGATGCCCAGACCAAATTTTTGGGACTACCGATGGGAATTGTGGGTCCCGAACGCGATATTTGGGGAACCGGTTCGAGTTTGCGGGGCGCGTTGTACTTAGCTGTAACCCCAATGCGATCTTGGCGGTTCCTGTTGCAGATTTTGGGGCCTCTGCGCGAGTTTTTTGGGCCCGCCGTATTTATCCGGGCCCGCCGTATGTCGAATTTGTGTGACCCCAGCGCGACATTTTGAAGCTCCGGCACGATTCTTGGGAGCTTATCCCTCTTAGGTGGGAGGGGACATTTGCCTCTTTGATATGCCACTGCGGCCACCCAAGGCGTTTTTTTTTTTCAGCCGATGACACCTTTCGGAGTGTAAAAGCCCTCCGGTTAATTTCTTCCGGACCTGTTCTTAATTTGCCGGTGCTGGGGTCGATTCGATCGGGTCTCGGTGTGAACTTTTTGGACATCGAGTTCTATCTTTTAAAGGTCCTTATGTTATATTTTTGGGTCGCGGTACGATTCTTCGGTCTCCCGGGGCGATTTTTTTATCGATGTCCTGACACGTTTTTTTCCGGTGCCCAACGGGTTTTTGGGGGACTGACCCGATTTTTGAGGCCGTAGAGTGACATTCCGGTTGAGAATTGATTTGTTAGGGCAGCTGTAACTTTTGGAGCCTGGCGCGACCTTTCGGGCCCCCAGTGTGATTTTCAACGGCTGCGACGCGACTTTTTTGAGTCCAATGTAATCTTTTATGTCCCGACGTCATTTGCTTGGATACCTAGCGCGAGTTTTAGCGACCTCGACACTTTTTGGGCGTCCAACACGTTTTGGAGGCTTTGTCATTGTTCGGGCCCCAGAGTGATTATCCATGTCTGGATTGTTTTTCGTCGCCCCGGCTTCATTTGTGTCCCAATGAGACTGTTAGGGAACGGTACGACCTGTCGCGCCCCTGGCGTGATTTTCATGGTCCGGGCGTGACTTTTTGGTACCCCCAGGCTCAGCGTGATTTTCAGGGGCCGCGGTCGGCTCTTTTTGGGACCATGTCGTGATTTTCAAGTACCCCGGCACGACTCCTACAGTTTCTGGGGGACTTCTTGCAAATTATAAGCCTCCTCTCACGTCTTAGGGGTCTCGACCTATTTCCTGGAGCCTCTTTACCAGTTTTTAATGTCTTCTCGTGTGCTACCCTTCTCCATATTCGATGGCCTCCTATTTCGTCTTGGAGGGCCTCCTCCTACATCCTGGGGCCCCTTTGACATGGCATGTGGCTTCCTCTCATGTTCCAGGGGCATTATCTGCCAAATTAGGGGCCTCCTGCCACGCCTCGTGGGCCTCTTCCTTTGTCCCGGCAAAGCCTACCCGTCTTGAGGGCATCTGTCTTGAGGGCATCTGTCTTGAAGGCATCAATTTCGGAAACCTCGCCTCCTTCCATACCTGCTACCACTCCCATCTTAAGGGCCTCCTTTCATTTCCTGGGAGCTTCTTCCGGTCTTCGGGGCCTCATTCGGCCCTGTAGACCTCCTATTCCGTCTTGAGGGACTCCTCTCGAGTCCGGCAGGGGCCTCCTTTTCTATTCCAGAGACCTTCTTTTTCAAATTAGGGTCCTCCTATCACGTCTTGGGAGCCTCTTCCTCTGCGTTTTGATTCGATCTTTGCCCATTTTAAGGATGGCCTCTCATCTTCTGGTGGACTCCTCTTCTCTCCCATGTGCCTCCTCTTCCAAATTACAAGCAACCTTTCCCATTTCAGTTCCCTTGTCATTTTCTGGGCACCTTCTTACCCGTCTTGGAGCCTTCTTTCTCTCCTGGGAGCGAACCCTCTTATCTAATGGCCTTTCTCTCCTATTTTAGAGGCCTCCTCGTTCATCATGGGTCTCATTTCCAATCTTGTGTCGTCCTCTTCCGAATTAGGTGTCTCCTGCCACGTTTCTGGATCATCCTTTTCTATCTTGGTGGAACCTTACCCGTTTCGGGGCCTGTATTTGCGTCTCCGAAACCTCGTTTCATGTCCACTGGCTTTCTCTTCCGTCTTAGGACCTCCTCTCATTTTCTGGGCCTCCTTTCCCGTATTGGGGCCTCCTTTGCAATCCTGGGGGCCTTCTTGTGCAATCCTGGGTGCCTCCTTTGCAATTCTGGGGGCCTCCTTTGCAATCCTGGGGCCTCCTTCGCAATCCTGGGATCCTCCTTTGCAACCCTGTGGGCCTCCTTTGCAATCTTGGGGGCTTTCTTTGCAATCATGGGGGCCTCCTTTGCAATCCTGGGGCCTCCTTTGCAATCCTGGATTCCTCCTTTGCAATCCTGGGGGCCTCTTTTGCAATCCTGAGGCCTCCTTTGCAATCTTGGTGGCCTCCGTACCAATTGTTGGCACTCTCTTGATTTCTGGGGCATTCTATCCTCTCCTATGTGACTCTTTTTTTCTTCAAATTAGGGGCCTTCTCTCACGTCTTGGATGCCTCTTCACCTGTGTTTGGAGCCCCATTATCCTCTTAGCAGGGAGCTTTTGTGTCATAGTCCCAAATCTTCTCTCCTAGGGTCCGCCTTTTCCAAAATATGGGCCTCATCTGGCTGGTCTCAGTGGCCTTCTCTCATTCCTGCGGAGACCTTCTGACCCATCTTGGGGCTCCCTCTTGCGTCCGGAGAAATATCTCCTATCATTTCCTCTGTCCTACGTCACTTATTAGGACCTGATTAGATTTCGCGGGAGCCTCGCTGCCAGTCTTGGGGCCTCCTTGACAGCATGATCTTCTGTCTCGTCGGCCTCCTTGCTCACATTTTTTCCTGTGCATTTCCGGATAGGGCCTCCTCAAATTTCAGGGCCCCCCAGTTTCACGGCAGGAGGGGCGACTGTCCCTCTACCCCCCCCCCCCCCTCCCCCCCACCGGTGACGATGCCCCTGCATGTGGTAAACTTAGAGGTGGTTTGGCAGTTACCACTGTAACCCCCCCTCGTCTTCCTGCGTCACAGTCCCCTGAACCTGAATTCATTTAACTTGGGCATTGCTTGAGATTTCGGGTGTGTTAGCGGGAACCAGATCCACTGGCTTGGTACCTTGGTTATGTTAAATTGTCATTTGTCTTATTCAATTTGATAACGTGTCTTGAAAAATAAGGATCTGGACCCCCGATTGGGTGAGAGATCTCCAACCTTGGGCATGAACTCTGCCACCCTTAGAGTTCAGCGCGACAAATCTCCTTAACCTTTTTCCGCATTGTGCCAATGAGCGTTGCATGGAAAACATGGATCGGAAACCGAATATTACCCCCCTCAACAGGGTGGCCGGGGTAGATCCCATGGCTTCCGGCCGGGACGTTGATCTATCAAATTTAATTCGTGTGCGCAATACATGGAGATGGATGGGCCCAAAGGGATCGGGGCACACCCAAATATAAATTGAATGCTGAGGGTCAAATGTATGGTTGAAATTATTGGGAGAATAGCCAACATTGAGGGGGATTTTTCCCCATAAAGGTATACAAAACAACAACCATTCCTTCGGGGATGGTGGGTGGGGCTCCAGCTAGGGCTACATTACATACAACAATCATGGATGATGTACTCCTGGATTGGAAACTCCTCGTCGGCGCCTTTCATCTGGGCGTATCAGCGGCACCAACCTGCCATCTCGACCCAATTTTGGCAAAACCTAGCAACTGACAAATCAGTCAAACTGAGAAAAACGCGAAAAACTAAATGGGTCTGGGAATAAGGTATGGAAGCGGATCACAGCTAGGTTTTGGTTTCATGGAAACATTAGACCCCTTGAAATTGTAAGGAACATGAATTAACACTCGGAAAACCTTAACTTCATGGGGAAAATGCACTTAAAGGATTTTGTCAAGTAGATTTGTGAAGGTAAAAGCTAGCATCTGTTGCTTACTGTGTTTTACCTGAACAGATATTATTTTAACAGCTAGATATGTGAAGGAAAAAACTAGCATAGTTACTTACTGTGTTTTACGTGAACAGAGATGGAGTAGCATAGATGATGCGCTAATGTAGAGATGGAATATAGTATGTGCATAATGTGCATAATAAGTTGTGGCTGGGGCACACTCAGGGAGGAAGTGCAATCCGACCATGTCCCCAGGGCGAATAGGGGAAGTGGAAGGTTTTTTTACCTGCCCTGCCTATATATTCAAACATGATTTCCATAATAAAGAATTCAGATGCGAAATTTGTCAGGATAATTGTCACTTGTAAAGATTTTGACCACTTTGTGGCACACTTAATTCCCAAAAAACAAATTTATGCTGAAAATCATCCATCCAACACCACTGAACTGAACCGTATCCCATCCTCTATCGTGATGCACAGAAATTATGTATGACATGCATTCATTTTTTTATGAATAAAATACAGGTGATACAGATCTGAAATGTATTTTCTAGACATATGTTTGACAACGGACACATCACGATTCACGTCCTACCTACTCCACATTATGGACCAGATAGGTATGGACAGATGAGGTGGGGGGGGGTCGACCTGGTTTGACAACGGACACATCACGTCCTACCTACTCCACATTATGGACTAGGTCCGCTGCTGCCTCATCTGTCGGCATGTTCAGCCAAAACCGTGTTTTGACTGGTGCCACACCAGATGATGTAAGTAGTTTAATGATACCAGCCTTCTTTGATGGCAAGATGCCGCGGGGTTGGCTCAGGCCTTCCTCTGCCATATCATGAAGCTGAAACTTCGGTCTGAGGAAGTCAACCTCTTGTGGCTCCTCGCCGTAAGAGGTCCCATACTGCATGCTCCGTGACCCCTTTTTGAACTGAACCTCCACCAGGCACTGCAGCTTAGGCACATGAACAGTCTTGGTGTTCCGAGCCCTTGCACCAGATCTGTAGTTTTTGAAGTCCGAGTGATGGAGTTGCAGGACCTTTATCTTCTTCCCAGATTCTTCAATGAGTTGAGACATGTCATCAAAGGTAATAACCTCTCCGATCCTCTTCAGGCGCCTACCGATCGCCCCATGGACACTGTCTGCCTTCATAAAGGTATGCCCTTTCTCTAGATACCGTAAGTTGACTGCCTGTGGGCCCCACTCTGCATTAACACACGACACCAGCGCAGTGTACAACACTCAGTTTTTGTTTTGTCCTGAGCAGTTGTCGCACCAGAACGTTACCTTCTTGGCCTCACTTACCTCTATACACTTAACAAACGCTGCAGCCACATCTGCTGCTGTTCGTCCTGTCACACCTTCGTGCCACAGGACACAGAGGTCTCGCATATCCTCGTTCATGCAAGCAAATGTCTCGTTAAACATAACGAGCCGGCTGATAAAGAAATGATTCTTAGTCGTCATTTTTGGGAGGAGCAAAACTTTCTGCATATCGGCTGCAAAGGCCACTTCCCCATCTTCAAGATTATCTAATGTGGCCCTATATGCAGCCCTTGCTGAAGAAGCCTTTTCTAAATGCGCCCTTCCGTTGATGCATAATTCACATTCTTTGATGTGTGAACTTTGTTGTGATGTCGTCGCCTCGACTTCGGCGCCACCAGGTGCAGGAGGGGCGGTAGGACCGGTGATATGATCTGCGGCGGATGGCTGACTCTGCCGGACGAACGTTAATGTTTAACATAAAACTTCGTGATTCTCCACGGAAATTAACAGAATTGATCAAAATTTCATTTCTTTTGATAAATTCAAAGACTTATTTCTAGACTCCACAATAGGACAGGAGTGACTCTTCTGCAAGCAATTCAGTGGGTAGTAAGAAGATAAGTAGGTACTGACCAAATGAATTTGGATCACCAACCTGAGGTTCGGGCCTCGTAGTCCTCGTTATGGCGAACTGGGAACTGGCCGCCTCGACCTCGGCACCACCAGGACCAGGAGCGGGAGGTGCAGTAGGACCGCGGCTGAGATCTGGGACGGACGGCTCGCTCTGCCCAACAAACAACAAACATTAATGTTTGACATTGAACTTCAAAATTGAACCATTTTTTTTTCCTTTTGTGGATATAGAAGACTTACTTCCAGACCACACAATAGAAGGACCGGAGTGATACTTCTGCAAGCAATTCGGTGTGTAGTAAGAAGATAAGTAGGTACTGACCAAATGCATTTTGGATCACCAACCTGAGGCTCGGGCCTCGTGGTCCTCGTTATGGCGAACTGGGAATTGGCTGCCTCGACCTCGGCACCACCAGGACCAGGAGCAGGAGGGGTAGTAGGACCGCGGCTGAGATCTGCGACGGACGGTTCGCTCTGCCCGACAAACGTTAATGTTTGACATTGAACTTCAAAATTGAAGAAAAAAAATTATTTTGTGAAAATAGAAGACTTACTTCTAGACTACACAATAGAAGGACAGGATTGCTACTTCTGCAAGCAATTCAGTGGGTAGTAAGAAGATAAGTAGGTACTGACGAAATGAATTTTGGATCACCAACCTGAGGTTCGGGCCTCGTAGTCCTCGTTATGGCGAACTGGGAACTGGCCGCCTCGACCTCGGCACCACCAGGACCAGGAGCAGGAGGTGCAGTAGGACCGCGGCTGGGATCTGCGACGGACGGCTCGCTCTGCCCGACAAACGTTAATGTTTGACATTGAGCTTCAAAATTGAACCATTGTTGTTTTTTTGTGACAATAGAAGACTTACTTCTAGACTACACCAAAGAAGGACAGCAGTGATACTTCTGCAAGCAATTCGGTGGGTAGTAAGAAGATAATTAGGTACTGACCAAATGAATTTTGGATCACCAACCTGAGGTTCGGGCCTCGTAGTCCTCGTTATGGCGAACTAGGAACTGGCCGCCTCGACCTCGGCACCACCAGGACCAGGAGCAGGAGGGGCAGTAGGACCGCGGCTGGGATCTGGGACGGACGGCTCGCTCTGCCCGACAAACGTTAATGTTTGACATTGAACTTCAAAATTGAACCATTTTTATTTTATTTTGTGATAATAGAAGACTTTCTTCTAGACTACACAATAGAAGGACAGCAGTGATACTTCTGCAAGGAATTCAGTGGGTAGTAAGAAGATAAGTAGGTACTGATCAAATGAATTTTGGATCACCAACCTGAGGTTCGGGCCTCGTAGTTCTCGCTATGGCGAACTGGGAACTGGCCGCCTCGACATCGGCACCACCAGGACCAGGAGCAGGAGGGGCAGTAGGACCGCGGCTGGGATCTGCAACGGACGGCTCGCTCTGCCCGACAAATGTTAATGTTGGACATTGGGCTTCAAAATTGAGCCATTTTATTTTTTTTTGTGAAAATAGAAGACTTACTTCTAGACTACACAATAGAAGGACAGGATTGCTACTTCTGCAAGCAATTCAGTGGGTAGTAAGAAGATAAGTAGGTACTGACCAAATGAATTTTGGATCACCAACCTGAGGTTCGGGCCTCGTAGTCCTCGTTATGGCGAACTGGGAACTGGCCGCCTCGACATCGGCACCACCAGGACCAGGAGGGGCAGTAGGACCGGAGGTAGTGCCACCAGCACCCGCATTATTGTTATCCTTCAGATCGGCAAGAGACATGCCTAGTTGTGCCAGGTGGCTATTTAGATTCTTACAGACATCGCAGTCGTCTTGGGAAGGCTGTCCGAATGTAATCTTTTGATCATCAAAGACATTACGATATGTTGTATAGGCGACTGGTTTGTGTGTTTCATTATAGTCCTTCCACATATCCGTAACCGTCAGATACGCATCTAGGTACCTCCTGTGTGGTGCATGTTCCTGCCTATAGTGACTTGTTTGCGGGTGGAAATAATTGATGTGGTCTATGATAGGCTGTTTAGGTAACTTGTTTGACGGTTCATGAAGTCCTCGCCTGTCAACGACTTCTGGCATAACCACATCACCATCTGCACTTGTCTTGGCTTTCAAGAAGCTCGTGATCATGCCGTCAGTTTTCAGTCCCAAAGTATGCAGAAACATCGTTTTGCATACCTCAGCAGCTGTGCCTGCTTCTAGTTCTTGTGATGCCTTTGGAAGGTAATACTCCCTTGTATGTTCCCTTCGCTCCTGTTCTGAACTTGCCTCTGTCGTTCGCCTTTTCACAGGTGTTGTCCTGATGTTAGCAGCAAAAAACGCTCTTCTCCCATGAAATTCAGCCCTCCAGAAACGTTTGCGGATAGTTTCACGTTCTTCTTTGCTAAACTGTTGTCCACATTTTTTCCTGCATGAACATGGTGGGAGCAATGGATTTTTCCTTACATAGTGCACTGACTTACTTTGAGATGTTCGTCGTCTTTTAGTACTGCTAGGCAGGCCAGAACCTGTGCTATCCTCAGCACTTTCAAATCCTTCATCCAGTAGCATGTCATCACGTGCTGTAACTACCTCAACAGCTGCATCAACTACCTCAATATATGCCACATCCATATCATCAGCTGTGATATAAATCGCATCAGCTAACTGTTCCTCAACTACTCCATCATCAGCAGCAATGACATTAGCTAAATCATCTTCAGTTATGCCAGCAGCTACTGCTGCAGTCATGATCACATCATTGGCAGCAGCTACCACCTCCTCCTCGACCTCCAGCTGCAGCTGCTGCTCCTCCTGTTCTATAAAATCCAGCGCACTCCATGAGGAGTCCATTCTTCAATATATGGTATATGCTAGGAAAATATATGCTTGGCAGGGTAATTTCTGATTTTTTTTTTTAAGAATATCACATCAACAGATTTGCATTCAATAAGCTTGCTGGTGCTGTTCACTTGTCCTAACTGACAGGAAATTCCTAGCAAGTGACGTGTGTGACTGTTTAGTGGGGTTATAGGACACAAGAAACCATAAGGTGGAAAAACCTAGTATGTGCTCGTCAATATCACTTGCTACGTGTGGGGTTATACGACACAAGACACCGGAAGGTGGAAAAAACCTAGTATGTGCTAGTCAATATCAATTGCTACGTTTCTCTTTTAAGTTGCGGTTTAGATTCGCTGAACCAGTTGGAAGCAAAACCTAGTATGTGCACGTGCAATGTTTTACCATAACATTCCTTGTTGACGATGTATTTGCAGCACAATGCAAAACCTAGTAAGTACCAACAGACCACATACTATGTTTTGCTTTGATAAGATTGCATTTTCAAGTGCAGATACTAGGTATTGCCGTGTCATATCTCGGGATTCAGTGCACATACTGAAATTCTGATACCACAGGAAGACGCGGCGTGTCCGAAAACCCCAGGTTCCGTATCTAACTCCATTTTGTTTATTTTGTCACTTACTAGGTTTTGCCAAAATTGGGTCGATCTAGCGGAGGGTAAGTAAAAACACGGAAACGCGGCCAATTTTAGACCGTGCGCCTACGGGAGTTCGGGGTGCGCATTTCGTATTTGCATTTTTGCGATTGATTCAGCCACCCCAGGAGGATTGCATCTGCCTTTCATGATGCAGAATTGATCAAGGAACCTTACCGTTCTTTCCTTATTGATTTATTACGCTCCGCTCCGAAGTTGTGATGCGAAGTGAAGGCATCTGAGAGGGGACAAATCGTTACTTTTAAGAAATGGGGGGGGGGACATATGTCCCCCCCAGCCGCCCAGTCGTTACACCCATGTTCATCACTGCAAAAAGGCGTTACAACCAGTTGAGCACCAGTTATTTCACGACAAGCTGGAGAATCCCGAGCCAGTAGAGGAGCCGAGGTCATCCCGGTAATAAGCTCCACGCGTCTGGCCTCGGCAGAAGAAAATAGCAAGCAATGAGAGACATCAAGAACACCGACACTCTTCCATAAAATGCTTGTTATTGCTCTTCCCCTTCTCCTCATTAGAGTCTACTCTTGCATATTAAAGTGCAGAGGCCGTGACACCAGGCATCCGGCGTGGCACTCTCAGTGAAGCGGAATTTCCCACTGCTTAAGCATTACTGGAGGGACCAGGTGGAAAGTTCGAGTTTGGCCCCGTCGAAGTTAATTATAGCACCCTACCCTCTTCACCAGTGAAGTCTCGTTGGGCGAGGTATTGCCCTCACCCATAAAAAGGCATCCCGTCAGAAACTCTGGCGTGTTCACACTCGTCCACATGCGAGCGTGGTGGCGATTGCGGTTCGCGAGTGCAACCAAATGGATGTGATGTCGAACTCGTCAGAGGAGCGTCAGGCTTCGATACATAACATAACGTCAGGCTTTGATCAGCGCCAGCCCCAACCGCAAGCTTGGGCAAAGCTGAGAGCTGCCGACTGGAGAACCAACGGAGTGGCGAGCATCGAGCCATGAAGCGCAGTTAACTACTCCGGTCACAGTGCTGGTTTTCTTACCTACATTAGCTACGAGAGCGCCGCTTCGCCTGTCTCAGCTACGGGAAGCGTCACCCACTGGGGTGGTTCGGTCCGGCCCGCTCCCCAGTCGGCCTCAGCTACGGGAAGCGTCCGATCTTTATCACGATGGCTTCCTGTATGCGACCCGACAGCACAACAGGGATGGAAAACTAGCCGTGCGGTTGCCTGGTGTCCGGCACACAGCTTGCTGTAGGCCGTCACGGTATACTGGCTGGCGACAAGCTTGCACTATCGATCATTGGAGGTGACCTACTCCTATCCGATATATCCGAATACATACTCTTTTCTGGTGACACTTCTTGAACGGAGTCAACTTGAAGTAGCATCCTCTTTGCGCATGCTGCTGATGCTGAGACGGGAATTCGTTTTAGTAGTATTCTTTTTACGGTTTTATGCAATACTCGCTTCGACATTCTCAAAAAGCACACCGACGTATCATATAACACGATATAATTTACCTGGAGCACAACTGATATAGAAGTTCTAAGGATGAATAACACGTATCACAGGCTAGTGACCCACCGGTCAGGGTGTAGGGCGAGCGCGTCAGCTTGACACGAACAGCCGCCACCTATGCCAGCGCGTCAATCTCAGCAACCCCCGGGCAGGGGCCAGGTGCAATTACAGTCCAGCACACCCTCTCCTCCTCAGTCGAGCACCACAGCATGGGTGAGACCCAGAGGCATGCACTAATTTACGAATTTGCGTGGCTATCACGATGTGCATGGAAAGCCGTGCCAATACGCATAACATAATATCGTGTCGTATTGCCCGCCTACACTATGGGCACTCCCGGCTCAAGGAGAACTCCTCTCTACACCACCACTTCAACCGATAAAGCAGCCACGCTACACGCACCGTACACTGTACAGCAGTGCTCTCGACACTGGAACGATTTACAAAACAACCAGCGCGCTGAAAGCTATCAAATCGGAATAAAGTCGATCGCAAAACATGACACGTAGAAAGAAGCAGTTGTGTTGTCCAACATGGACGTTGTCGTTCCACTGCAGTGGCATACATCGGCACCTCTGGTGACCCGGACTATCTCCTGACGTCCGGCTTTGCCCCCCCCCCCCTCACCGAGCCGACGGTGGCCAATGGCGGCCCGCCTCGGTCAGCGTCTGGCGGCTTCATACGTCACCGCCCATCCACCAAGAGACGAGACGTTGACGTCACCATCGATCATCATTACCGGCGGCCGACGCCCAACAGATTATCCGTGTGCCACGTCACCACTCGCCACCAACACCGGACCGACGTCTGTCTGTCACGTCCGTCCGTCCGACAGACTGAAGCGTCACCGCCCGTCACCAGCACCCCGACGATGTCGGACGACCAACGTGCGTCACACGTCTTGTGGACGTCACACCTGCCACGTCACACGTCCGCCGTGGTCGGAGCGGCGGGCCAGCAGCAGGCCGGCCGGTGACGTCACACGTCCGTGTCGTAGCCGCGCTCGGTCTGCGCCATGAGCCGCGCGTTCTCCGGCTTGAGGCGGCCGACGCTGGCGGGCGCCACCAGAGACGGCGTGACACAGGGCGTGGCGCTCAGCTCCTGCGGCTCCAGCAGGCGCAGCAGCTCGCGCGCCGTCGGGCCGCCATCGGCAGGTGGCGCGCGCTGCTGCTGCTTCTGCTCCAGGGCGGTCGTCAGGTCCCACATCTGCAGACCGCCAATGCTGTGGCCCGTAATCAGGTACCTGGAGACAGCGGTGAGGTCAGGGATCTGGGGACAATGGCGAGGTCAGATACCCCGATGTAACATCAGGACTCTGGGGAGCAGAGCCAGTATCTCCGGTCCGCGACATGAACATCTCATCATTACGGTGACGTACGCGTCATCCGCTTGGAGCAGCCGATTACGATGCGACTAATATTATGGGTGAGAATAGGGATGCACAACCAACTGAACCAAACTTCTAAATCGGTGGATGGGTTGTCGCTGTCGTTTACATTGACTCGTACAAATCACTCCACCGAACCACGGCCGCACGATCGCATGAAGGTATCTAAGGAGGGCCCCAGCCCCATGAACCTCGTCCCCAGCTTCAGCCAGTCTCGTGAGCCGGTACCTGCGCGGTCGGCTGGCCATGCGGCTGCTGCCCTCGCACTCGTGGATGCAGAAGGCGGTGATGGTGGAGGCGTCCACCGAGCGGATGCTGCAGACCCTCTCGCCGTCCGAGGCGCGCCGCACCAGCAGCTGATCAGTGTCGGGCACCACCTTCTGCACGAACACCTGCTCATCGTCTTGCTCACCGTACGGACCTGTAGCAGCCAGGTCAGGTCGGGTCAGTGTCGGGCACTAACTTCTGTATGTTAGTCGTTTGCTATTCGGGTTTCGTTATGCTCACCATATGGACCTGTGGCGGTCAGGTCACGTCAGGCCAATATCGGACATCACCCTCGGTACAAATACCTGCCATCAGCTTGGTCACCGTACAGACTTGTGGAGGTTAGGTTAGGTTAGGTTAGCTTAGGTCACGTCACCTCATCTCACGTCACGTCAAGTCCGTGTCGAGCACCACCTTCTGCATAAGCACCTGCTTATTAGGGTGCATCGTCAGTGGGAGAATGAAGAGTAACAACACAATTATTTTGTGGTATGACCAGACCACTAAAAACGCCAACGAAATACAGAATAAATCAAACTTACATTCGGCCCGGGCCATTTGAAAGTTTGTGGTACGTGATGCTATTGCCATCTAGTGGCAAAATATTCACATTTGAACTATATGTTCAATTGTCGTATGTCCTGCGATCCCCATAATCAGAGGAATCGCTTTGCAAATATCTTCCGCAAAATCCGATATTACTTCAAAAGATGTCGGCGGTTAACTGCCACGGACGCCTTCAACATTACTGCACAATGCGGTGTCGGCGGTTAACTGCCACGGACGCCTTCAACATTACTGCACAATGCGGTGAACAGGTGCTGCTTCACCGCTGCCACGCGCCTCTCAGCTCAGTGTCGGTTGGTTGGTTATTGGTTTTACGACACGTCGACCGTTGAGTCATGTAGCGTCGCCAATCTCTCACGCCGATTGGTCGCGGGCGAAGGGTAGCACAGGTGAACAACCCAAACCGATCGAGCCTCTTACCCCTAAACCCCTCGTCCCCAGCTCAGTGTCGGCAGGGCGCGGAATGTGTGCTGGGCAGAGCGGTTGTACACTGTGCAGCGATACTCCAACTGGCCATCGGCGTCACCGTGTAACTGTGGGTGGCTGCAATGGGGAATGGGGATCGGGGATCGTCATCGTAGAGGTGGAGATCGCGCTCGGTCTACAAATATGTCGGGGGTTTCGGGATGACACACCACACGCACGTCGCACACCACGTTCATTGGTCAGTGGGTTTCCGTGGGCTGTGCTGTGGGGCTGGTAATGACGGAACAGTGTCGGTGACATTGATTGCGACTATATGGGACCGGAGCGAAAGCCTCCACAATACGACGGAATTGCTTTATATTTTATTGCCTGGACGTGATTTACACTACAACGAATGTGTCGTCATAAACGTGTCACAAAGATGCGGTAAAACCAATACGAAAAGGCGTGCATACTATATGAGGCACATTTGCAACGATATGTGCTTGGAGAAGAGGGTACAAAACTTGCCTAATGGCTTGGCTAATATGTGCCCAACAGTTGCTGAGGGGGGGGGGGGGAGGTAATGCATATGTCTGTTAATGGGGGCATCCAAATCGTAAGTGGAGAATAGTGGAGTTTTTGCTGCGCTAGTGCAACGAAACCAGTGGCCAAAAGCAAAGCAGCCTCGGCGAGTTTCTCGTGGAAAAAACAGCCGACAATGGACAAAGAACGGATGGGTCTTCCAAGCTATTCGACATAGCGTGCTGCAAGCGCATTACAATTCGCCGCCGTGTGCCCAGCTGGGAGGCGTGTTGCAGACGTGGTCTTTCTTGCCGATCAGCGATCTCTTCTCGATCACCGTCTAGCGTGCTCCACCAGCCGCACGCAAGACTGATGTCCGATATCGATACGTCAGATACGTGTACGTGGGATGGGATGGGTGTACGTGGGATGGGATGGACGCGGACACTTGTGTGCTGGGATGCGACATCGGTGTGAGGACGGCACATCACAGTGGGATACGTCGGCTGTTTGAACCACCCAATAAGCGTCCCCTGCACTGGTTGATCTGCTTGTACTCCAACGAGCTGAATTTGTGCGCACATTCAGCAAACTAGGCGGAAGCACGACAGGTCCAAAGTGGTCGTGTGATCTAATCGGTAAAAATGTCGCCGAATGTGTTGAGAAGATGCCCAGGGCAAATCTTACAGCAGTACCCGGCCAAATGGACTGGCAGTGGTACAGTGGTATACTGGCACAGCTTGGCCACGATCAGACGCTGTCGTATCAACCGACTGGCAACAGGTGTGCAATCTGACAATGCCTCACCAAGTGTGGCGAAGAAGAAGACTGGACGGCTGAATTCGACGACACTACACATGCACAGAGCCGGTGGAACAGTACACTCTCCTGATCCAGTTCATCGTTGGCTACTACGCGGCATTGTGAATTCGCACTAAGAAGAAATGGTCATGTCAGCATGGCGCGAAGAAGCTTTTACACAAGCATTGCGATCCAATCAGCTTGCGGCTGCGTCTGGCAGACATGGCGAAACCGGTGCCGCAACGCGAAGCTACGAGGCCATGCGAACGCCCTGCTGGCCGAAAGATAAGGCAATGGCGAAGGCTGCGTCTGCCGTGCTGCGATGTGGAGCCAGTGCAAGACTCCAGCTGATGCCCGGCCATTTCATATCGCTGAAGTTTCGATGGAGCCAGTTGCCTATACAGAAACGACAAACTGGGAGAGTGAGCTGATCACGGAGCTTGCGCTGATGCTGACCATATCAGAGACAATGCTATCAGGAACATCATGAATACCCCACTCAGTATCGCAGCATATCCAATACACACGCAGGCAGCTGAAAGAGCAGTTCAGCTAGTCACCGGAGCGTTCCAAAATGTGATCGGCTTGGAGGCCAGAGACAATTATGGTAACGCGACGCTGCCACACCGGAACACCCATATATTGCAATAGCTGCAATGTCACTCCACTTCAAGACCCGCAAGTGCTCCATTGTGAACTGCAACTCGACTTTTCCTATATATTGCACCAACTATTAAATCCATTGTTAACAGCTGATTGTCCATGACCGTGCTGGAGCTGACTTTTAGCATCCGCTGACGCTGCACGTATGCTAACAGACACATCGGCAAACACGTGTAAAAGCGTGCGGACGTCCACAGCTACACAATACAACCCAACTGACACCGCAGCACATCCTCGAGCACCCACCCGTGCCGACCAAAATGTTTACGCAATCACTGCACCATCTCACAATGTGTTCAGCGTAATGCAGTGGCGCAATTCTTCTTCAACTCAACGCGATTTCCTGCAAACTCTCTTTATGGACTCGCTTTGCCCATACACTAACAAGTCTGGTATTTTCGTGCGGGTATGATGCCAGGGTATTCGCAAAAGCCTATTCTTCAATGTGGTGTGATATTTGGGTGTGCGGAATTGGCCAATGATGGTGCGGTGTGAGCGAACGGCAATGTACATATATTCAAGAGTTTACGTTTGCTCATCACAGCCTATTCTTCAATGTGGTGTGATATTTGTGTGTGCGGAATTGGCCAATGATGGTGCGGTGTGAGCGAACGGACAATGTACATATATTCAAGAGTTTACGTTTGCTCATCACAGCCTATTCTTCAATGTGGTGTGATATTTGGGTGTGCGGAATTGGCCAATGATGGTGCGGTGGAGCGAACGGACAATGTACATATATTCAAGAGTTTACGTTTGCTCATCACAGCCTATTCTTCAATGTGGTGTGATATTTGGGTGTGCGGAATTTGCCAATGATGGTGCGGTATGAGCGAAAGGCAATGTACATATATTCAAGAGTTTACGTTTGCTCATCACATGCGTTCTAGCTACCGCAAGGCGATGACGACCTTCACCATTCAGTATATTTTAGCGTGCCGATTCAGGAACGATACAGGTCAGCATATTTCTAATAAGCGATAGCGGAAATGACACTTTCTTCGCTAGATGATAGCACGTTGGCCCCGTACCAAATAATAAATGGTCCGGAACCTAATGTATGCTCGATTTTGAAATCAGTTCTTTTTTCGGCGCTTTCGGTGGTTTCTCAGCATCTCACACCAGAAAATTGCTAGTACCTGTTAAGTTTCGAGAAAACGTTTTCTGACGGGGCACGTTCACATTTTCTGAAGTTCATATATTCCAAAGTTCATAACTTTCAAATTGGGCGTCAGCTTCGAAAAATGTGAACGTCAGGTTAGATTTGGTTATAGTATGGTTAGGGTAGGTTAAGTTATGCTAGGTTCCTACCCAGGCTGCTTTGGAAGATAATTTCCAATTAGAAAGTCATGAACTTTGAAAAAAAAGGAAATTGGGAAAAGATGAATGCAACCTATCCAGGTTGCTATGGAAGTTGAATTCCAATTTTTGGATGATACCTTCCAATTTTTTGGATGTTAACTTACCATTTGGAAGTTATGAACATAGGAAGATATGATACGCACCCTTTCTGACGATACACTCTACTACTCATTATTCTGCCCGTCTTACTGGCCTGCACTGGTCAGGTCAGGTCGGATCAGCACATAAAAGTAGATCATCTGGGTGAAATCACACGAGTCACTGATTCTCATCCCACTACAACCTCCTGTAATGAGGTGATTGCGACAATTTGGCAGTGACGAACATGGGTGTCACTTTGTGAACTGATTGGGGGAGGGGCAATGACGTTTTTGATGGCAAAAGCTGCCCCGAAACCACGTGTATCCAGTGTATACCCATATGCCCAATGTTTAAGCTTCAACCTGATTCGTGGATGGGGAGGGGGGAAATAAATGACTGAGGGGTTAGCGGTCCCCTAAGCATACGTAAAATGACACCCATGACACCCACTTAAGGAAGAATGCAAGTTCTCCAAAGCCTGCAAAAACATAATCACAAAAGTGAGCATGACATACACAAGCCAATGCTATGGTAATGCATATACAGATTACGTAGCATCGCAACGACATATAGGGTTCAAATACGACTCAGTTGAAGCTAAACTGAAATTACAACAACCATACCTCCACGTACTTTTTCACTACGACAGCGTAGAAGAGCTACTGCATTAGTGTAAGTCTTGGAACGCCCAAATACAAATGCGGAATTAATACAGAAAATAAAGTGAGAACAGTTAATAGCTGTTGTTTAAGGTGGTTCTCTTCATGGGCCATAGCCATAATGAGATTGATGGTTGGATTCGGAAATTTTGACAGCTCAATAAGGTTAATATGACGAAGAATGGCTCTTAGATGCTCCTGGGTTTTAGACATTGTGTATAAATAAAATATACATGCGACCTTCAATATACCAGGAGGTGCTGAGTTGACATCAAAAGTAACGATAAGGGTTGTACTTTATTGCTCCAAAGCAATAAAGTACAACCCTTATCGTTACTTTTGATGTCAACTCAGCACCTCCTGGTATATTGAAGGTCGTATATATATTTTATTTATACACAAGCTCAATACGGCACTACAAGTCGCACCAGCCCCAAGAGACGATCAACAATGACTTCAAGCATTGCCACCGTCACTGGAGAAGCAAAGCTCTCCTGGGCAGGGTTTGTGACACACGCAGCCCATACGCAACATGCTGGAGCAGTAGTGTTCCTTTAACAGACGATCCATCTGGTATGCCATTCCCGCCACTGACCCGACCCATGCCCCGCCACTGGCCCCGCCACTCCCGCCAGCGGTCCGGGTCGTTGCCGCTACTGACACGGACTTCTGCCACCACCGACCTGGGTCGTTCCCGACAGCGTGGGTCGGCTGGTGCTCCACGCTCTCGAGACTGACGATCTTGAAGCTGGCCAGCGGCTGCGAGCCGGGCTGAGTGCTGATCATGCCTCTGAACCGCGTCACCGACCACGTGCGCACGTGGTGGTACTCGGAGCACGCCGATATCAGGAACTTCTCCGACAGTGACACCTGGCGACAACGCGCCGACGTCAACAACTTCTCCGGCAGAGAAACACTTGGCAGACACTTCAAACGGGCGAGGAAGCGCGCCATTGCGCTCGCGGATAACACCCCCGCCAATGACGTCCGAACTGTGGATGGAAAATCCCAAGCATGGAACGTAGGCAGGCAACACAATGACTCAGGTTTTACGATAATTAAAATTCTCACGAATCTCACAGATCTGGCAACAGTGATCAGAGCAGCCTGGGTAAGTGCTCAGCAGAAGTTCACACAGTGACGGTCGTCTAACTCAGCGGCAGAGGTCGCCGGCCGCCACACCCAGGCGTGGCACTCACCGCCGCCGTCTGTGGCACCATACCACCTGCGTAGCCTGACTAGTCACGGGGACGACCTCAGTGACAGGACTGCGGGGTGACTGACATTCGTGACGAGACTGCGGGGTGACCGACATTCGTGACGGGACTGCGGGGTGACGGACACTCGTGACGGGACTGCGGGGTGACCGACATTCGTGACGGGACTGCGGGGTGACCGACATTCGTGACGAGGCTTCGGGGTGGCCGACATTCGTGACGAGATTGTGAGGTGACCGACATTCGTGACGGGACTGCGGGGTGACCGACATTCGTGACGGGACTGCGGGGTGACCGACACTCGTGACGGGACTGCGGGGTGACCGACACTCGTGACGGGACTGCGGGGTGACCGACACTCGTGACGTGACTGCGGGGTGACCGACATTCGTGACGGGACTGCGGGGTGACCGACATTCGTGACGGGACTGCGGGGTGACCGACACTCGTGACGTGACTGCGGGGTGACCGACACTCGTGACGTGACTGCGGGGTGACCGACACTCGTGACGGGACTGCGGGGTGACCGACACTCGTGACGGGACTGCGGGGTGACCGACATTCGTGACGGGACTGCGGGGCGACCGACACTCGTGACGTGACTGCGGGGTGACCGACACTCGTGACGTGACTGCGGGGTGACCGACACTCGTGACGTGACTGCGGGGTGACCGACACTCGTGACGTGACTGCGGGGTGACCGACACTCGTGACGTGACTGCGGGGTGACCGACATTCGTGACGTGACTGCGGGGTGACCGACATTCGTGACGTGACTGCGGGGTGACCGACATTCGTGACGGGACTGCGGGGTGACCGACACTCGTGACGTGACTGCGGGGTGACAGACACTCGTGACGGGACTGCGGGGCGTCCATGACCCCAGTGAGGAGACTGTGGGGTGACTGATCCAAGTGCCGGAACTGTGCGTGTGACCGACCTTAGTGACGGTGCCATGGGGGCATGACCGACCTTAGTGACGGGACTGCGGTGGACGGTGAAGGTCTGGAACAGCTGAGGTCCGTGGCCCACCGTCTCGGGGTGCTGCACGATCACACGTACTGTGCCGGAACTCGTGCCGTACGCTATCTCGATCCAGTTGCCGCACAGACCTGCACATGTCAGTTGGGTGAGAATAGTCCGGTGAGAGCGCCAATCGGGTGAGAATAGTCTGGCGTGATCGCCAGTCGGGTGATAATAGTCTGGTGAGAACGTCAGTCGGGTGAGAATAGTCTGGCGAGATCGCCAGTCGGGTGATAATAGTCTGGTGAGAACGTCAGTCGGGTGAGAATAGTCTGGCGAGAGCGCCAGTCGGGTGATAATAGTCTGGTGAGAACGTCAGTCGGGTGAGAATAGTCTGGTGAGAAAGTCAGTCGGGTGATAATAATAGTCCCGATAAGAATGGCAGTTGGGCGAGAACAGTAAAGTGAGAACGTCCCGAGAAAGGCTCGGTAACGCTACCACCCACGGGTCGGCATTGTTGCACATTTGACAATGACAATGGCAATGACACACTGAGCGCACACCATGCCGATACAGGATGGGCAAATATGTAATTCCGAGATAATTCCGAAGTCTGTAATTCTGTAAAAACTAAGTAGTGGTTAACGAGCAGGCCATTACTAAATAAAGAAGTAACCTTTGATGCTGGGTATCTAGCCCTGCGCAGCGCGGGGACAAGTGATCTGGAATTGCATATGTTCGAACATACTTGAGAAAGCAAAGATCATCAGGCTCAACCGCTGTATAACGCTTAACCGAACAGCATCAGTCACACAGGTTCGCGATGGCCCTTGAGATGCTAATGTGTTTGCAGTCCCCTTTAGTGTTATAAAATTCCAAAATGTCGGCGGGCGCCAGCACCATTCGGAACCTGCTTTGAACTCTGAAAGCGGCTTCTTTCCAGCACGCAAGAATTTGGAATGAATCACTGCTGATTTTTTCGTCAAAATTGGTCATTGCATTCACGACTTCGCGTCGCTGAATGCCGCACAGCCGCTTCCACAAGTTTGGCATATTCATCTGGTGTCATTCACTCTGGCAGAATAACCACCCAGACATCGCTATCGACCATAGTGGCATCTCCGCAAAGCCGCTACTCTCCGTAGGAGCAGCGGCTCCGACCTGCTTTCCGAAGTGAAGTTAACATTACGCCTACACTAGATATTCTGGACTCAAAACGCATTGTGGACCTTGCCCCCCCCCCAAGTGTGAAGACAGGCCTCAATCGATGACCATGCTAATTATGCTGTTATTAGGAAGTCAGTCAGGATGATTTCACCCGTCTCAACTGGTCTATCAACGCGATGTGAAAAACGGTTGTAAAGACCCGGCATCTACCACGGTTAACTGCCTTAACCGTGGTAAATGCATTGTTAATACAGTCCATCCCTTCATCTTCTGATTAAAACACGGCAGCAGTCTCACCCTTGCCAAACACTATAGGCGCCATACAATCGACGACAAGGGTCAACGCTACCTGCCGGCGCGAACACGCGGCAACGGTACCGTGTCACAGCCCGCCACAGCAACGGTACCGTGCCGCAGTCTGACGAGGCAACGGTGCCGTGTCACAGCCCGCCACAGCAACGGTACCGTGTCACAGCCCGCCACAGCAACGGTACCGTGCCGCAGCCCGCCACAGCAACGGTACCGTGTCACAGCCCGCCACAGCAACGGTACCGTGTCACAGCCCGCCACAGCAACGGTACCGTGTCACAGCCCGCCACAGCAACGGTACCGTGTCACAGCCCGCCACAGCAACGGTACCGTGTCACAGCCCGCCACAGCAACGGTACCGTGTCACAGCCCGCCACAGCAACGGTACCGTGCCGCAGTCTGACGCAGCAACGGTACCGTGCCGCAGTCTGACGCGGCAACTGTACCGTGCAACAGTCTGACGCAGCAACGGTGCCGTGCCACAGT
Source organism: Ashinkailepas kermadecensis (assembly GCA_034440615.1). NCBI lineage: Eukaryota > Metazoa > Arthropoda > Thecostraca > Neolepadidae > Ashinkailepas > Ashinkailepas kermadecensis. The sequence goes on along the minus strand of JAOTOM010005128.1, from coordinate 694,951 downwards.
CTGACGCAGCAACGGTGCCGTGCCGCAGTCTGACGCAGTACCGTTACCGTGCCACAATCTGATTCTAGTTTAGGTGTGCATCGATTGCATAGGTCACATAGCATGCCACAGTCTGACGCAGCAACGGTACCGTGCCGCAGTCTGACGCAGTAACGTTACCGTGCCACAATCTGATTCTAGTTTAGGTGTGCATCGATTGCATAGGTCGCATAGCATGCCGCAGTCTGACGCAGCAACGGTACCGTGCCGCAGTCTGACGCAGTAACGTTACCGTGCCACAATCTGATTCTAGTTTAGGTGTGCATCGATTGCATAGGTCGCATAGCATGCCGCAGTCTGACGCAGCAACGGTACCGTGCCGCAATCTGACGCAGCAACGGTGCCGTGTCACAGCCCGCCACAGCAACGGTACCGTGCCGCAGTCTGACGCAGCAACGGTGCCGTATCACAGCCCGCCACAGCAACGGTACCGTGCCACAGTCTGACGCGGCAACGGCGGGCAGCACTTACCTCGACAGACGACCGATGTACATTGTGCACGTTGGCCGCGCGACTTACCAATGCCAAATAATGCGATGGCAAGTTAGCTTTCATAAGTAAATTATGTTATCATTATTGAGTTGAATTGAGTTGAATCATCATTTAACCTCGGCTGCCGAGCTTGCCAGCCCTTCCCTCCGAGTGTGTGTTTGTGTGGGGGTGGGGGTGGTGAAGGCGATGGACATTCACTCACCATTTCACATCTAATTTGAATGGAGCAACGGCATAAAACCTAGCGCGTCGCATGTCCTGAAACGAATCCGACGGTACTCAATTTCGCACTTTTGGTCAACCCACCAGGATAGGCTAAAATCAATCGATATCACCGACATGTCTGGTATCGGCCACCATAACAGACTGAGCCCGTGTATTGACTGCCTCTGAGAATACAATAGACCATGGATCATGTTATGCAAAGAAAGGTTGCGTGAGGTCAACCAAGCTTAATGCATTCGTTTGACCTTCAGAGCATCAGCCATGGAGCGGCGTGGTGCAACAAAATCACTTTGATAAAACATCAGAAGCTAAGATCGAACCATATTCCCTCCCCCAAAGAGCTAAAACCAATAACCCGATGCACTAGGGATGCATACAGAAAGGAGGTCATAACTGGGGGACCTGAAACGACCTCAGCATTTTTTTCCTTCAAAAATGTCCGCACAAGTTGGTCCATCGATCATGCCAGACGGCGCCGCGATGCCACGAGCTATTTCCGCAGGGTGCGGGGAAAACGACCTGGTGGTAGCAGCCACCCCCTGGGGTGGTGATAATTAACGGTTAGTGGTGTTGTTAAACGGTTAGTGATCGGTTACATACCACCGGCATCGGCTACATGCCACCAGTATCGGCTAAAAACCACCAGTATCGGTTACATGCCACCGGTATCGGTTACAAACCACCAGTATCGGCTACAAACCACCGGTATCGGTTACATGCCACCGGTATCGGTTACAAACCACCAGTATCGGCTACAAACCACCGGTATCGGTTACATGCCACCGGTATCGGTTACAAACCACCAGTATCGGCTACAAACCACCGGTATCGGTTACATGCCACCGGTATCGGTTACAAACCACCAGTATCGGCTACAAACCACCGGTATCGGTTGCATGCCACCGGTATCGGTTACATGCCACCGGTATCAATTGTGTCACCGGCATCAGTTGGCGACACCGAAGACACGCCACCTATCGGTGTCACAGGGCCACCGGAGACCTCCGGTGTCGCCAGAGACGCCGCTGTCAATCATGTCACAAGGCCACCGGAGACCTCCGGTGTCGCCAGAGACGCCGCTGTCAATCATGTCACAAGACCACCGGAGACCTCCGGTGTCGCCAGAGACGCCGCTGTCAATCATGTCACAAGGCCACTGGATACCTCCGGTGCCGCCAGAGATGCCGCTGTCAATCATATCACGGTGGCCCCACGACAGCGGCAGACGGTGGGTCGAGGATGACCGGTCGACATTTTCGCCGGGTCAAGACCCGCCAGCCGACCTGACGCAATGCCAGCGCGTGCCGGGGCCGCCGGCGACAGGGTGTGTCTGGTCGTTCTCTCCGGCCCCGATCCAGAGGATTCACTCGGGGCCTTGGCAAGTCACAGCGCAGACGGAAGCGGCCGGCCGGCCGGCGCCCAACCCCGGCGCGCTCCACCGTCGCATGACGAACACATTTCACGCTCCAAATGGCGGCGGGACGTGTCGGAGCCCGGCGTGCCGCGCGCGCTGCCGATGACGGTACCGCAGCGACCCATTACCCCGCGCGACGGTGTCGTCACTGCCGCGTCACGAGGTCCGCGTGGCAGCCGCGTCACCCGCTGGAGACGTGCGCAGCGGTGTCATCGCGAGCACGGCATACACGCACTTCACACCAGCGGATTGACTACTTGGGTTTAAGAGCGCGCCGACTACGGGGTCATGTGGCGCACATTCACACCAGCAGCATAGACAGGCCACGAGCAGAGGAGTCAATCACGCGCAGGATAAGATGTATCCTATTCTGGTTGTTTGACCGCATACTGCACATTTCCACATATTTATATGTCAAATACTTCCGTTTCCACTGACTATGTTGATTATTCACTACATGCCTCTTACTCCCTCCCTTCCTTATTGTCTGTAACTTCACGATAATCCTAGCTCCGCTACCAAACCGACAACGCCGACCAAGTGTTCTCGTGCGACGCCAATGTCAGGGTTGGCCGTCGCCGGTGGTGAAGAGGTCGCCATCTACCGCCACCTCTGAGTCTGTCACGTGGCGGGTCTATCAGATCACCAGCCGAGTCGTCATATCCGACACAATTATGTCGACAATTCCGAGAAGATCTATGATAGATGGCCAGTTATAAATTATTCGTCAAACAGGGTGGAATATACCACTTTCTGAACACTGAATCGACATCCCTCCCAACGGAGTATTGACATCCTGCTTCATGATGAGTTGCTATGAAGTGTTCATACCTAATTTCCAACAGTATCTTGTTGATAAGCATCATGCTGATACTGAGCATTGCAGATTGTGATGCACAAACATCTCTTACCACAATTGCAGATACAAGGATTACCTATGATGTGGTCTGTTATACAATATCAGTTGATAATGATAGGTATTTCGTATTACTAGCGCTAAAATAGTTACCCCTAAATTAGGTATCTCAAAACAAAGAAAAAGGTGTATGTATGAATACGCTGTTGGATCAGAATCGTGTTCGAAGAACTGGTGATTTCTGTTAAATGAGATTGCTTCCATGGAAAATTTCGACATCATACCGTACTCGTTTTGACATCTCACACCTAATGAAAAACCATTATTTTAACACAGTAGATGGCTGTTATTATCGATCTGAGACAACTTATGCTTGATTATATGACGCTTCAGAAAACCAATTGCGGATTCAGAATTAAAATGGGGGGGGGGATCAACATATACATACATTTCAAGGTGCATTATAATGCAAAAGATAACAGATAGCATTTCACTTATAATTTGTATCTCGTGATCAATGGCGGTTCCAGCCATACATTCCGGAGGCACATTTGCTGCAGTTGTCCAAGTTGACTACTGGATGCACACGACTATTTTACATGAAGGGATTGCATATTAAAAACCGAAAATATAAAGTATAATTACCAGTCAGGCAGTGTTAAAATAATGATTTCTCGTTAGGTGTGAGATGTTGAAACGAGTACAGGAGGATGTCGAAATCACCATGGATATAATGCTGTTTAAAATACTTTTTTTTCCTTAAATCCAAGTTATGAGACAATTACGTACATAAAACTACACGTTTTGTATGTTTTGAGGGGTACCTAATTTGGGGATGCCGATATCAACGACAACGATACAAATATCTATGCTATAAACTGGCCTTGTATAACATAACATATCATAGGTAATTACTATACCTGGAATTGCACTACGGAATGTTCGTCATCACGATCCCGGATCCGTTATGGTAAGCATAAGCTAATATTTATTCACGGGATACTGTTAGAAACGAGGCATGAAGACCTCATAGACACGCTCCAAGAGGCACGATGTCGATACTTCTTTGGGAAGGATGTCGATTCAGTGTCCAGTAAGTAGTATATTCCACCATTTTTCACGAATAATTGATCACTGGTGTCAGGTGCCATTAGAGGGATCGGACGAGCCAGAGGAAGATGCTGTCACTTAGGCTCCAGATCTACAGACAGAGAATCAGCGACCATAGCGAGCAGAACACCTAAGGAATCTACCGCAAATATGCTCTCATGGCAGCCCATCAAGACATAATGCATGGTGTTCAACTTCGTCAGGAAATAAATAAGAACGAAAGATAGCAAACTAATGTCGGAAATACACAGGTACGTCTGATTTTATCAAATCGACACTGTGCATTCAAATTACCGATATGTGCACCATATTCAACGGATGAGACTGATTTGGGGAAAGTGTCTCAGATTTCTGCATAATTAACTTAAAACCAATTAACCTCAGCCGAAGTTCGATGCAATCCTGGCCCAGCGGGGTTCCTCCGCCGAATGACATGCACGCCTCGCACGTCAACACACGATGCCCAAATGTCGACAGGTATCGGCGGCGGCAACAACTGTCACCGTCCCGCTGTCTCACAGCATATCCGCTCGGCTTAGGCTACACCCGGCTACACCTACCCACACCCACACGCCCACACACAGCGCAGCATCATGTAAACGCTGCCACTCAGACGTGCCATCGCCCAGCTCCGGGTCACGCTGCACTATGTGGCCAGTGCCACTTGACCAGCGGCCGGCTGTCTCTACACGGCGAACTCCGCTGGCACGTGAAGTGCAACAACGAAACGTGTTCTTTAAACAATGATTGTGAATAACTCAGTGGAAATATTGGGATGCAGTTGGTAAAAACAAAAACCAAAGGAGCATGCCCAATCCTGAGAGAATAAATTGGTATTCGAAACCACCTAATCACTTGCTATTGTTTCAACAAACGAAAAATTGACGGTCGGGTCGGATCGGGTCGATATCGGATCGGATTGGGATTCATTTCGCCGTAAGTAACACGTTTTCTTTAGTCGGCACCATTATTGCCCTCTGGGGCGAACGGGCGAGAGTGAACCCTTCTCTGAATGGGAACGCTGAGAAATACTCTCGGTAACCGGCAATTCTTTGTAGTCGAAATCCTAGCCAGCTTCTACTCATATCGATTCGTCATCTGATTGATTGATTGATTGATTATTTGGGCTTAGGGGCGCATCGACTGCTACTGGTTATGTAGCGCCCATCGATTCGTCATCAACCCTGCTCTGAAAAATAGCACTCTGCCCCAATTTTTCCGGTATTCGAATCCAAGTATGGCATTCAGTACCACACAGATTACACTTTGGTTCACTTTCATCTGGTTGCACCATCATTCCCTATTGAGATCTCGAGTATATTTTCCGAACATAAATTATCCGTCTGAGCAACTCTGAGTTGAACAATCTACGGTCATAATTCGATAGCTTACAGCACATTATGTGACTGTAACTAGTTTCGACCGCTTTTTTCAACTAGCATGGGTGGAGAATGCAGCATTGCAGGCAATTTACCTGCAATACCAGTCTTCCTCAGCTTAGCATTGGCCAGGTCGCTTTATGACACCAACCTCCTGTTTTTGCGGGCCCAGCTTTGCACTTTGTAACGAGACGTCTACAGCTCTGCTGTTTAGCTGCCATGCTGGCTAGAGTATAAAATCAACATGTGCCCACATACACCATGTTCAGTAGGATGCACCCTCCCCTACGTTGCCCGAGGATCTGTACACGGCTATGCTTCGTTTCATTGTGAACTTCCAATGTCACCTGAATGACTCGGGCCCGCCACACCGGACTACATATGATCCTCGATCAGTCATTTCCCACGCAAAGGACAGCCAGCTGATGCGATAGCGTGCCAAGGCTCCGCCTGAAGACGCGCGTCCCGGCCATCACATCACATCTGGATCGCCGTCAGTCGCCACGGGCGCTGGTCAGTACCACTCCTCCCCTCCGAGGATCGGAGGTGACATCATAACTGGTCCTGACCAGGGTCGCCTGCCGGCCCCACCGAACTATATAACACCGAACAGCAAGGGGAAGATCATCACATTAGCTGTACCAACGGGCGATAAACCACCATCAGCTTCTCCCACACATCGAAATGAAGGTAGCTGGCTTGCCAGTGCGGTTTTGGCCAGCATATTTACGTGCAAAGTTTATTTTGAAGGATCCAGAAGCTCGTTTTCAACCTTTTGTAGGGGGAGGGAACTATGGACAACAAATCAATTCTCAGATTTAGTTAGTTATGGGCGTAATATTCCTATGAAAGTAATATTTCTTAATGAAATATGCAATGCAATATCCAAAATTATCTGAAATGCCCTTACGCAAGTTTTACTGAACAATCGGCTACGGCGGGCGCGGACTGACCTGAAAGCCATCTAGATCTGCCACTGTAGGTTCACTTATCAGAAAAAAGAACCTAGCATTTCACATGCAGTTACTAGCTGTTCCTTGCATACTCTGGAAAGCATCGAATGTGTGCATCGCTATCCGACCCAGACCGATCGCCACAGCCCCAGTTATATCCGTATCTAGTCGATATAACGCCGATCTTTTTCCGATATATAACCACCGCTTGCATTCAAGCCATTGCTTGATCTACGAACACTGGTGAAAACAGTGCCTATCTGCCTCATGCATAACCACCGCCTCTATTGCAGTTGTTGCTGACTCTGATGGCGCTGGTAGCCGCCGTCTCCGCCCAGGCGTCAGACCGCTCCAACGCCAGGTACGCCGCGCCGGAGCTGCGCGCCGAGTTGCCAGTCCGCGCCAGTGCCGGGTACGCCGCACCGGCCGCGCGCGCTATACAGCCGCCCGTCGAGCGTGCCGAACAACCACCCGTCGAGCGTGCCGAACAACCGCCCGTCGAGCGTGCCGAACAACCGCCCGTCGAGCGTGCCGAACAACCGCCCGTCGCACGCATTCTGGAGTCGAGTAGCGAGACCGACGACCAGGGCGGCTACGCCTTCCGCTTCCTATCCGACGACGGCATCAGTCGGGAGGAGCAACGCTCCGACGGCGCCGTGTTCGGCTCCTACAGCTACGTCGCACCTGACGGCTCCACCGTGTCGGTGCGCTACGTGGCTGACGCACTCGGGTTCCGCGCCGACGGCGACTCGCTGCCGACGCCCGTGCCGACCGAGTACCCGACACCGGTGGTGCCTTCCACCGAGGTGCCGGCCGAGCAGCGCACCGTCCAGCTCAGCTACTCCAGCCCACAGGGGCGGCAGGAGCAGGAGCAGGAGCGGGCCCAGGTCCAGCCGGCGTACACCGCTCCTGGGCGGGCCACAGAGGACGTGCACGCTGCAGGGTACGAGCCCATCTACGTATGACGGCGCGTCTACCAGTGATCCCGTCTACCAGTGGCGTGGCCTGTTGGTGGCACCTACCATCTACCAGCCCACAATCAAATCTACCAGCCCGAGTCTACCGGCCAGTTTGCAGAGTCATGTACCTGTTCGCAAGGCATGCCTTAGCCCGCACAGTGGTCCGCTCGCGGTCGTGCGCAAGTGCGTGTGTGCGTATTTAGGATGAATGTCGACGGCAAGCGACTAGTCTATTTAATGGTATGATTCTGGGATCTTGGCAATACATTTAATTTCAGCTTTCCTTAACGTCTTTACTGGGCATCGCGTATACAGGAAGGTTGGTATGAAACTGCGAACAGAAATACTGGAACGATGGGGAATGTCAATAACCTTCGGAGCAAATTAATTCCGTATGCAAATGAGATCACCATGCAGGCCATCTCACAAGGCGCATTCTACAAGGTGTCAGCATGCCTGTTTGCAAAAGTTACTTAATGAAACTGGATCGGCTTAAAACCTGCCTTAGTACAAGCACGGATAATAGTAAACGGATCGGAAACTCTCGGGCGGCACTTTGATGTTTGCGACCACCGACCGATACTAGCGACATCTATCGGACGATCGGCGAAATAATCCTGGGAAGGTGATGCGAAGGACACCCTATCGAAAAAGCTTGACGGGATGGGGAAATATAGCTGAATCTGCCTTCTACCACGCGTCGTTTGCAAAACTGCGCCTTCGGCGCAAGCCGGGGACGCTTACTCCAATGGCCGCCATCCCTTCGGCCGCCGTATAGAACCATGAAGCTCGTGACCAACTAACCTGTGCCGACTAACTGAGGGAAGCGGAGTGTCATGAGAACCGGCAAAAAAACAGGAGAGCACCTGCCCCCTCCCATTCCAACCGTATATGCCAGGGACTCGTCTGGGGCAGACCAATTCCATTCCGATGCCCCCCCACCCACAAAAAAGGCTGCTGATTGGCCAAAGACCGATTGGCTGATTGGCCCTGGCAGTCACATTTCCCCCTGAGGTATATTCTTTGACAAACGAGGGGACCCTGAGCAGGCATAGGAGAACATGATGAACATTGATTGGGCCGAGGGCCCCGGAACAGCCATTGGAGCCTAGAGGAACTGTCAGGGGCCCCCTGCATCACCCCATTGCAGCTGCCACGTCTCCCATGTTAACCCTCGCACACCCGGGTGGGTGGGTAAATACCTACCACCCCCCCATGACGTTTCGTACCATACCCAAAAAATGGTTTGCTCTAGAGCCCTAAAATTTACAGTACCTTAAGCTACATCAATTTGACACATCCTCCAAAATTATCAGGTCAAGCCCATGTCAGGTCAATGACCTACAACCCCTTTAGTGGCGGCATGTCGGACCAAACTGCGGAAAATCTCACATATTATGACAATATAGATACACGATCGATCAACAGATTGCATATCGTTTTCAATAACCATTGCACAGTTTGAAGCATATCTGACCATAATGACTCTAGCAAGGTTATCATAGGTCTCCGACCGACTTGACCTGGAAATTGACTTTGACCTTTGAAATCACATGACAAATTTCTCGCAAAAGCTATAAAATTGTCAGTACCATGCGTTGGATACATATTTGGTGTGGCGAATGTCAGGTGCACAGTGTTAAAATAATGGTTTTTCGTTAGGTGTGAGATGTCGAAACGAGTACAGTAGGATGTCGAAATTGACCACGGAAACGATCCTACTTAACATAACTTATAAGTTCTTGAAACAAAATTATGATCCAACAGCGTACTCCTACGCGCAACTATTCCCTTTGTTTTGAGATACCTAATTTAGGGGTAACTATTTTAGCGACAACGATATAAAATATATATATCCATATCAACTGATAATCATAGATAATCATCTTACCTGGAATTGTGCTAACAGATACTCGTGCATCACAATACGCAATGGTGAGTATCAGCATGCTATTTGTCAACAAGAGACTGCTAGAAATTAAATATGAAGACTTCATAACGACTCATCACGAAGCACGATGTCGATAATCCGTTGGGAGGATGTCGATTCAGTGTTCAGAAAGTGGTATTTTCCACCCTAGTTCACGAATAATTTATCACTGCAGGTGCAGGTCATCCTAGGTCAGTGACCTATGTAGTGCCAATAACATGTATGATAATATGATAAATTGGCTTTCTTTGCCTCCGGTTTATCCAATTTTGAACTGTCACCTCAGGTCATTATAGGTCAAGGACTAAATTGATCTACAAATCAGTTTTGGCCGTGCAGTGCAAGAATAATTGTGCACTATAGTTCTTGAAGTCTTTGTGCTGCCTGCGCTATTAATTTGTTTTTGTTTGACCTGATATGACCTCTACGTTGACCTCGGATCAAAAAGGACTGAACCAATTCCTTCTTAGAATCACCCAATCTATCTAATGCCGTTATGTATATGGGGGAGGAGTAGGTAACCTACCCACCTTCCCGGCCGGAGGGTAGGTAACAACCCCCTCCCCCTCCCCGGCCGGACGAAGTTTGCGCGGAGCATCGGCCGTGCGAGGGTTATGGTCGTCGGCGGCGGGCTGCTAGTGGGTGAGGCAGCTAGATTAGGTGCCGCGACCCATCGGAATAACGACGCCATGCGAGTACTGGTTTGCAAATGTTCAATTTTGGGCACCCATAATGCGATATTATTGGGAATGATTTAAATTAAAAAAAAAAGCTATTGACCCATCTCCATAAATAAACTCAGAAGTTCTATATTTTATTCTTCTGAAATATGTAGCGACGGCAACCCGATGAGAACCGAATCAGACAATTGCTATGCTTCAGGGTGGCCAGAAGGGCCCTGTAGTCCTGCAGCAGCTCCTCACTCCTAGCAGAACCTATGTTATTTACTCCTACCTGCACTACAACTGCCCTATACTGGTGGTCACTGGTGGCCTGTGTCACCACTGGCACCAAGTCTTTGACCTTGGCACCAGGCCTGGTGATGCACTGATCCTTTCACTTACAACCTTTCAAAATATTCAGCCATGGACCTTAGGTAAAGATTGCAAAATTTTACGTCAGACAATTCCTCCTTCGGACTGCTCCTCAGCCTGAAATCGGACATCCTCCAGCCAAAACCCTTAGTTCGAGAGCTGCATATGCAGGTGAAAATTGGTACATTTACGGCGCCCCCTTTGACCAATGCTTCAAGCCAAGCAAAAGCTCAAACAGACTAAATACCACTGATTCAGATTTTCTCGTGATTCAGAGTAAATAACTGGGCAACGCAATGGAGAATTGCATGCTTCACTTGATCCAAAACACATAAGTTGCTCCCAAAAACACACACAACGCGCCAGAAACGTAGTACTCCACGCCATGCGTTTAAATGTTCCCTGAAACAAAGAAATGAAGGCAGATATGCTTTTAATTAATTCCTTACCGTCACAGAGTTCCATGCAGCCGAATCACGGTTCCCTAGCCTCTCCAAAAGCGGAAATTGGCCGAAACTAAACTACGCTTTACTCTCCAACGCGGGAATGTGCTGCTGTAATCAAACAATATCCTATCCAGGATTAGCTTCGGCCTCCAACCGCTAGGTGGCAATAGCCCGTCCTTGGTCGCCGATTCCGGGGAGTTTCCTATCCGTTTACTATTATCCGTGGTACAAGCAAGTTGGCAGAGCGCCCCGCACAGTCGTATATACAATGCTTTGCTACTTCTATGAATAGGTAATCTAGTAATGCAGTGTAGCTTTAACCGACTGAAATGCCGACCAAGTGCTTGCCTGTCAATGATCAGCTAGCATGACGAGAATAGCTGCAGTACGACGACATTGCGAATACAAATTTAGGTCGATGGCAGAACCAAACTTCGTCAACACAGAAATGAGAAATGAGAAAAGAGGGTAGAAGCAGGCGAGTTAGTGAGCTAGTTATTTTTGGGCTTTGGGATGCTTCGACCAATTTTTGATTATTTGCGCCTTAGAAGCAAGTGAACCTGTAGGTGAGAATTTTGCATTGGGCATATGATCATGAGCTAATGGTTATTTAAGGGTATACGTGGTGTGTTCAAAAAGTAATGAGGTAATGAGAACATGCTGAAAGAACACTTTGTTAAGACGACACAGTAAAGCACACTCAACAGCACTCAAAATACTCTCCTCCCGCATCCACACACTGGCACCAGTTCTGAAATTCTGCACGTGGGTGTACAAATAATACCCAATTCTGGTATGCAAAAAAAATCATATCGATGGGACTGCCGCAAGAACGTGCTTTACAAATGATCATTACTTTTTGAACACACCACGTATATCATTGCAAGTGGTTGGAAGCTATATATCAGGGAGGATATGGTGCTAGTAAAAAGACCGGAGTAAACTGGCGTTCGCTCGTGGCCTACTAGTCGAAGACGAAGAGTCGGTTAGGAATTCCTTGTCTGGCATGGTGAGCTCCAAAACTCAACACGAGATAGGACTTAGTTGTTTGCATAGTTAGACATGCACTGGTACTAGTGGCAGTGGTTTGTGAGAAAAAAAACTGGCCAATCCGAGTGTGTGTGTGGGGGGGGGGGGGTAGGCCGTCCCACCCATAAGCGGTTTTTCCTCGAAATCTAATAACATTTGATGACGTAAATATTTTCTTCAACAGACCCGACGAATGTTACCCCTTCAAATCCGATGGGCTTTTCTTCGAGATCGGATAATTTGCTCGTTTGCCCCAGGCCTGGCTTTTGGATCGGCCCCTGTGTGGCGACCGTGATGATCACCTGGGTGAATATGTACCTATGGAGTACGTACTAATGGTGACAATGGAACGGCGAGACTCACAGTGATTGTCACCTGGGTAATTATGTGCCCATGGGGTACGCACTAATGGTGACAATGGAACGGCGAGACTCACCGTGATGGTCACCTGGGTAATTATGTGCCCATGGAGTACGTACTAATGGTGACAACGGAACAGCGATACTCACCGTGATGGTCACCTGGGCAACTATGTGCCCATGGGGTACGCACTAATGGTGACAATGAAACGGCGGGACTCACCCTGATGGTCACCCGGGCAACTATGTGCCCATGGGGTACGTACTAATGGTGACAACCGAACGGCGAGACTTACTTGTTTTCGGAGTTAAATACACACTGATGGCGGTGATGGGGTCGTCGCTGGCGTCGTGGTAGAGCTCGGTCACCAGAAGGTCGTTGTCCTTCATCCGCAGCGGAAACTTCTGCATGTCTGTCAACAGCAGCACAAAGCACGGTCCCTTTCCGAGTGCGCTGGGTACAGTGATTTTGTGAAATAGGGTGGAATATACCACTTCTAGAACATTTAACGAATATCCCTTCCAAAGAAGCATCGACATCGTGCTTCTTGATGAGTCTTTATGGTGGCTTCATATCGGATTTCTAGCAGTATCTCGTTGTTAGGTATCATGGTTACACTCACCGTTGAGGATCATGATACACGAACATCTCTTACTACAATTCCAGGTAAAAGGATTGCGTCATATCATGTAGTCTGCTATACAATATCAGTTGGTAAGCATAGGTATTTTGTACCGCTATCGGTAAAATAGTTATCTATAAAGTAGGTACCTGACAAGAAACGAATAAGGTACGCTTAAGAGTACCTTATTCATATTATAGTAAATAAGGTACGTTTGTTGGATCAAAATTGTGTTTGAAAAACACACAAGTTGTATTCAGAGACATCGCTTTCATGACATATTTCGACATCTCACACCCAACAAAAAAAAAACACTATTTTAACATTGACATGGCAAGATTGCTGAGTACCACATGCTGCACTGATCTTCCAGGACATTCATATTACCACATTAAGACTGTCAAATGTAGTTTAATTCCAAGGGTTCACTCACTGTGCAATGCGACACGACAGAGTTAATAGCGACCTACAGCACCGGCAGCTGACAAGCACTGGCGTCGCCAAGGGTTTTGTGTGGGAGGAGGCGACGAAAGGGTTTGTAGGTCGACTCTTCCCACGCTACGCCATAAGCGTGATGTCAAACTTTCCAAGCTTTCGTGGACCCATTCCCGACGTTGGAGACACTCGTGCTGGCGGATCCGCCGTAAACTGGTGGAGCAGGCGGAGCCGCAACACACCCACAGCCTGACGAGGGCTGGTCCGGGGCAAGTCGTAAGCGTGACTCTGAAGGCTCGCTCGACGCCCGTCGGTGGGATGATCAGACGACGCCACAGCCACTGCGACTGCACGGTGCTGCCACGTCTCTCTCGCTGGCGCGCGCCACGTGGTGCCACTGACCGATATAGTAGATGGAGCCATTGGTGCCGCCCAGCAGCAGGAAGCTGCCGGCGCGGTCGAAGCTGGAGATGTGGCCGACCTCCTGCGCCTGCCAGTGGTGCGTCATGGCGTGCCACACGCCAATCCTGCCCACCGACGACAGGCCCACCAGCTGCGGCCCGATGAAGAACAGGTGCTCCACCGGCACGCCCAGGTTAAACTGGCCTGGAACGTCGCCCGACACGTCAGTCTGAAGACAGATAGTGACGGAGCCGGTCACAGGAGCAAATACGCTGGGAAAACAAGCGTCAGTCACACACGGAAAATAAGCACATAAAACAACCTTCTTCAAAAACTCGTTGTTGTTGTTGTTATTTGGGTTTAAAGGGCGCATCGACTGCAATGGTCATATAGCGCCCATAACAAGTTTATTGATAAAATCAAAAGTAAAATCGTGACAAAACAGTGTCATGCTGAGGTGTAATTCCCCGCATACTGTCTCAGTTAAAACACTTCTTCGCAGTCAGCCGTTTAGAGATATGGTATGGTGCCTTCACAGGTGTTACGGTCAGGACGGTAGTCTACCCCACACGTCTCGGCTTACAGGTGGGTGCCTCATCACGGGCGACTCAGCGCGGGGACGGGACCTGGGACTCGCTTCGGTCGGTGGTGAAATAGGCATCCGCTTTCGGCTGGTAGGTGGTGTAAGTGGCTGGCCTGTGAATGGGGCAGTTGAAGGTGGCCCCATTATTTCTCCAGAGGGGCCAAGTGATGCGCGCGGTACCGATGGTGAGCGTTCTCGCACGCCGAGCCTCACAGCCATGGAACATTTTCGCACTGCGCCTTTCCCACCGATGTTTGATGCCACACTTGTAGACCGTTCTGCTCTACCTCGCGCTGTCAGGTCCGGAGCTCCACTTCGCACAGGAATTCTCAGTGACGGCAATGAGCTGGTCGATCGGAGAGGTAAGAGAGTCGATGGGGGTGGTACATTAGGGAATTCTGCGGGAGTTGTTTGAGTGGATGCCACCATGATCGGTTCAGTCACCGGAGTTGCGGTAGCGTCAGTTTGGCAGGCGATCGTGCGCTGCTCAGGACGACGTTGTTTTGGGGAACTGAACGAAGTTTCTGTCTGCACAACAGCAGGGCAAGCCGGTAAGACGTAGTCGGCTGCAACTCCAGTTACTGCCGCCGGGATTTCATCTTCTGAGTTTACCTGGATTATTGCCAGACCACATTCCTTTAGCAGGCCAATCAATTGGCGGGCTGTCATCTTATCCAGAGCATCGCGTCCAGGAGGATCACAGCTCCGTGGTGCAGGTGAAGTAGGTGGCATGTCTGTTCGCTCCTGGGATGACTCGGGTTGAAGGGGATGGGTGGAGCTGGCCACCACGGCCGCATAAGAGCGAGGTGTAGTGGCCGTCTTGGTCATTTCCCGAGCTTCTCGGAATGACACGCCCCTGTCACACTTCAATCTTATAATACTCTGCTCCCGTTTGAAAACCGGGCAGACTCGGTCACGAGCAGAATGATCGCCCTTGCAGTTTGGACAGCATAAGGTTTCCGATGTGCAAGCGTCCACAGAATGATCCGAGGAGGCACATCGCAGACACCTCGGCTTTGATCGACAGTGGCGGCTGGTGTGTCCGTACCTGTGACATGCGAAGCATCTCATCGGGATTGGTCGATAAACGCGGACTCTGACCCTAACATGCCCGATTCTCACATGGGTAGGCTGTGTTTTGGAGTTAAAAGTAAGTACGATGTTGTCTGTGTCGTGTGAAATGCCGTCCCTTTTCGTTTTCAGTCTTCTAGCTTCCAGGACACCGAACGCCGCAAGACCGCGCACAATTTCTTCACTTGTCACACCTTGTAGGTCATGGCAAGTGATGACACCTCTGGAGCAGTTTTTAGAGTGGTGAGTTTTCACATTTAGGGGCACTGTCCTTTGTACGCGTCTACCATCGATGGTGTACGTAAACGTAAAGAGTGTGGCTTTTAACGCCCGCCTAGCTTCCTCCGGATCCGAAAATTCAACTTCGATGCAACCATCAACCAATTTGTCGCACCGTACCACCGTTAGTTAGTTATTTGGGCTTTAGGGCGCGTCGACTGCTGTGGTCATTTTGCGCCCATTCCGTACCACCGTACCGAATCGCTCAGTGCCCTCACACCGTTGGAAAGGGCTGAGGTCGGACAGTCTGAGCTCTGAACTCGACAGGATCAAGACAGTTGGGTCGACGAACTCGGGCTCTACTTCGGTTTCACGCTCAGGTGTCTTGTCAGGTCGCGTCGCCCCGACGGGACGATAATCCATAGAAGGGCAATCCGAGACAGCGTCTAAAACTGGCCTCACGGAGGCGCGGGACTGGGATGTGGAAGACTGGAACGACGAATCGTCCGAGTCAAGACTAGGGCGAGGGTATAGTTGTGTGTCAGGAGAATCCATGGAAGTGTATTGGTTTCAACTCCTCGGGCGCCCCACCACGTAGGGGCCCTACTGGGGGGACGCCTGGGTCCCGCGGACGGGAGGACGACAGGCGCCCGAGGAGCTATACGGGACAGGCGGCGCCTTCGCCCGGACGGGAGAGAGACTCACCACCCCGACCGGGATCCAGCACCGCCCACCCCTTGACCCCAGCCGGCCGGGCCGGCAGACACTGGAAACAATCCCAGGTCCCGGCCCGAGGCGACCGGCCACTTGACCCGTATGGGGCCCTACGGGCCCGCCCGCCCCTCCGGGATATCGAGACTTCGCACGTTTCGAAACCATTCGTGGGGTACCTCTGAAAACCAATCACAAGCACCATTAAATACCAGCACGAGCGATGACACGACCGACCGATGACAGCAGGCTACAGCGATGGCAGCGGCCACAGCGACACGACCGATGACAGCAGGCTACAGCGATGGCAGCGACACGACCGATGACAGCAGGCTACAGCGATGACAGCGGCCACAGCGACACGACCGATGACAGCAGGCTACAGCGATGGCAGCGGCTACAGCGACACGACCGATGACAGCAGACTACAGCGATGACAGCGGCGTCAGCGACATGAGCGATGACAGCAGGCAGTCTACAGAGTCCCAGTGCTGCAGTCGGACGGATGGGCACCATACGATGATGGCGGCTGTGGCAGGGCCTCTTCTAGCATGTTAATTAGGTGGCATGCCTCCCACCTAGTGCCGTGAAATCCCACCTAGTAAATAAAAAAAATCCCACCTAGTCAAAGGGAGCTTGAAGGGAGAAAGCCACCCAAAACAAATCTTAGTATAGTTCCGGTAGCGGAAGTGATCTTTCCTTGGAACGGTGCATTTTGATCACGAAGAAAAAAAAAGGTAGCAAGTTGGCAACACTTATACTGAGGACAAAGCGACGAGGAAGGCTGAAACGTAAAATGCGTCGGTTAAAAATTCATGCCACAAAGCCAGGAATTGGGTCCATTAATGGTGGTATCATAAAGGCATGACCTAGACATTTACACACAACACAGAGGAGCGGGGCGACGCGAGCCAGGCCGCATGACACGAGTGACGAGAGCTAGATATTCATTATCGGTCTTTTCTTCGATGTTGCTAAAATGAAGAGACAGATGAAGATCCACAGGGTCAGATGGTAACAAGGTCAGATGGCAACTGGCCCGATAAGCTCGGTTAGCTAGCTAGGAGTTACATCTTCAAGTGATTTGTATCACTTGAAGTTACATCATTCATGGTATGTCAGACCAGTGTGATGGTGTTGCCATGGTATGCCAGACTAGTATGATGGTGTTACCACGGTGTGTCCGACTGGTGTAGTAGTGTTATCTGTGTCAGACCAGTGTGATAGTGCCATCGCGGTGTGCTAGACCAATGTGATGGTGTTACCGCGGTATGTCAGACCAGTGTAATGGGGTTACCGCGGTATGTCAGACCAGTGTAATTGTGTTACCGCGGTATGTCAGACCAGTGTAATGGGGTTACCGCGGTATGTCAGACCAGTGTAATTGTGTTACCGCGGTATGTCAGACCAATGTAATTGTGTTACCGCGGTATGTCAGACCAGTGTAATGGGGTTACCGCGGTATGTCAGACCAGTGTAATTGTGTTACCGCGGTATGTCAGACCAGTGTAATTGTGTTACCGCGGTATGTCAGACCAGTGTAATTGTGTTACCGCGGTATGTCAGACCAGTGTAATTGTGTTACCGCGGTATATCAGACCAGTGTAATTGTGTTACCGCGGTATGTCAGACCAGTGTAATTGTGTTACCGCGGTATGTCAGACCAGTGTAATTGTGTTACCGCGGTATGTCAGACCAGTGTGATAGTGCTCCGTGGTGTCAGACCAGTGTGGGATTGCTACAACAGTATATCGGACCAGTGTGGCGGTGTTGCTGTAATACGTATAGCGATGTATTTACGGGCGGGGCGAAGTCCAGGGGGAGTCCACTCCCGTGCATATACGACAGAAGTTGCCAGAAGACAGTCCGAGCAACCCAGTTAACAGAAGAAGACAGGCCCAGCAACCCTACCCGTCCCGATCGTTTTGATGTTTTGAATGTTTTTTTGTGTTTGTGATGCGAAATCCGTTGTTATCCACTGAAATAAATTATGTTATTGTGTATTTTACCAACGTTCATCTGAGTATTTCCTCCGACGAAGGTGCATGATCTGTTCAAAGAAAGGGTTGTGTGGCTGCTTTTCTCGTGCTGAGTCACTGTTGGTGATGATGCGCCTCGCCAGCCGTAGTGGCCACAGCCCAGGGCCTCCCCTAAGGAATTTTCACTAGGTGGGATTTCTTGCACCTAATCAGTACAATATGGTGTCACGGGCGGTTCTAGCCAGCCGGTTGGGGAGGGAGACAACTTTAGGCGCCCCCCCATGACGCAAACCCTAGGTACGCCACTGGGGGGGCGCCTAAAGTTGTCTCCCCTCCCCAACCGGCTGGCTAGAACCGCCCGTGACACCATATTGTACTGATTAGGTGCAAGAAATCCCACCTAGTGAAAATTCCTTAGGGGAGGCCCTGGGCTGTGGCCACTACGGCTGGCGAGGCGCATCATCACCAACAGTGACTCAGCACGAGAAAAGCAGCCACACAACCCTTTCTTTGAACAGATCATGCACCTTCGTCGGAGGAAATACTCAGATGAACGTTGGTAAAATACACAATAACATAATTTATTTCAGTGCATAACAACGGATTTCGCATCACAAACACAAAAAAAAACATTCAAAACATCAAAACGATCGGGACGGGTAGGGTTGCTGGGCCTGTCTTCTTCTGTTAACTGGGTTGCTCGGACTGTCTTCTGGCAACTTCTGTCGTATATGCACGGGAGTGGACTCCCCCCCGCCCGTAAATACATCGCTATACGTATTACAGCAACACCGCCACACTGGTCCGATATACTGTTGTAGCAATCCCACACTGGTCTGACACCACGGAGCACTATCACACTGGTCTGACATACCGCGGTAACACAATTACACTGGTCTGACATACCGCGGTAACCCCATTACACTGGTCTGACATACCGCGGTAACACCATCACATTGGTCTAGCACACCGCGATGACACTATCACACTGGTCTGACACACAGAGATAACACTACTACACCAGTCGGACACACCGTGGTAACACCATCATACTAGTCTGGCATACCATGGCAACACCATCACACTGGTCTGACATACCATGAAAACACCATCACACTGGTCTGACATACCGAGGTAACATATCACACTGGTCAGACATACCACAATAACTATATCACACTAGTCCGACATACAGCGATAAAACCATCACACTGGTGTGACATACCGCGGAACAATATCGTACTGGCCTGACATACCCCAGTAATACCATGCCACTGGACTGACATACCGCGGTAACACACCATCACGTTGATTTGACATCTTTCGGCAATGGGTTGCAGCATTCCTTTGTTTTTTTGGAGGGGGGGTGGCCTTGGAGAATCAGTTACTGTGGCTAAATAGATAACACTGTTCCACGCTATCGCAATAACGATCACCACGTGACGTCGAGCAATCGAACATATTGAACACCTCCACCTGAACATCAATTAGTAGTGGCTGATAGTTCGATATATCCGTCCGCCGCGTGCGCTTCAGAGGCAACTCACCCACATCCGACTTGCTGCCGTCCTCAGAGATTCCCCACAGGTGGACGGTGGCGCCGCACGAGATGCCCAGCATCTTGGTGCTGACATCGGCCACTGAGCCGCTCGGCCCCACCTTGGCGTTGATGGCCACCCGGTCTATGGTGGCCGGGATGTGCGGCGACGTGTAGAACAGGTGCCAGCCGGTCGAGTCTTTCATCCTGTTGTCGAACGGCACAACAGCACTCACCATCACTGCACGGCACACTGGCATATGTAATGGAAAAGGGAACGCCCACCAGAGGAATATTCCATCAAGGTCAAGGAATATTGAGTAGTATCATTCCCGCGACGGAAATGATACTACTCAATGTCCCAAATGTCCAGATTCGGGTGAGACCAGTCATCCAGTAGGAAATAATTGCACATTCCTACCTCTCAATATCATCAATTATTTTGTACTCCCATTTGTCTTGCTCGTCCACTCAAAAAGTGATCAAACTGGACCCATTCAAGACTATCACGACTAATGGCGTATTGCTAATTTTGTTGCTATGTATTGATTAATTTGGGCTTAAGGGTGCATTAACTCCTAGTGGTTATCTAGTGCCCATATCCGTTTCTATCATAACATTGCATAGGACTGCGTATGTCTATTTTGAAAGGGTTAAATGACATGAAGCTGAATAGCCGCTAGGTATCGACATATTTCACCTGATAATTTATGTTGCCATCATCCATTTTAGAAGTACACTAGACCTTGGCTAGAAAGAGCAACTAATTCCGAAATAATCGCTTCCACCTCTTTCCTTCTTTATGTCTTACCATGCCAGCCAAACGAAAAATGGAACTCGTCACACTGGTGTATTTTCACCGGCAACTAACTGCATACCACGGTGAGTAATGGAAGTTGAAATGACGAAAGACGAAACGAAAAGACGTGCGACGGCCGGGAATCGAACCCGGATCAACTGCTTGGAAGGCAGCTATGCTGACCATTATACCACCGTCGCCGGCGGGACGACGGCGGTCAGAGGCTAAAGCAATCTGTATTGGTATGAAGCGAAGGCAGGGTCTACAATGTGCACTTTTTTCCCCATGGACGATCTCAGTGATGGGAGACAACGCGCGAAAGCTTCCAGACACAGCCGCCAGAGTGGCGACACGTACGGATAGGACCTGGGTACTAATACTAAATAGGATAGGACGTCCATTGCCCGCCGCAACAGCCGCGTCCATGCCTTTCGCTTGTGCAGAGCGGGAGATTGGAGTGGAAGAAGTTTTCTATGACTAATTACTTGGTGTTGATGGGTTCGGAGCTGAGTTCCTGGTTTCGCATAGAAGTAATTTCGGTGTCTGGGTAGAGCCGGTGGCCTACCGAAGGAGGAACGAAGGGGACAGCGCTCCTTTGTCCCACAATCCTGGGAAATTGTTGGGGCCCCCAAGAATATCGCCGAGGTTCGGAAAAATTGCGTCGGACCGCCTAAAAATCTCGCTGGGCCCCCAAGGATCGCACCGGAACCCAATCAAAAGTCGCATTGGGGACCATGAAGTTGCGCAGGGACCCCTGGAAATGACTGGGGACCCCAAAATTGCAACGAGGACCCAGAAATCGCTTCATGGCTCCCAAAAATGACCATGGGGTTGACAAAACGTGGGACCGGGGCCCATACCATTGGGCCCCAAAAATACGCGCCGGGCACCATTAAAATCACGCTGGGGGCCACGAAGTCGTGCGGTGGTCATCGAGAATGACGCTGAGGGACCCAAAGACTGGCCGGGCCCCCAGAAATTACGCTGGGGGGTCAAAAGGTCGAGCCGATTGACCCTAAAAATAACGCTGGCCCCCACAAAGTCGCACCGGGGCACCTGAAAATCATGATATGAGCCTTAAATGTTCGCGCCGGGACCACTGAAAATCATGCGGGGCCCCAAAAAAGTAATGTGGTGGACCCCTGAAAATCACGCTAGGGACACAAAAGGTCAAGGAATGTCCATGTGTCATGCCACCGCCCTTTGCATGATGGATGGGCGTGGCCCCTTGCCTCTTAGATTCGCCGCAAATGAGACCTGTATATTGTGTGATGTGATCTGAATTGTGTACCTGATGTCCTCAGCGGTTGGTGTGATGTTTCGTACATTATGCATGATATCGTTTACTGGCTGATCTCTTATTCCATTCCATCATGTATGCAGCATATATTTTTGGCTTACCATCTGCTTTTTTGTTGTCATGGGCAAAGGTGGAAGAGGAATATTAGGTGTCCGGAAGCAAGGCATAACAACTTACAAAATTGTTCCTGCCTGGGTGTAATTTCCCAACCAAGTTATCAAATTTTATATTTGAAGCTACCACCACTGTGCATGTAGTAGGAATTTTCCAGACTTAGTTTCGGCTTGGGGAGCTCAACATTGCGCACACGGACAGGTCAGAGGCGGACCCAGAAATTTCCATGGGGACACCCGTCTTGGGCGGGGGGGGGGGACATTTCCTCGGAGGGCCGCCGCTGCAAAAGTCCCTGGAGGTGCGCACTTGCCTGAATGTATGTTGAGAGGAGGGATGTATGCATTCGACCGTACTGAAAATGTCACCGTTTACCCTCAAGAGGACGCATTTCCTCTCAGAGGAGCGTCTTCGGCTGAAATTTGACCAAGGGGGTCGTTGCACTCTAGCCTTCCCAGACAGGTATTCTGGTCAGATGGACGCCATCTTTCCATGGGGGCATGCCCCAGTACTCTCCTGTATCCGCCCCTGGGGTAGATGCACTCTTTGGGGGCATGCCCCAGTACTCTCCTATATCCGCCCCTGGGGTAGATGCACTCTTAAGGCATGCACAACAATGCCCCTGGTAGCTGTCTAGCATAGGTGTAGGTTTCTGAAAAATATTAGGACACAATACTTGAAGGAAATGGCCAGGCCCAAATGGACTGTGGGGGGGATGCATACTACATTAAGGTCCACTTTTAGAAGTTGAAATTATTGGAAGGGCACATCCAACACGGGGGAGGGGGAGCAAGTGCCATCCCAGACACTGCTGCGACCGTAAGGCATTCAAACACAGTAAATGAGGAAGATCGTTGGCAATCGGTAAGCAAACATCAGCATATTTCATGTTTGTCTAAGAAATACTCATCACGCCACATCTCAGCAATACAATCAGACTCTTCGAAACGTGCCGCACACGGATACCTACACGGGAGTGCTTAGTCCGTTTGAAGGAGACTTCTTTTGATTTTTTTTTTATAATCCGTGCCTTTTCTCGGATTCCATAACCGGGAACTCATCCCCACCTGCTCCGCTGGATGTAGGGACGCAGCAAATACCCATCCCATAAAATGGTTTCTGACATATTAAGCGCGAACTATTAAAAACCAGCATCAACAACCCTTCAACACACTCTCCCAGCGTTAGCGGGCCGCAATATGTTGCCTTTCGTGTCACACTCGCCTGGACTGCCATCTGGTGGCAGAAACTCCGCGATGTTTCCCATTACGAAGTGGATGTCGATGAAAAGTGCAGTAATAAATGTATTTTAATTAATGTAGTGGTTTTGACCTACATCCGTCATTAATATTTTCTTTCAAATGTCTTTAAATTTCCCCCAAGTGGCGTTGAAACGCTGTAATCACAACAATAGAAACCCCTGATGGACGATCTCAGTAACTACTGCACCGATTTTCATGAAAATGGCTCTAAAATATACTTCGATATCGATTTTGGGCCGTTTGAGTCATTTCCATCAGATATAAATAGGTAGAAAGCCACGAAATGAAGGATTGAAATTCGAGACTTTCCCGATGGACGATCTACGAAAGTAAGTTACAGAATTGCGCCAAACACACAGTGATCAATGTCTTTTCACCGTATTAGATCAGTTGAGGCAGTTAAGAGGATAATTAACATACGAAATATGAAATAGACTCTTAACACGGAAGTCAGTACAACCGTGAAACAAACTCAGTCATCCTACAAATATATCACCCATCTCTAATTGAATTGTGATGTAACCCATATCTAATTGAATTGTGATGCGATGGACTTCTACATTTCATGTTTTTTTCTCTTAACTACCTCAACTGATCTAATACGGTGAAAAGACATTGATCAGTGTGTGTTTGGCGCAATTCTGTAAATTACTTTCGTAGATCGTCCATCGGGCAAATCACGAATTTCAATCCCTCATTTCGTGGCTTTCTACATATTTATATCGGATGGAAATGACTCAAATGGTCACAAAATCGATGTCGAAGTTTATTTTAGAGCCATTTTCATGAAAATCGGTGTAGTAGTTACTGAGATCGTCCATCGGGCACTTTCTATTGTTGTGATTACAGCGTTTCAACGCCATTTGGGGGCAATTTAAAGACATTTGAAGGAAAATATTCATGACAGTTGTAGGTCAAAACCACTACATTAATTAAAATACATCTATTACTGCACCTTTCATCGACATCCACTTCTTAATTACTGAGATCGTCCATCTGGTAAAAAGTGGGCATTATAGACCCTCCCTGAAGCGAAGGGGGTGACAGCAGTGTTTTAGTGACACGGGGTAAGGATTTATTCGTGAGAGGATAAGCAGAACAGGTGAAACCTCTAGTGGTGGTGGATTTGTGCTTTAGGACGCGTCGACTGCATTGGTCATTTTGCGCCCATGGTGAAACCTCTAGTTGTTTCTAGTTATCTTGGGTATATCTTGGGTATTAGGTATAACAGCCACACAGGCGACATAACGCGAGATGGTCAGGTGATAAGTATAACAAATCAGGTACGTGAAACGGAGCAGAGACAGATGGGATGAACGAATAGTGGGAGGAGGCGGGAGGGGGTCTATGGGACAGACAAGAGATGGATGGGAAAGATGAAATGGGTGGAAAATGGAGGAAACACACGGAATGGCGAGGTAATGCATGAATCCAGAGACGACGATACGAAGGGGGAAAATGCAGGAAGATATGGGACAAGGGAGATAAATGGGACAGACAGAACACAAATGGGACACAGATAGGGCAGGTGGCACAGGCAGAAAACGGGTGGCACAAAGAACACAAATGGAAAATAAACGAGAAAGATGAGACTCAGAGAGCACAGATGGCAGATGATGGTCATGTGTGGATTAAAGGATGGGCGGAACACATAGGGGGCATATGGAACAGGGAAGACAGACAGGACATATATGAGACAAACAGACAGATGGGACAGGGGGAGACGGACGGACAGATATGAGACAGACAGAACAGAGGCAACACAGATGGAGCAGATGAAGCAGGTCAGAGAGCAAACAGGTCAGAGAAGAGAGGAAGAACAAAGAGAACACACATGCCACATAATGCCATGGGGGGGGGTAGATAGGGAACAAGGTAGCAATGAGGACATGGGGGTCATCACATATTTTTCTGGGGAGGGACGAGAGGGCTTGGGTCGATTTTTTTCTTCATACAACGCCATATGCGCAATACTCAATTTTACAGTGCAGGAGGGGGCGTTCCCGGGTTCTCCACCGTGGCAATAACCATGAGCAAGGAGGTAGGTAGAACAGTGCACTGGTAGACCCGGCGAAAAAGGAGCTATGCCAGGCAGAGGATAGCAGACATCCAGGATTGCCGCCGAACAAATCAAACTCTCAGAATGAACAATGAAGTAACGACTGACAAGAGCACCTGGAAATTAAATGCATCGCCATCAACGGAAGCAGAGCAATACATTCGCTGCCAATTTTGATTACTTGGGTTTAAGGGCGCGCCGACTACAGGGTCATTTGGCGCCCAATTTGCTGCCAACACGATGTGCTCCAGACTTATTTGCAACCAGGCTTTTATGAATAGCATTATGCGGTTCCTTCAACAGTTGAATTGGGCACCTGTATCAAACGTGGAGTGGCAACTGTAGCAGGTGTGGTGACACACCTGTAGCAGGAGACGTGGTGGGCGTAGGCGGCCACCAGCCAGTTGTGGTGCCCTCGGATGAGTCGGACGCCAGCAGGCGGCGCCAGCAGCGGCGCCAGCAGCGGCCCCAGCTCACCGCGCAGCAGCCGACTGAGGTCAGCCGACGAGCTGCGCGAGTGTCGCAGGTCGAGCGAGCCGCCGCGCGAGTGTCCCGGCCGCGCCAGGGCTGCCGTCGGCCGAGGCGCCACACCGGCCATAAACCTGCCGCAGAGGGGACGGTCACACACCGGCTACACACCTGCCACAGAGGGGACGGTCACACACCTACCACACATCTGCCACAGAGGGGACGGTCACACACCTACCACACATCTGCCACAGAGGGGACGGTCACACACCGGCTACACACCTGCCGCAGAGGGGACGGTCACACACCGGCTACACACCTGCCACAGAGGGGACGGTCACACACCTACCACACATCTGCCGCAGAGGGGACGGTCACACACCGGCTACACACCTGCCGCAGAGGGGACGGTCACACACCGGCTACACACCTCCCACAGAGGGGACGGTCACACACCTACCACACATCTGCCGCAGAGGGGACGGTCACACACCGGCTACACACCTGCCACAGAGGGGACGGTCACACACCGGCTACACACCTGCCACAGAGGGGACGGTCACACACCGGCTACACACCTGCCGCAGAGGGGACGGTCACACACCGGCTACACACCTGCCACAGAGGGGACGGTCACACACCGGCTACACACCTGCCGCAGAGGGGACGGTCACACACCGGCTACACACCTGCCACAGAGGGGACGGTCACACACCTACCACACATCTGCCGCAGAGGGGACGGTCACACCGGCTACACACCTGCCGCAGAGGGGACGGTCACACACCGGCTACACACCTCCCACAGAGGGGACGGTCACACACCTACCACACATCTGCCGCAGAGGGGACGGTCACACACCGGCTACACACCTGCCACAGAGGGGACGGTCACACACCGGCTACACACCTGCCACAGAGGGGACGGTCACACACCGGCTACACACCTGCCGCAGAGGGGACGGTCACACACCGGCTACACACCTGCCACAGAGGGGACGGTCACACACCGGCTACACACCTGCCACAGAGGGGACGGTCACACACCTACCACACATCTGCCGCAGAGGGGACGGTCACACACCGGCTACACACCTGCCACAGAGGGGACGGTCACACACCGGCTACACACCTGCCACAGAGGGGACGGTCACACACCGGCTACACACCTGCCACAGAGGGGACGGTCACACACCTACCACACATCTGCCGCAGAGGGGACGGTCACACACCGGCTACACACCTGCCACAGAGGGGACGGTCACACACCGGCTACACACCTGCCGCAGAGGGGACGGTCACACACCGGCTACACATCTGCCGCAGAGGGGACGGTCACACACCGGCTACACACCTGCCACAGAGGGGACGGTCACACACCGGCCGCGAACAAACATCTGTCCGCACACGGGAGAGAGATGACAGAGACAACTGTGGCAGATCTCACCTGACCAGAAGTGAAAATCTCAACCATATGATGATGATGAATTGGTGTTTAGGGGCGCGTCGACTGCAAAGGTCATTTTGCGCCCAAATCTCAACGATACATACCACGTGATCCATACACTGATCTAAGACCGGCACAGACCCCGTGACCTACAGTCCGATCCGAGGTCGACATCTGGCACCACTGACCACGTGGCCAGATGGCTGACCTGAGGTCGGCAGAAGACTGTCGGGAGTGACCTCGGGGTGTGTCGGGAACTCTCATGATTGTGCCGGGCCGTACCTCGGCCGCCCGTGCCGCAGCTTCGGGCACCTCCTGCTGGTGCGGTGGCGGCGGAGGCGCTGCCCGACAGGGGTCACACTCAGCGCACAGTAATCCTGGTAGCACGCCGACTGGCTGTTGTTGGGGCCACAGGGCACACCACCTGCCGTCGATCATGTATCGCCTCATGTCAGGCATATCTCATATGCATAATCACATCGAGATCAATGCGGAAAATACGTGGAGGGGTGGAAGAGGCCTCCACAGGTTATAATTCTGTCGACGCCTGCGTCAACCAAAAAGAGAATACATCTGACTGATAATTAAATGAAGAAGAGGAGATGAGCTGAAATAAAGCAACATAATCCACCCAGCGTGAAAGCGCAGCAGAAACAGAAGACCACCTGAATCCGCGTACAACCATATCCGGGTTAAATATGAACTGATAAATACATGTGGATACGAGCGACACCGGTTCGGCGTGGTGCCTGCAGCGGTCGAAACGTCAACAGTCAACGTCCGAAGAGAACAAGAAGAAACAAACTACCCAGTTGACTAACAAGCCCACTCCGTGCGGTAATTACACAACCGACGGACGACATGGTCTGGCTGTGCGATTCTCAGAGCTGGCCGCCACAGGCCATTACAATGTGAGACGTGCAGGGCTGGTGAGGGGGAGGGAGGAGGGGGCAGCAAACGGCTGAGGACGATCGCTGACGCCGACCGACCTGCTGGCGGCAGGAGACCGTGGAAGAGCACGCTGCCGCACGTGGGCGCCGTCAGGTCCTGGCACAGCACCAGCCGACCCACCAGCGGCTGAAGACCGTAAAACTCGGCCTCGTGCCGCAGCGCGTCCAGATCCAGGCCGCTGCCGGACATGGCGACAGTCAGATCCACAGGGCTGACGGAAACGGCGACAATCAGATCCACAAGGCTGACGGAGACAGCGACATGCAGATCCACAGGGCTGACGGAGACGGCGACAGTCAGATCCACAGGGCTGACGGAGACGGCGACAGTCAGATCCACAGGGCTGACGGAGACGGGGATAGTCAGATCCACATGGCTGACGGAGACGGGGATAGTCAGACCCACAGGGCTGACAGAGATGGGGATAGTCAGACCCACAGGGCTGACGGAGACGGCGACAATCAGATCCACAGGGCTGACGGAGACGGCGACAGTCAGATCCACAGGGCTGACGGGGACGGCGACAGTCAGATCCACAGGGCTGACGGAGACGGGGATAGTCAGATCCACAGGGCTGATGGAGACGGCGACATTCAGATCCACAGGGCTGACGGAGACGGGGATAGTCAGACCCACAGGGCTGACGGAGACGGGGATAGTCAGATCCACAGGGCTGACGGAGACGGGGATAGTCAGACCCACAGGGCTGACGGGGACGGGGATAGTCAGACCCACAGGGCTGACGGGGACGGGGATAGTCAGATCCACAGGGCTAGCGGAGACGGCGACAGTCAGATCCACAGGGCTGACGGAGACGGGGATAGTCAGACCCACAGGGCTGACGAAGACGGGGATAGTCAGACCCACAGGGCTGACGGGGACGGGGATAGTCAGACCCACAGGGCTGACTGAGACGGGGATAGTCAGACCCACAGGGCTGACGGAGACGGGGATAGTCAGATCCACAGGGCTGACGGAGACGGGGATAGTCAGACCCACAGGGCTGACGGAGACGGGGATAGTCAGATCCACAGGGCTGACGGAGACGGCGACAGTCAGACCCACAGGGCTGACGGAGACGGGGATAGTCAGATCCACAGGGCTGACGGGGACGGGGATAGTCAGATCCACAGGGCTGACGGGGACGGGGATAGTCAGATCCACAGGGCTGACGGAGACGGCGACAGTCAGATCCACAGGGCTGACGGGGACGGGGATAGTCAGATTCGGAAGGCTGATGGAGACCGGATACAGTCAGATCCAGGGGACTGAGGGAGCCGGGGATAGTCAGATATCGATAACACGGACAGTTCCGTGCACATAGTACAAGCTGGAACATGACTAAACTATTGGTTCGAACACGACTAAACTATTGGTTCGTGGTACTTCAGTTTTGCAGTCCAGTCAAAACACTTCATGTCGCGTTAAAAAAATCAAGGATGCTCGGAAGAGCGTTTAAAAAAAAATGCATTACAGTGTATCGATCAATACGTGAATATGATACAGCATTGTAACCGTAACAATGCAAGGAGTTTTCGATCCATTTTTAGTCCTGGCAGCTCAAAACTTTAAGTTATTTTGAAAGAGATTTTGACTTTCAGTCTCAGAATATTTTTGTTTACCACAATGCAAAGATAAAACCAACTATGTTCTCTGATAGCTGTCAAAACGCAATACGTTGAAAATATGTAGTAGCCATTGTATCCGGAACTAGTGGGCCTTGTCAGCTCATTAGGTTGGGATGCAATGCGTTTTGCAAAGTTAAATCTTGATTCCATAACAACATAAGTTATTATGGAATGTTTTTCAACACCTTTCATTAGTAATGGTGCATCAAAATTGTTCCTAAAGGTGCTATATTGGTTTCGGGTTCTGTGAGGGTGACATCTTACAGTGATTGTCCTTCCTCGGCGGGTTCGTAGTTGCTGGTTGTGTGGTGCTGTTGTTTTTGCCGACTCCGAGCCTTGCTAGCTGAGGTGTTCAGTATTTGCACCCTCTTCCGAGTAGATCGCGCGATTCCACTCTCGCATACGGTTATATACAGTTTCGGAGGGAGCGTAGTCCTCGTCAGAATGCGATTTGATACGGTTGACGGAAAATAACATATCGTCCTTGTACTTGCTATAAGCGAACAGGAAACGTATATATATATATACAAATATGCTGGCGCAGACTATTTCTAACTTCACCATACATATTATCACTATGTCGATTATCACTGAATCATGGTAGAAATAAACAATATCGAATTTCCATCAACATTACACAAATACCAGCTGATACTGCATGCGCATGTTTTCGGGTTTAGTATTTGCCGAGTTATGGCCGATTTCATATCCCTGCAAATTCGATCTTACACATGGTATAAATACCGGCCTAATTACTTCTACTAATACCGGCCTAATCAATATCTAGTGAATTAAGTTTACTTATCGCGTGTAATCAAATGGATAATGAGGAACAGACGCCGTTCAGAACTGTGGATACACCACATGACTAGGTCGACACAATACTTAAGAATTACATATGTATCTACTTAAAAACATACATGCCACGCGCCCGACTACAGCATGCGCCGTTTCTTCATCTCCCCGCTGGGTCCCGTCTCTTTCTTTTTCTTGGAGTCTGCTCGCTGTTTTTCGACCGCCGGTTGTACCAAAAAGGGCGCCTGTGCTGGTACAGGCGCGGAAACAATTTGGCACAGATCTAGTCAATCCGGTCTTGATCGAGGTTTCGAGCTGGCATACGTGAGGGAAGCTGGTCGATCGCCCACGTCGAAGGTATCAGGTTGTAGGTGGTCCACTTGGCATCGGACATAATCGTTTTGGTAAACAACTCCTGTGATCCTCTCCGCCCCCTATTAACTGCGTAGTTGATCAGCTCTTCATCAGCATAATGATGTTGAAATCGGTATTTGCATGATAAAAGTTGCATTTTTGCATTTCTAAAAAAAATTCGCTTCACATGCAGCTTGAGAAGACAGTCACAATGCTATGTTGAAAGCAGCACGAAAATGGCCAAAACATCAGAGTAATGGGCTTCGATTTTGGACGGCAGTATTCGTGGCATCATTACATCGTACTCATTACCAAAGCGATTGACACGAATTTGACAGAAGCTACATCGGCCTTGGGTCGTCGGGAACATATTGGCGGTGGCCCGGCGTAGTTTACACTGACTGTAGGAGTACGACACCAACTGGCACCAGGCGACGTTCGCCGACCGCCCAGCCACAACCCCGAGTTGTGGCATATTGGCGGTGGCCCGGCGTAGTTTACACTGACTGTAGGAGTACGACACCAACTGGCACCAGGCGACATTCGCCGACCGCCCAGCCACAACCCCGCAGTTCACAATTCATCGTCGCCAGCATACCTCAGATCAATGTAACGAACCATTCACCATCACCAGCATACCTCAGATCAATGTCACTGACTATTTGTCATCACCAGTATACCTCAAGTCAATGTCACGGATTATTCACCATCACCAGCATACCTCAGATCAATGTCACCGTCATCAGCATACCTCAAATCAATGTCACGGACGATTCGCGGTCACCAGCATACCTCAGATCAATGTCACGGACGATTCACCGTCACCAGCATACTTCAGATCAATGTCACGGACTATTCACCGTCACCAGCATACCTCACATCAATGTTCACTGACTAGTCATCGTCACCAGCATACCTCAGATCAATGTCACGGGTTCGCAGGTAGTTGAGTATGACCCGGAACAGCTTGGGGTCACGGTCGATGAAGATGTGACCGGCCTCGTCCCGCATGCTGGAGATGCGGCCGCTGAGGAGGGCCGTGAAGAACGTGTCTTGGATCCAGGTGAGTGTCTGTCGTGAAGTAGAGAATCTGCCGGACCCGGGAGAGGTCACATCCTCCATACCACAGCCAGCGATCACAACAGTACCGAGCGCATACCGAAAACTGGCTGCATCTAAAACTGACGTGGTCTATGTCATCTGAACAGGCATAGGTAGGTATAGGTATGGCCAGTACGTCACTGGCGACTCCAGTGTGATGCCAGCTACCTGCTGGAGATAATATAAAGTCCTCTGGCATAAAAATGTCAAGGCACGCCGACTGTAAATGACATTTTCTGTCCAGATGAGGACAAAGATACGTCTACAGAGGGATTCAATAAACAACCGAGATTGAATGAATGGGTAGTCTCTGACAAACTCTCACAGAGGAAGGTCACGAACAGTATCCGTCCAGGGGCCAAACAAACAGCGCGATGATAATTAATACTGATACCTATTATCCGCGGCTCGTAGTTAGCACCATAATAAACGAAGAACGCTTAAAATTTACTAATGGGAATGTCGACCAGCGAAAAAGGATCGGCAAGAATAACCAGACTTAAGCGTGCTTAAAAGACCAGATTTTGACTGAAGAACTCGGTGATTGTGTACAGTAGTTGCGAAAACCGGAAAAAAGTGGTTCATATCTTCCATTCGCATCACGAAATCGAGCAAATTGGACATGCTGGTCTTCACTGGCTTTCCCTGCAGCCATTTGTTTTCATTGATTGAACTGAACCGCAGCAACTCACCTGACCCCTCCAACGTTCAGGTTGATTATTTCTGATAGGCTGGCCATTGCTGGTAAATAACTGAAAGAAAAAGCATACAATATTGCATCACGAAATCTATTTTAGTGCAGCTTGGAGCCATCGACACTAGAGGATGATAATTAAGCATTGGTATTAAACAATTCAGCATTGTGAGGAAAAGCAGGCTGCTTATTTTTCCTACTCCCTAAAATGGCAAATTTAATAAAGCTGTCAAATCGAATATCGACATGATCAATGCAATATAGACATCATCAATGTTTAAACAATAGCCATGCTCAATTTATGTACAGAAGACTAAAATGAAGTTCTTCATGTCAATTCTGCAAATATCTGCATTAGGTCTGAGCATATTTCGTCAGTTTGCGTCACTTCTACATTACTAAAATCAGTTATGGCCATAAACATGTGCAAGCCTGCTCAATCTGACTTTTTGTTAGCATTGGTATTAAAGGCAAGTGAAGGGGAAATTTGCAACTCAAATGGTTCAGTCTCAATAACAGGTGTAGAAGCTAGAAATATTTGGCATGTAAACACTACAGAAAAAGGATGACTCCAAATCAAAAGCTCTGGGTGCACCAATATAGGCTCATCATGTCAACTGTCTAGCTTCATTTGTAGTGATAACAGTTATCTGGGGTAAAATACTTCCATTAGCTTTCAAGGCTTGTAGCGGTTCCGTCATCCGAAGAGAAGACAATTCGGAAGGTTACAACAGAGTGACATTCCCCTTTTAAACAGTTTCGTAGTTAGTAGATACGCCTACCATAGGGCCTCACGATTTCAATCTTTGAGACATATTAAAGGGTTTATAAGGGTGTTATCTCCGATAACGTTTATCATCCTTATAAAATATTTAATATATACCTCAAAAATGGTTTTGTATTGTTGATATATCGACACTCTGGTGTTCTAGCAGTACCACTAACCTCACAATCATACTGGCAGTGAGTTGCTACCCCAATATGACTGTGGATAAATGTGACGTGTTGTAAGCTACTGAACAAATGTGAAAACCTCATATGTACCATAACACATCCAAAGTCTGTAGTGCCAATCCCCAACTGCTTCCAATGTAAATGATGCATTCTAAAATGGCTTAAAATGGAAGCAGACAGTTATATTAAAAATGCTGAATAGTTTTCAAACAACCTTCAGCTATGCAAAATTATCTCCAACAACAAACTAAAAATTGCATGCAAAACATCATAACCAGTTCAACCTAAGTTTCACAGTAACAGACAATCCAACTGTCCACCAACATTAGGGCTGCCACGGTTGAATAATGGTTGAATTAATAATAATAATAATGGTTGAAATGGTAACATAGGCCATTTCAACATTATTCAAGTTCATAAATATAAGTCTGTCATATTTTTATAACAATACATATTTTTCAGTCCTATGCTTAACTGGATCAACTTTGCAGCCCCTTTACCTTAGTAAATGGCACATGGCAGGGGAAAAAACGACGAATTTGCGCAATGTAAATTATTGTAGCTTGTTACCTTGCATATGTGGAGGTTGTATTCACCTCACTAACCTAATGGCTGTTATCATAATTGCACTGGTGTCATTCGGAGATATCATTTAAACAGCAATGATGACAGACAAGTCCTTTATACATCTTTGCACTGGGGATTACAAGCTACACAACTATGCAGCATATGTTTAAATCGGGAGGGTAATGGTCAGTAGTAAAACACAATGCTCAAGCTAGATGCACACACATTAACACAATACACTGATTTTCCTTCACCCTGAATCCCAATATGCATCTCCATAGCACACTTCTTCTAAACTTAACATGACGATCTGGAAAAAACGTTCTTTCAAGCTGGATGTTGTTATCCACAAAAAACGCACATCAATGTAATAATTGCACCAAACAATCAATTAATTGCAATGTTGGCACTTTCAACCTGTATGAAACACATGCAGAAGCTGCCCTGTTCACCTCTGTATATTGTAGTCCATGCTTGCTGCCATCTGCGCGCTATGAGCAATTGAAATTGTGTTGCAGCCCCATGCAATGGAAGATAGAAAGGCACCTGTGGACATACACACTTGCTTCCATCCAGCCAGATAAGTCCGGCTTCATTCCGACAGACACATTTCTTCTGCACTTGGCTCCCATACTGGAGGTGGAAGTAGATGCTCCCTTCAGGCAGGTTACCATGACCACCAGACATCGTTATTAAGTATCGTGCTGGCACTTATCTCATGGAGGTTAATCAGCTCAGATAAACTGGAGTGCTTAACCAACAGACTACAAAATGTGGCTCATCTTGTTCGTCTTGAAGAAAAAACTCGTCAGCATGCAATGTCCCAGCAATATATTCCAAGCATGCAAGAAGAATTGGGCTTTGACTATCATACCCCGGATTCGGAGATGGTAATATTCTGATGCATTAACACGCGCACTGGAGGGGGGGGGGCGAAATCCGCCCAACCCTCCGGTTTTTCGCAAATAACTGCAGATTTTACCGGTCGATATACGCGATTTTCGGTGTACCTGCTTAGAAATGAACGCGCGTCGTTTAAAGCAAGAAAAATGGAAATCGGCCGAAAATTTTTCAAGTTAGGGGCCGCTGAAATAAAAAAATGTTATAGCGCCAGACCACAAAAATCGGCGCTGATACGCTTCCAGTATACTGACAAAAGGGAAGTGTTCTAGGCAACACAAGCGACTTGTTTGATGCATATTGATATGCTGTATAGTTTCAAGGTCATGTTAGGTCACCAAGGTCAAGTCAGGTCAAGTTCATGACAGGTTAATGGAACCAAACTTGATCAACTGGAATGTTGCCATAAATGCATTACTGGTTGTCATTTGTACTGTTTGTCATTGCCTTTCCATACTTTATTCATGTACTCCACTCCCTTCTTCACGAAGCCGATTGCTCCGAGCTGCCCGACGGAGCAGTCGGGCGGGCGGCCGGTTCCGGTAACTGGAACAGGTAACTGACCTGATAAAGTGGTGCTATATAGGTGACCTGAGGTCAAATGTTGGGTCTAGCATCTGCATTGCATCATTAGTAATGTCCAAAACATCATTGATGCCCATTTTTGAGCATTTAAACACAATCACAGCGATCCATAACGATGACAAGCCAAGCCACGCAAAACCGGAAAATTTTGTCAATCTGACCTCATTTGACCTTGAAGATATTGACCTAAGGTCACGAAAATTGCACAGGATAGAGTTCACTACCGTGCCCATCCACCCTGCGAATTTCGTTCCTCCAGCTTTACTAGGAGCCGAGATCTTAGGGGGGGGCGGAATCCGCCCCCCCTCCAGTGCGCGTAATTCTCAGAGGCCCTCCAGGGCGCGTGTTAATATCCAAGATAATATTTAAGCATTTAGACGGGAGAGGGAAATTCTCTCGTAAATCATGTACATTTTTAATCTGCTCTTTCCCTGGGCGTCCCCACATATTTATCGCAACGACGAGTCAAGTATATTTTATACATGCAGTGCCATAGCCATAATGCTAAATTTCAAGAAGCTTTGGGCGACGAGTTCCACGTTAAGTCGCTGCGGTAACATCCGTGGCTGCTTCTAAGAACATTTACACTGTTCGGTCGATCGAGCACAATGCCTACACTATTGTGGCAGATGACTGGCCACGGTATCGGTGACGTGTCAGATGTACAACCGCACGTTACATGTACAAGAATGATGTCACTTCAAAGTTCAAACATTCCTGTTTGCCAAGCCCCAAGCATGTGTTTTAGGATTCAGTAAAAGAATCAACAGTGGAAAATCAGTCACTAATTATAATTGCATGGGTAGCAATTTTCCTAGACATCTTGTGACTAATTCCCTTCATGCAGCATGCACAGTGGCACCACCGCGACAAGTGCTATCAACAGACACAGAAAACATGCCCTCATTTATTCTTGTGATTCAATGAGGCACAAAGGCACTTGTATAATAATATACCATGTTTCAGAGTGGCGCACTTGCATCCTGCCATATGCCTCAAGCTGCTATCGTGGGTGTTCTGCTCCTGTCATCCAGAATACACCACCATTCGTCGAAGATCCAACCACTGCATGGTGCCACAAAGTGGATTAATGATGCCTGGCTATGGAATTAACATGTTAGCTTCGTAACAAGATGCAGAAATACCTTTGTAAAGAGCCATTGTTTATGCTTGTGTTGATTCATGGACTTTGTAATGGAATGCAGTGATACATGAATCACCGTGGCGTCAAAGCACAGCAAAATGACATCAAACCATGGCTGGCACTTTTTGTTTTCTTTAAGAGGAGCATGCTTCGAGACAACACGTGTCGTCACCTTCATTCTAAGGCAGACTCCAGGGTTGGAAATACGCTTTATCCTGGATTTTTTTCTCATACAGAATATCGTCCTCTTCGGGAAATTATCCGTTCCATTTTCGCCAGAAGATGAACCGAGTTGTTTGGAAATGACATGAAGCTCATCACTGTTTGATAAACATGTCCGAAACCGACTGGAGCGTATAGAAGTGAGCTTTTTATATCAGAAACGCAGAACAAATTATCCTCTCCGAGCCGGAATGCCCCAATTATTTCCTCTAAAAATCCAACATTCAAAAGCATCCCTCGAGATGTTGCACTTTTGGAGAGCATGCATAATCGGCAGCCAGCCTCTGTTATCCTATGCCCTAATTTACTACGATGGGGAGCGAAGCTTGAATGTGTCTACCTCTGTGTACACACTAACTCAGCTCATCAGCGGTCCATCGCGGCCCGGCCCGACCGTCTCGGCTCTAAAATTGTAGTGCTTTACACTTCAATTTCGCCATTCAGAGCAACATACTGTTCTTAAATATTTACATTAAATTGTGCAGCTCTCCACATATTTTATTTGCAATGCATGCCTTTCTTAAAATAAAATATTCCATGGCAGTATCAGGCCTGCAGGCCTACACGACGCCGGCTGAGGACCAACCAGCGAACCGTACCCAAAAGCCGTGCGAACCAAAAACCTGGCGGCCAGTGTTAAACCGCGGCTGTCTGCCTAGCTCAACGGTTGTATGCGGCATAGACTGATAGGGATGCTGCGAGACAAAAGAGGCCGTGACTGACAGCGTGTCTACAGTTGGCAATTTAGTGATAAACATCACATAATAGGAAAAATACTTACTTATTACGTCCAATGTTTATCCGATCATTGACATTTCTGGTCGCTCTGCATCAGTACACTGCCGAGATAAGAAGATGACGATAAAGCACACCTGGCATCAATGGCATTCAAATACTATTTACAAGTTCTTTTCAGTAGTGCTAGGTAGAACACAGCCCCAGAACCCCAGTACTATAAAGTTGCATGCCAGTCGGATATATACCATTCGACATTTTTAGTTGCATCTTCTAAAGCAAAATTGGAAGGTATTTATTTACATCTGATGTGAAAGCTAAATTGAATTTGGATACACTAACGTGGCACCTCCGCTAATTCGATAATTCAGCAGAATGCGCTTAAGCTTGAGATCAGGGACGTGGCCAAGGGGAGGGCGGCGGGGGCGGTCGCGCCCTCCCTGAACCCGCACTTATCCTCTACGGGATCGCCATGGCGGAAATATAAAGGACAACAACACATTTTATGGTTGTTGCCGGGCCCCAAAGAACGTCTACGAGCCCTTACGAATATTTACGGACCATTTTGAACTTCTACAGGCCCTTACTAGCGCCTACCGGTCCTTGCGAATGTTGTCTACGGGCAGCTACGAAAACATACGCCCTTACGAACGTCTCCGAGCCCTACGGACGCCTATGGGTCTCTACGAATGCTTACGGGCCCTTGCAAACATGTACGTGCACCTACGAACGTCTCCGGGCCCTTACGAACGTGTACGGGCCCTTATGAATGCGTGCGGGCCTGTACGATAGTCTACGGGCCCTTACAAGCGCTTACTTGGCCTTCACCGAGTACTGAATCGACATCTTTTCCAATGAAGTTTTGGTATCCTGCATCTAGATCATGCTCACTGTTCACTGCATTGACCGCCTGAACATTGTCCAGGCGGTCTAAAAAAAAGAGCATAATTTTTAACCTTTCTCACGTTTTTTTTTTTTTTGGGGTTTTAATAAAACGGGTTTTTTGGGGGGAAAAAGATTTTTTAAAAAAGGGGGAAGGGGGGACCACAACACCCACAAATTTTTTTTTTGGGAGGGGTTTATTTTTTTTTAGAGGGGGGTTTTTCCCCCCTTATTTGGAAAATATTTTCGTCCTGGTTTACAACAGTGCCATGTTTGCTTCACAATTTGAGGAAGGGGGGGCGGGGATTCGACGACCGGAGTCCCCAATGAGGATTGAAACAAAAAATTAACTTGATTTATCTCACAAAAACGGACCCTTTTCGAAGTAGAGGCCAACATCCGGGGACTTAAAAATCGTGGGGTAGTCCGGATCCCCTTCGTAGTCCGCCACCTTCATGAACAATTCCTGGCTACGTCCCTGCTTGAGATGTACTCAACAGTCCCTGCATGTACATCGTACTCAACAAATTAGTGCAATATAGGAAAAACTGCAGCCAATTTTAGCTGAATCCAGTTAGATTTTAACGCACTTATATAGAAATTGTGAGCATATTTCTGCAACCGGGCTCCTATGTCCGATATGGAACACGGTTCCAAACTTCAATGTGTTGTGCTAGGCTGCTAAAATAGGTCTCTTTAGTCCTGAAATTCCTACACACCTGCAAGAATTTGATGCAATGCAGTGCATGCTTTCATCGGCGATCAAGGGAGTGAGAATGCCATCAGTTCACAAGGCTTTTTCGGGGTTTCGTGCCCGATCCTGTGCCTGCGGCAGATGTTGCGATGTGTATCATTGTGTTCAGTGCAGCTACGATTCGCGCCAAACCGGGAAGTCGCGATTGTCAGAAATGCGAATCAATGCTGACAAACGAAGGCTAAACTACGCTGCCGCCAAACTGTACCGTGGACAATGGAGCCCACCAACCATATATCACAGTTCAAAGCTGAACTCACGAAAATCTTGCCAGGAAGATCTGAGCAAAAGCACAGTGTGTGCTTGAATGACTGCTGGGCAGGGTCGGAAACACTTGGCATTACCAGATGCCCTTCCTGGAGAACACAGTTGGTAGGGTAATCCCTTGTTGCATGCTGCCACCTGACCATACTGGTAACCAACGTGGCCTGGAAGCCGTGCGACCACCGGTCAAGTCAATTCAGTCGACCTCGCTACCATGTACAAGAAGGGCTCATGTCCACACTAGTCTTATCCAGAGTTCACATCCAGAATGGCCCGGTACTTCAATCGCTGCTTGTGGATTATTTCCATACCTAGTTTTATGCATGCTGGCTTGGTGACTGAAAAACTTGAACTTTTCAGTGGATGAGCTTCGACTTTTCAGTGATTGAACCATAATGCACTGAATTGAACTGAATCGAGCCGTATAGCTCGCCTCTTACCCTTGTTCGTCCGATGCCCCCAACTGCACCTTATGCTGGTATGAACATAGTGAAAACTTCTGTTATGATTTTAAAATCAATATTCAACATGATGTTTAATATCTTCTCGTCCCACATGACTCCTGCAGACATAACAACATATGTGTGAACTGGGATATTGGATCTATCCCACCTTCGGAGGTGGGATAGATCCAATCATTTACTCACCATAGCAAAGCTCATGCATGCACAGCAAGTGCATGCATGAGCTTATCATCTCATATCAAATCATCATATGAAACTACACACTGGAACTATTACCTGAAGAATCTATGTCAGCAATGGCACTGGCAGCAAAGAGCAATGACACTCACCACGGTCAACTATTCAAATAACACAAGCAGCAATTCGTGCGAGGTGGGTTCTTCTATCAAATGTCTCAGGTTAATCAAAGCTGCCAGTTTCTGCTGTGCCGATAGTTCAAAAATGTTCATGGAACAGGCAGATCGCCAGACTGAAGCCAACTCCAGAGCAACTCAGTTTTGACATGGCAGGTATTTGGACAGACCACTCAGGTGACCCATTGCCACCGGAACGAATGCCAACAGCAGTCAAAATCGCAAAACGCACTGCATGGAAGCTCGGAAATTATGCACATTGATCACTGACAAAAGAAGATGGTGTGCTTTTAACAACCTACCATTACCTCACTATTATGTGGCATACAAGTTCTTGTTTAAGAAATAGGATAAAAACCAACCTGTAGGTGGCACACATTTCACTTGTGGGATCAAATAGGAGAAGTCCTAAAATAAAATAAAACATACTCTTACTTCAAAATATTGGGAAGGGACAGATATAATTTGTTTTCCTATTGCAGGGGGCATGGACAAATCCGTCATTGTTGGATGGGCTAGATAGCATTGGAGCTCCTCCAAAGGAATGTATACCTCAAGTAGCACTCAAATCTGACCTAGGTTATCTAGGATAGGATATTTACCCATTTTATCATGGGTGCAAGTACCACTGAAAAGTTCTCTTTGCGAAGCTGATTCCTGGCTGAGGTAGGGACACAACCATGACTGGGAGGTCATGGTCTCCCCAGCTAGCATGTTCGTAGGTCTCTGTCATGTGTCTGGCTCACATCTAAGCTCCTTGAATATTATATACATCATCACACATTGTCTGGTGATTATTGTAACTTGTACCTCCCTCATCCAAACTTCATACATTCAAAGCTGATTTCAGGACTATTGCAAGAGACTAAGTCAGGTCTGTACCTTTCACTACCAAGAGCTATCAGATTTCCTCTCAGTCACCAGTCCAGAAGTGCTGAAACTCAATTGTTGTGAATGCAGAATACATGCAATGCCCAGAAGTATCAGCTGTCACACCAGTGCAAGCTAAGTGAATAACATGGCTGGGCAAACAGTCATTTTTTCCATCTGTGGATTGCTGTGCCACAGCAAATTTGCATCCACTTTACCATCCAAGGAACCTATATGGCTTCATATATAGAAGTACAGGAATGCTTCCAATATCAACATAAGTTTTTACCTAGACACTTTGGTACATGGATCTTCCTATGCTAAATTGGGGAACTGCATGTATATATGTTGTCTGAAAAGTTAGATCTAGTATGCATAACTGAGGCATGGGCTAATGCAAACAATCTTGGAAATAACTTGCAATAATTTGAATTGACAGGCTACAACATGCAATCTTATGAAAGG
Source organism: Ashinkailepas kermadecensis (assembly GCA_034440615.1). Lineage (NCBI taxonomy): Eukaryota > Metazoa > Arthropoda > Thecostraca > Neolepadidae > Ashinkailepas > Ashinkailepas kermadecensis. The sequence goes on along the minus strand of JAOTOM010005128.1, from coordinate 653,039 downwards.
GAGTCACAAATAGGAGGCAGGATATTCTTGTATGTGAGGAAAGTAATGAAATGTCATACCATAGAGGATAGTGTTCATAGTGAAGGGGTAGAATCTCTACAATTAGACATCATCCTGAATAATGGAACAAGGTTAAGGATTGGGGCATTCTACAGGCCACCATGTCAGAATGAAAACACTGACAGATTGATGCAGGAAGAGACAAGTAAGAGAGTGCATGGTATAACTCCATTGTTGAGGGACTTCAACATAGCTCAATGTTCTGCTCTTTTTTCAGGCAGACCTGTTCACATGAAGCCTGGGGAGGACTGGTTGAGGATATCAAGGGGGGAAAAGAAGATTGGACCACTCATCATTGAGATAAGTTTTTGTGTTGATTTTGTAGATAGCTTGTTGCTTTTTTCCTGTGCATAGGTATTATGTAGTGTAGTGAGTATGAGAATTGTATTTTGTCTTATAGTTTATTTAGTCTTGTGGTGTATATTGTTTACATTAAATAACCTTGAAATAGTGACATTCATGGGTAGTCTTGTTGGTAAGATGTCTTTGATTTTTTTTATTTTGTAGATAGCTTGTGTGTTCTTTCCTGTGTGTAGGACGTAGGTATTATAAGCTCAATTAGATAGAGAATACTAATTATTTATATCATAGTCTATTCAGTCTTGTGGTGTATGGTGCTTACTTTAGATAACCTTGGAATTGTGGCATTCACTGTGTTGTTTAGTGCCAAACATGGACAATTGACACTTGGTTACTGATAAGAATAGCAAAAAAAAAAGAAGCAAAAACAAAACACAAATTGAAATAAAAACAAAACAAAACCATTGAAGGTAACTGTGGAAAGTATCAGTGTAGGTCATTGGGGACTTAAGTAGTAGGTTAGATATTCTAACAACAAGGAAGGTGGAGCACCCTTGGTGTTTAGTGACAGGGCCCATCATCTGTAAGGAGAGTCAAGCAAGCCAGGTGCAGGATTCGAGGAGTGGTAGGGATGGTGGTAGTGAGGCCAAGACAAGTAGAATGGACAGTAACTAGACATCAGAGTACTAGAATAGGTCTAAGGAAAGAACCCACAGGCTTTGAAATGGAGAATAGGTTTAAGATCTTGCAAGAGGAGAGTAATGCTGCTTGGGATGGAGGTGCAAGTGATGAGAGAGAGGAGAGAGAGGAGAGAGAGGAGAGAGAGATAGAGAGAGAGAGGAGAGAGAGAGAGAGAGAGAGAGAGAGAGAGAGAGAGAGAGAGAGAGAGAGGAGAGAGAGAGAGAGAGAGAGAGAGAGGAGAGAGAGAGAGAGAGAGAGAGAGAGAGAGAGAGGAGATAGAGATAGAGATAGAGATAGAGATAGAGATAGAGATAGAGATAGAGATAGAGATAGAGATAGAGATAGAGATAGAGATAGAGATAGAGATAGAGATAGAGATAGAGATAGAGATAGAGATAGAGATAGAGATAGAGATAGAGATAGAGATAGAGATAGATAGAGATAGAGATAGAGATAGAGAGATAGAGATAGAGATAGAGATAGAGATAGAGATAGAGATAGAGAGAGAGAGAGAGAGAGAGATAGAGAGAGAGAGAGAGAGAGAGAGAGAGAGAGAGAGAGAGAGAGAGAGAGAGAGAGAGAGAGAGAGAGAGAAGTTTTAGTCATAGGGGACTCCAGTTAGGTATACTGACAGCTCATTTTGTAGCAGGAACTCGAGTAGGACTCAAGTTTACTTCCCAGGAAATATGTTTGGAATAGGTTAGGAGTAATGAAGGGAAGTGAAGAGAGTGCAACAGTAATTGTGCATGTTGGTGTGAATGATGTAGGAAGATGTAAAACTGAGGAAACAATAAAAGAGTACAGGGATTTCATACATAGGTTAGCAGGAAGTAGGAGAGGAGTGGTAACACTCATCCTCCCTATGGTAGGTAGTAGGTACAAGTGTAGAATGGTATTCTGGGGCCATTGGACTGAATAGCAGGGCAGCTAAGATTTGTGAGGAGCTTGGGGTGAAGTTCTTGGATCTGTGGGGAATGTTTGGTGGAGGACTGAAATGTTTGCATTAGATGGGTTGCATCTGAACAAGACAGGCATGCTTGCTGAATCACTGACATTGCATAAGTCCATTTTTGAAAATTGACACTGCATTTGCATTTCTCCAATCTTCAGGTACTTCATAATACTGCATAGACCACCTGAAAACAATGCCTAGGGGAACTGCTAAAGCTTTAGCACACTACAAAGATCCTAGCATATATATCTTTCAGCCAGAAGCTGTATTGAATTGTGTATTCTGCAACAGTTTTTCTACAGCTTCTGTAGTTATTGTAAGATCTTCCAACCTATCACCTGCTAGGCATAGCCTTCAGTTGTTTCAAATGTATCAGAGTGCTCTTTGGTAAGGACTGATAAGAATTGCTTGCTTAGGAAATCCAATACCTATTCCACAATATACCTACACCTATACCACAATATCTCAGACAATTATTAAGCCTTCTTTTGAGGACAAATATGCAAGTCCATAATTTTTCTGAAAACACAGCGCCGTTCCCAGTGGGGTTATTTGCTCAAACTGTTGTTGCCCTAATTCCACTGCCACAAGATTCAAAAGTTCCTTCTCAAAGCATTGAGGCTATAAGCTGCAGACCTGTGCCTATGACATCACCAATTGTATCGACCGCCGTTGACTTAAGTGATCATTTGCGGATAAAATAAGTGGTCACATCGTCTTAATAACATCAAAAAGCATCTTTTTTAATACAAAAAATCAGGCATGAAGATGGAAGAGAGGCATGGAATTGCTCAGCTATAGCTATGAGGAGGTTCTGAGTAGGAAACAGGGAAACTAGGCAGGTAGGTCATTGGGTAATCTAGCTGATAAAAAGTATTGCAAGCAAGGAAAATAATAGTTTATGATGTGTTTATGTCAATGCCAGAAGTGTTAGGAACAAAATTGGAGAACTGCATGCATATATGTTGTCTGAAAAGCTAGATTTGGTATGCATAACTGAGGAATGGGCTAATGAAAGCATTTTTGGAGATAACTTGCAAGAATTTGAATTGACTGGCTACAGCACACATGCTCATCAAAGGCAAGGATAGGAGGTGAGATACTCTTGTGTGTGAGGCAAGTGATGAAATGTCGTTCTGTAGAGGATAGTGTACATAGTGAAGGAGTCGAATCTTTGTGGTTAGGTATCATTCTGAAGAATGGAACAAGATTTAGGATTGGGGCATTCTGTATGCACCAAACCAGAATGAAAACAGACAGGTTGATACAGGAAGAGATAGGTAAGGAGAGTGCATGAGAGAACTGTATTGTCAGGGGACTTCAAAGTAGCAGGGATGGGAGACAAAACACAATATTTAAGGAAGTCAGGATTAAGTTTCTGTAAATTTGGAGATCAAGGTAAATTATGATTTTGGGGAATTTTTGTATGTAATAGTATGCTTTCTGACGTGATGAAGACGATGCGATCACTTATTTTCACTGCAAATGATTACTTTTAAGTCAATGGCAGTCAATACAATTGATGACATCATAGGCACAAGTAACCTAACATGACCTAGACTAAGATAATGTAGCATAATATATAAAATGTAATATAGCATAATATTATCTAACCTAACCTAACCTAACCGGAAAACCAGAATACTCCGAAGCAAGTATTTTGGCCATGACGTCATCAAATGTTTGCGACATTGTATGGGCAACTTTGGTAACAAGGTAAATATCCAGAAACAGGTAAAATGTGATTTTTTGGATTTTTTTATACAGGGCATTTTAACATAAAAATAATGGTTTATATCAAGTTCAAGGTAAAATGTGACTTTTTGAATTATTTTATTTTCATATGGGGTATTTGAATGTGGAAATGATGATGCGACTACTCATTTTCTCTGCAAATGATTACTTTTCAGTTGGCAAAGAAATACACTAGCAAAATCTTCACTCTACAAATATAGCATATTGCGTATACTGGTTTTCCGATTAGGTTAGGTTAGGTTATGTTTTGTTATATCATGTTATGTTATGTTGTGTTAGGCTAGGTTAGGTTATGTTAGGCTAGGTTAGGTTAGGTTAGGTTAGATTAGATTATATTATGCTATGATACATTTTATATATTATGCTGAAAATGGGTGACTGCATCGTCTTCATCATGTCAGAAAGCATACCATTACAACAACAAAAAAATCACATTTTACCTTGATCTTGATATTTACCCCTAGGGTATATGACTTAAAAGTAATCATTTGCTGTGAAAATGAGTGACTGCATCATCTTCATCAGGTCAGAAAGCATACCATTACAAACAAAAAAATCAAAAAAACACATTTTACCTTGATCTTGATATTTACCAAAATAATTATGCAACCACTCATTTTCTCCACAAATGATTACTTTTAAGTCAGCGACGGTTGATGACGTCATAATGATTTGATGACGTCATATGCATTAAGTCAGGGACAAAAAACCTAACCTAACCTAACCTAGGCTAAGATCACGTAGCACAATATAAAATATATTATATCATAATATAATATAATCTAACCTAACCTAACCGGAAAACCAGAATCGTCCGAAACAAATTTTTCCGCCATGTCATCAAATATATTCAAAATAAAATAATAAAGCATCGCAAGGAATTTCTGGCCACTATCGACGGCTGCTGGTGCGGCATGTTCCGAGTATTCATTCTCTGAGATAATGTCGAATTAAGGCAGAAACATAAGGTTTTTGATGTCAGAGTATTAAATAGAGTGCATGAAGTGTTGAATGTCTTCTTTATCACGTCTGTGACACCAGGTACGGATAATTATATGTGATGTGCCATGTTTGCAGAGTGAAGATTATGGTAGTGTATTTGTTTGCCAACTTAAAAATAATGATTTGAGGAGAAAATGAGTGGTCTCATCATGATTTTACATTAAAATACCCTGTATTAAAAAACAAAATCCAAAAAATCGCATTTTACCTGGATCTGGAATAATACCAGTAACAATACCTACTAAACTTGTGATTGGCGACGATACATGACTCAACTGTCAACGTGTCGTAAAACCAATAACCAACCAAATGACACATGAACCTACAAGGGGAAATAAAATGTTAGATCTGGTGTATACAAATGATAAAAAGATTTAAAGCAAATTTTGTACAGAATGTTAGCATAGGAGAGACCTTCGGTAATAGGGATCACATTATATGCTGTCAATAAAACATTTATTTTAAATTTTGCTAAAGGGGATTACAATGAGTTCAGGAATTGCCTGAATGAAATTCATTGGGAAGAGTTATTGATGGGCTTAGATGCGTATGAAATGTGGAGAATGGTAAAAGACAAGCTGTTCCAAGGTCATGAATACCAATTACATGAATACGCAGAAAACTGTGAAAACCCAAGGCCTCCGAGAATGAAGGCACTGTAATAGGACAGGCACACATACATTTTTATTCCGAACTCTTTCTCTTGATCACGTAATCTGCCGTCTACCCACCTCTGCATATCCCCTGCCATTCCTCCCTTCCGCCTTGTCCCTTCTCAATATATATTTTGACGGACTTCACGCACATGAGACAAAACAGACAAATAAAACAGGGAAGTCAGTTTTATTATTCGCCGTCACTTTTGTGAGCCGATGTTTCAGATGACGTCACGATGCTTTCCCGCGACAAGTCGCTCTCTCCAGCCCTTTCCACACTCCACGACCACAGTCCACACAGTCGCGAACCAAGCATCGGATACAATTGGGCACTGGGTAAACGTACCCCCATGGAAATGTTGCGCCCCTACGGCCGGAAATAGGCGCTGGGAAGGCTCGAGTGAATCCCCCTCAAATTGTTTTCAGCCAGAGGCACCCTTTGAGAGGAAAAGGTTACCTCTCCGGGAAGGCTTGAGTACACCTTCTCCTCTAAAGTTGTTCAGCCAGAGACGTCGTACCCCTATGAGGAAGAGGCGCCCCTCCGGACATGTGCCCCATGACAATTTTTGGACCCGCCCCTGTGCGTATCTAGGTACATAGTTTTCCCAAATGACCAGGTTTGTGTTCGACAAACGAATCAAAACTTGCAGGGGTGAAGAAAGTGAGTTTCCCCTCACCCCCTTTACAAAAAAAATCCACACAGAACAGAAGTTTTCTCGAAAACTATGAGCACATGTGAAAAATGTTGCCTTAGAAACACACTAATGTAATCTGTCAGATCCTGAGGTCTTTTCCGCACCTTGAGGAGTCTCGAAATATTTACATCACCCACGGTTCCGAACAAGGATGACTCGAAGGAAAAACAATGGAAACTACTTTTGAACATCTGGTGAACGCAACATCTGATCAATCTTACAGATGGAACGACTGAAGCTGATTGGCGCCTTATAACCCCACTGTTATGTTTCAGACGTTCCACCCAGGTACTCATTGAAACATGGGCTGAACTGAGGTTAGGGCAGCTAGATCCTCCTCCATACTCTTCATAAGTTTGTCCCATTGGTATCACTAAATACCGACTGGATTTCGAAGGAGCGCCATTTCCCGCAGGATGACCTTAAATAGTAAAACCGAAATTTCCGTGATTTCTTTTTGACAACTCAACCGCCGTGTGCCTCATCGTTGGCGGTTGAGGACCGACCCTGGTGGACGCGCCAGCCGGGTGCAGCCTCTGCAGCCATGTAGAGCCTGTCACATGCTACCGTGTTACTCTGATCGCCGGGTATACAACCGGACATGCTGTATACGAGTCCGCACGACCAAGACTAGGCTTAACCACAAGACGAACGAGCGCGATATTAAAAATATATTCAATCACATACAAGTGCCTTAAAAATATGATACAGGTAGTGTTTGGTCCGACGCACTTTAATAACAGGGGACACACACCAAGCAAAGCACCAAATCGAACATCAATGGGTTGTTTGGGATTCAGATAGCAGTATTCAAACCCAAGTACGCTTATAAACACATCAAGCAACGCCACAGCCGGCAGTGGAATTGATCTCCAGACCGCGACACACTGTCTCTCATGCCCCATACCCGACTGATAATGCCCTGCGATGCTGGTGGAGTACGACTAGTCGATGAGTAAGGTCAGTGTCAGGCCACGCTGGGACACCCAAGGATGTTGCAACATGTCACCGGGAACCCTTCATTCGGGCGGATTCCCCAGGAAATGCCGGTTTTGAGTCTGCAGAGGGCACGACAATGACCAGCCACATAGCCGGAAGCACTGCCTCATGCAGTTCGAGGGAGCCTACGTTTTCCCGGGGGTGGCGAATTGCTGTTCGACGCAGGCCAGCTTGTAGTACACTAAGTCACGCATTCACAACATGGAACAAAATACAAACTGGCTGATCACAGCTACCTTGTGCATCCACGTCGAGTCGTACAACCCACAGCCAACCTGAGCGCGACTTGACTTCCGTCCGTCCAGCTGCTTAACTACACCGGTCCATGTCTAAAGAGGCAGGCTAAATGGCCCGCCAGTCTTTGGTTTGGTGTGACTCATCGCTGCCTGAACGTGCGGCGGTTCCCATGTGTTTCGGTGAGGGATGATTGGGGGTCGGGATGAGTGGGGTCGGGATCCAGGCAACCGGCACGGGAAGCACGTCTACCTGGCGAGCATCACAGCACAAGAATGGGTGTAGGCCAGAGGGAGATGTGCACACCCCGTCGGCAACGGAGGGAGACGCGGCACACCGTCAGTAATACGGGTAACATCCAATACACCGAGGATAAATGCAGATACCGACACACATCAGCATACATCACCGAAGCCCCACAGAAGCCAAGATATATCACCAGATACCAGTGCGTACCCAAGCGAAGGCACGTCCTCTAATGTGCATCCCATAAAGAGCAGCGGAGGGTCCCGAAGGCAGCTTCACGTCGGTTGGCCTGCCTGCTCAGTCGGACAACTCCTCGTTCAGCAGCGGTATGATGACGTCGTCCATATTGGGTAGCACCAACATTTTCTGCAATGGCACAAGTCACCTTGTCATATACACCGCACGACGTGCGCTTACGCAACCTTGGTTGGCTTCTATGATTTAAGGACGCTTAGACTGCATCGGCTATATGGCGCCCATTTGCACGATTGACTCTACATCCGTCAAGCAAGCATACATACAAGCTGACAATCGGTCGCCACCAATGCCGAGTCAGTCGACCGACGGACTGCACAATTTCCTACTCCAGCGCCTGACAATCGCGCACATTGGCGGCACGGGTGAAGTTAGCTCCCAGCTTTGGAGGAATCAACGCCATTTCGCCACTACACAAGTCTGAAATGAGCGAAGGTGCCCAGAGTTGTGGTTCAGCCGAGATAATCCTTGAATCAGAAAACCGAGATTCATGTTGAGTATTAGATAATGGAGAGTCGGGCGTCCTCAGCCACACGAGCAAACAAAGCAAAAATTGACAAGTCCAGCCAACACTAATGCGATATGACGATACGGAACTTTTCATACACCACAGAGTTGAAGATCAGGAGACAACCAAGTACCACAACCAGTTAACGCCACGCCCGGACTCCAGCCGCTTCCAACTAGCCATCGCGTGTTCGGCGGCTTCTTCCCACGACTAACTACCACTTACGTTCACCTCCTCCACCAGCTTGTTTTCGATCCAGTCGGTGACCTGGGTCAGTGTGACGTCACGCGTACCAAGCCGCGGGTGGGCCGACAGTAGAAGATCGGGCTGGCCACGGAAGCCGTACCTGTGGAGACCACGGTCAGCTCAGCAACACTGCCCAGTCAGTTAGCAGTACTGCCACTGACTTCAGTACAGTGGCCGAACCCTCACCAGGTCCAGCTCCACCATCACCAGGTCCAGCTGAACCGTCACCAGCTACACTCACACCAACTGCCATCCGACAGAACTCGATCGCCGCCTTTCTAAACCTTAATTACATTTCTGTACTGAGGTTGCAAGCTCCGTTACATTCATTCACAACCGGACTTAATTGTGAATTTATATTTTTGCCCACTTGCACCCACATCTGCTCTGAAATGCCCGCACTTTTTACTCAAAGAACAAGGCTATGTCGCGATGCCACTTTCCGCACCCTCCGGCAAATCTGTCGCCCCACCCGGCAATTCAACAGTCATGTATCCGCGGGTTGCCAAACTCGGGCAGTTGCAGTATATTCACAAGTGTTCTACCGATAACGGTATGGTGCTCAACCTTGTTCCTGCAGCACGGGGACGGGAGCCCAACAGCTCGCCCCTGATCTGCATTGGCAAAGCGGCCGTAAAGACAGCCATCGCTGGTGCCAGCGGTGGCTCTCAGTCTCACCAGACCCGGTCGGTAGGAGGCCGTGGGATGTTGACGGTCAGCACGGCCCGCAGGTGCTTCAGCGTTACCGCCAGCTCCAGCGGCGTGTTGGAGAACTCCTCAATGTAGCGCTTCACGTAGCGGTTCTGCGCCGCCTGCCAACATATCACACCCATATATTTGGAGGCGCCGCACGCACACCATCGAGTACTATATCGGTGTACAAACACCATGGCATCAGCCCAGGTGACAGCACTAAACACAGCTTCGATGGGCACCGAGGACGTGTTCTTTGACTTCCCAGTGACACAAAGGATGCTTTAAAAAATATAATTTCAACCTGAAGCTATCAGCCGCATCTATGCAGGGAGATATCGTGTATGAAAGTCGTAAGAATCCCGTCAGCATAGGCGGTAAGGATATAATACACGTCATACAATGCATTTTAAACACAAAAACAATTATGGGTGCTCTTCTTCACCTATTGCGTCCATTTGCAAGCTTAATGTACATTAATCCCATCGCACGTATCAGTCGATTATATCAATCTAGGTGAAGCAGTCCATTCTCATTAGTCACGCGACAAACCCTCTTTTAGTCACACGACTCAGGCCACACGGGCTCGAGTAGTTACAGGCTCCCAGTCCTGAGCGAAACTGGTTTCTCCCTACGACAGGTGGACGCCAGCTACTGACTGACATGACACCTACAAAACGGCCCAAGTGGCCCAAGACTGAGCCGCATACCTGCTGGAAATAGCGTGAGGTGGTCACCCTGTCCACCACTTGTAAGAAGCGCTTGCCCACGCTGGGCCCGGGTTGACTAGCAGCGGCACCTGGAGTGGCGGACGTGGTACTGCCACTGTAACAGTGACGGTGTACTGTCACGACACAGACTGGTCAGGGAAGGCGGTGGGAACTGCACTTCCACCGTGACAGTGACGGTGTACTGTCACGACACAGACTGGTCAGGGGAGGCGATGGGGGCCACACTGCCACTATAACAGTGACGGTGTACTGTCACGACACAGACTGGTCAGGGGAGGCGATGGGGGCCGCACTGCCACTGTAACAGTGACGGTGTACTGTCACGACACAGACTGGTCAGGGAAGGCGGTGGGAACTGCACTTCCACCGTGACAGTGACGGTGTACTGTCACGACACAGACTGGTCAGGGGAGGCGGTGGGGGCTGCACTGCCACCGTGACAGTGACGGTGTACTGTCACGACACAGACTGGTCAGGGGAGGCGATGGGGGCCGCACTGCCACTGTAACAGTGACGGTGTACTGTCACGACACAGACTGGTCAGGGGAGGCGGTGGGGGCTGCACTGCCACCGTGACAGTGACGGTGTACTGTCACGACACAGACTGGTCAGGGGAGGCGGTGGGGGCTGCACTGCCACCGTGACAGTGACGGTGTACTGTCACGACACAGACTGGTCAGGGGAGGCGGTGGGGGCTGCACTGCCACTGTAACAGTGACGGTGTACTGTCACGACACAGACTGGTCAGGGGAGGCGATGGGGGCCGCACTGCCACTGTAACAGTGACGGTGTACTGTCACGACACAGACTGGTCAGGGAGGCGGTGGGGGCCGCACTGCCACTGTAACAGTGACGGTGTACTGTCACGACACAGACTGGTCAGGGGAGGCGGTGGGGGCCGCACTGCCACTGTAACAGTGACGGTGTACTGTCACGACACAGACTGGTCAGGGGAGGCGATGGGGGCCGCACTGCCACTGTAACAGTGACGGTGTACTGTCACGACACAGACTGGTCAGGGGAGGCGATGGGGGCCGCACTGCCACTGTAACAGTGACGGTGTACTGTCACGACACAGACTGGTCAGGGGAGGCGGTGGGGGCTGCACTTCCACCGTGACAGTGACGGTGTACTGTCACGACACAGACTGGTCAGGGGGCGATGGGGCCCGCACTGCCACTGTAACAGTGACGGTGTACTGTCACGACACAGACTGGTCAGGGAAGGCGGTGGGAACTGCACTTCCACCGTGACAGTGACGGTGTACTGTCACGACACAGACTGGTCAGGGGAGGCGGTGGGGGCCGCACTGCCACTGTAACAGTGACGGTGTACTGTCACGACACAGACTGGTCAGGGGAGGCGGTGGGGGCCGCACTGCCACTGTAACAGTGACGGTGTACTGTCACGACACAGACTGGTCAGGGAAGGCGGTGGGGACTATACTTCCACTGTTAGTTTGTTATTTGGGCTTTAGGGCGCATCGACCATATTGATCATATAGCGCCAATAACAGTGTTCCTTTCTACCTAGGTTTCAGGTTCCGGCCAGGTGTACCTCCAAGTGTAGGGAGAATTCACCATGCCCAAACCAGTGCAGTGTCTTTACCTCCCTGGATAGATGACAGCAAATCGTATTTGTGAGAGAATCCCGAATAGTCTGTGGAGTCCACACTGCCACTCTAACAGTGACGGTGTACTGTCACGACACAGACCGGTCAGGGGAGTCGGCGGAAGCAGTCAGGGCCGCACTTCCACTGGGAACAGTGTGGCAGTAAACTGTCACAACAGGGGCCGGCCAGGGAAGATGGCACAGAAAACCTTACCGCACAGTGTCACCCAGTCCCAGGACAAGGCAACAGCCGAGGCGATCTGCAGAGGTGGGCAGAAGGACGGCGACAGTAGACAGCGTATTCACCTGTCGGAGTTGACAGGCGGTGGACCGTCCTGGTCGTCCTCGTCGCTGGACGAGTCTACACTCGCCACTTCGTCGTCACGGTCGAACTGGTAGGTGGCGCAGCTAGAACACAGTCAAGGTCCGTCGCCAACACTATCAACGCCTCCAGTATCGATACCACCGTCACCAGCATAAAGCGCCTATGGTGGCGCTGGACGAGCGGGATAAGTGTCAAAAGCGCAGCGAAGTCGAATATCCGTGTCCATCAGTCACAGGAGCATTACCGCGAGTGATTATATCGCCACGGTCCTTGAAGCATGTACGTAAACTGGAAACACAAACTGAAACGAACATCTTTGTCCGCTGCTCTTTCCTATATGGGATCCGGCGAACACATTCAGACTTCAACTTCTCTTACGTCGCCAGCTTGATGCACGACACACTAGCGACTCCTTTGTAGTTGTTGCAGTAATGCTCTGGAAGCGTCCCAACATTCGTGGTATGCGTGTGTGCCTGCTGGGCTGTAGTGTGAGCGCACTACAACGCAAACAACACGTCACGCTACCTAGCTTAGGTATGAACTCGTGGTTGTGATTTTTGTTATCCTTACTTTATGTGTCATATATATTTGTCCTTGTGGTGTGCATTTCAATGAATGGGCTTACATCAATAAACCACTAGTACTAATATGCAGAGCCAAAGTGATTGTCGGATGCAATACACTCACGCAACCGCATTACTGAAGAAGAAATAAAAACCGTCATCCTCCCTCGTCGGGTCACGAACCAAGACTGCCCAATTGTCACCTGGGACGAATGACAAGTGTCGGCTGCAGTACGAGGTGCATGGGAAGCTGCCTGCGCTTGGGAATGTCACCGCAAACCTCTTCCTTTGAGCAAAGATTGAGAGTACTTCAGGAGAGATATTGTGATGAAACTTGGTAAATGTGAAACCGAAGAGCAGATCCGGCTCCGAATGAGAACATACGAACTCGAAATGTTGTGCTATACCGCAAAATACCGCTTAAAGTGTCCGCGGGCGGAAATACCACCGCCAACCTCTTTCACTGAGCAAAGGCTAAGAGCGCATGATGAAGAAAATTGTTCCCATTGGTCAAAATTGAAGCTAAAAGAGCACATCAATAAGAAAGTAGAACGCGAGACGCTGTAAGAAAGACGGTACTAAGGCATCAAAAGCGTGACGTTCGGGTCTGGCAAGTTCCGACCGATGAGATAAGCATTTGTATCACATCCACGCGAGTAGAGTGACTTGTTCTTCGCCCTCGTTCGTAACCATTACCACCATCGTCACCACTGGCGGATCCAGGATTTGGCCAGGGGCATCCATAAATTGTGGTACCCACTGGACTTTGGTACCCCTACCATGAAGTTTGTTGACCGGGGGGGGGGGAAGGTGTGCTCAGAAAATGTCTAGGCTGTATTACAGGTAGCATCGTACCATAGCTCGTGTTCGTCATCGTGGGATTCGTGGCGTCGAGAGTTTGCAGCGCATTTTTCTTTTTGTAATCCAAACCGCTTGCGGAGGATTAACCTTGTTAACGTGATACCGGTGGCGAAGCGAGGACTTCGCCGAGGGTCCAACACAAAGTTTCGGTGCCCTTTGGACCTTAGTACCCCTTCTCTCGCTGAGAGAAGGGACCGGGTCTGAGGTCTGAGTCCGAGTCTAAGTCATTTTGGATATTGGAGCGTAACGAGCAGCATGGTATATTTAGGCCCTCATTCGACAGACAGGGCCCCAGTCCTGTGTCAACGAAGATGGCTCGTGGACCGACGGAAATGGCACCTGCCGACCAGAGAGGATGCGGGGCCATTTGAGGGGTTCAAACCTTTATGAAGGGCCCCTGAGCCGTCAGAGGGGTGATGCAGATATGAAAGGCCCTGGACTGACGGAGGGGGCCCCGGCAAGCAAAGAGGTCCCGAAGCCAACGGTGAGGGCTCCCGACTAGTTAAGGGGGTCATATTACTCAAAGGGGGCCAGTCTACCAGGGGTCCTTTACGTCGTATGTTCGTGGAAACACTGTCGACTCGGATATCCTCTTCATCGGCCCGGGACTATCTCCATCAGCCCAGGGCCCCTATCGTCGGCCCAGGGGCACCTCACGTCGACTCAGGGGACCTTCATTCGTCGGCACTGGGGCCCTCTACAGTCACCCGAATGCCCCCTGAAGCAACACACATATTGTGTGCTTCGTCACGGCCTATGCTAAAACAACATGTTCAATGACCCCCTTGGACCCCGGGGCCCCGGGGGGGGGGCATGCCGCCATGGCTTCCCTGGACCCGCCACTGGTGGTCAATAGTTGCTGGCTGCCAAAGGCGTTGATGCAGGCCAGGCTTTGCATTTATGTATCTTTCAGTGATCAGCTGGCTTCAAGGCGGCAGCCGCGAGAACGCAGGTAAATATGAATATAAGATCGACAAAAAGTTTCAGCGAGCACCTGACAACTACGCCGACTGGCAGGAGTCGGTGACAGACGTCTGCCAGAACCTACATCGCGGTAACATTAGCGCCGTGCCGTGTATGGGTGATATTTTACTGTGTAGCATCCCAAAGCAAATGTATTTTCGTTCTAATGAGAAAAACCATGGCACCTATGAACATTATGCATCCTAACAGCAAAGCAGCTCGGTTGTCTCAATCTGTAAATCCCGGTTGTCTCAATCCAACGCCGATCGAAATGCAACACAATTTTGATTATGAAGATATTTATTTATAACCACGTTAGTATGCAAATTTCTTGCCTTTTGGATAGCAAATAAGACCAAACTGAGTATTATTTTCAATACATATCCCGCTTTATCAGCCACCAAACACCACATATGGGTAATACAACGAGTAAAAACAGAAAAGAAACCCAACAGAAAATACACCAATGAATAAACAAAGTTGCGAAAACGTTTCGGGGCGGCTAATGCAGTGCTATTAATTGCTGTTCGAATCGTTGCAAATCGGTGTAGTAATTCGCGAGTTACACTTGTGGAATAACCTACCCCTGCCCGACAGGGCACAGGTTTACACTACTGTTGTACAATAGAGATTCGGAAAACATGGGTACAGCATTGCATTCGGCAACTTGTAATTCCCCTTCGGCAGTGCCCGCTTTCCCACCCCTACTATTTTTCGGGAATAATTTTTAACTCAACACCCCAGCCAAGAAGAGGTTTGGGAGTCTAACCCAGGTCTCAGACAGTGGAGACCTAAGTGGAGGCTTGAGACTTGACTCGGACAGTGGAGACCTAAGTGGAGGCTTGAGACTTGACTCAGACAGTGGAGACTTAAGTGGAGGCTCGAGACTTGACTCGGACAGTGGAGACCTAAGTGGAGGCTCGAGACTTGACTCAGACAGTGGAGACAGAGGCTTTGGGGTCTCAGACGGTGGAGACTCAGCACGACAGTCTTGTTCTGTGCACCGGCCCTGTGTGACGGTTCTGTGTTGTGTACCGGCCCTGTGTGACTGTTCTGTGTTGTGTACCGGCCATGTGTGACGGTTCTGTGTTGTGTACCGGCCCTGTGTGACTGTTCTGTGTTGTGTACCGGCCCTGTGTGACGGTTGTGTTGTGTACCGGCCCTGTGTGACGGTTGTGTTGTGTACCGGCCATGTGTGACTGTCCTGTGTTGTGCACCAGCCCTGTGTGACGGTCCTGTGTTGTGTACCGGCCATGAGTGACGGTCCAGTGTTGTGTACCCGCCCTGTGTGACGGTCCTGTGTTGTGTACCGGCCCTGTGTGACGGTCTTGTGTTGTGTACCGGCCCTGTGTGACGGTCCTGTGCTGTGTGCTGGCCCTGTGTGACGGTCCTGTGCTGCTTATCGGCTCTGTGTGACGGCGTTATATTGTGTGCCGGCCCGGTGTGACGGTCCTGTGCTGCCTACCGGTTCTGTGTGACGGTCCTGTGTTGTGTACCGGCCCTGTGTGACGGTCCTGTGTTGTGTACCGGCCCTGTGTGACGGTTCTGTGTTGTGTACCGGCCCTGTGTGACGGTTCTGTGTTGTGTACCGGCCCTGTGTTACGGTTCTGTGTTGTGTACCGGCCACGTGTGACTGTCCGTGTTGTGTACCGGCCATGAGTGACGGTCCAGTGTTGTGTACCTGCCCTGTGTGACGGTCCTGTGTTGTGTACCGGCCCTGTGTGACGGTCCTGTGTTGTGCACCAGCCCTGTGTGACGGTCCTGTGTTGTGTACCGGCCCTGTGTGACGGTCCAGTGTTGTGTACCGGCCCTGTGTGACGGTCCTGTGTTGTGTGCCGGCCCTGTGTGACGGTCTTATTATGTGCACCGGCCATGTGTGACGGTCCTGTGTTGTGTACCCGCCCTGTGTGACGGTCCTGTGTTGTGTACCGGCCCTGTGTGACGGTCCTGTGCTGTGTACCGGTCCTGTGTGACGGTGTTATTGTGTACCCGCCATGTGTGACGGTCCTGTTCTGTGTACCGGCCCTGTGTGGCGGTGTTGTGTTGTGTACCGGCCCTGTGTGACGGTGTTGTGTTGTGTACCGGCTCTGTGTGACGGCGTCCTGTGCTGTAAGTACCAGCTCTGTGTGACGGTCCTGTGCTGTGTACCGGCCCTGTGTGACGGTCCTGTGCTGTGTACCGGCCCTGTGTGACGGTGTTGTGTTGTGTACCGGCCCTGTGTGACGGTGTTGTGTTGTGTACCGGCCCTGTGTGACGGTGTTGTGTTGTGTACCGGCCCTGTGTGAAGGTCCTGTGCTGTGTACCGGGCCCTGTGTGACGGTCCTGTGCTGTGTACCCGCCCTGTGTGACGGTCCTGTGCTGTGTACCGGCTCTGTGTGACGGTCCTGTGCTGTGCACCCGCCCTGTGTGACGGTCCTGTGCTGTGTACTCGCCCTGTGTGACGGTCCTGTGCTGTGTACCGGCCCTGTGTGACGGTGTTGTGTTGTGTACCGGCCCTGTGTGACGGTGTTGTGTTGTGTACCGGCCCTGTGTAACGGTCCTGTGCTGTGTACTCGACCTGTGTGACGGTCCTTTGCTGTGTACTCGACCTGTGTGACGGTCCTGTGCTGTGTACCGGCCCTGTGTGACGGTGTTGTGTTGTGTACCGGCCCTGTGTGACGGTCCTGTGCTGTGTACCGGCCCTGTGTGACGGTGTTGTGTTGTGTACCGGCCCTATAAGACAATGATGTGTTGTGTACCGGCCATGTGTGACGGTCCTGTGCTGTGTACCGGCCCTGTGTGACGGTGTTGTGTTGTGTACCGGCCCTATAAGGCAATGATGTGCTGTGTACCGGCCCCACTCACCTGGGTGACCGTTCAGCAGCCAGGCTGGACGTCTCAGACGGAGCCGACTGGTCATGGGGCCCGCCGCTGTCAGACGGCGGCGACAGAGTCGAATCGTTCCGGTCCCGCTCCCGGTCCCGCTCCATCTGTCGGTACAGCACTGATATTCAGTCACATCGCAGAACAGCTCAGTCTGTCCCTATAGAACTGACTGATCCACAACGCACCACAGCATAGCACAGCATACCACAGCACAACACAACACAGCAAGGCACGGCTCAGTTTGTCGGTACAACACTGATACGCAGTAACAAAACGGCACAACGCATCACATCACAGTACAGTACAGTATAGCACAGCACAGCACCATTTGTCCGAACAGAACCTTACACACTCGGTCACAGAATATAACAGCACAGCACAGAACACAGTACAGCATGGCACGGCTTCGTCTGCCCGCACAGTGGTGACACTGAGTCACAGCACATCACAGCATACAACAGCTCCGTCTGTTGGTACAGCATTGATACCGAGTCACAGGACAGCACAGAACAGAACACAGTTGCACAGCACAGCTCGATTTTTCCGTACATAACTGAGTCACAGTGTATCACAACACATCACACAAAAACACAGTACAGCATGGTACGAATCCGTCTGCCCATACAGCACTGATACTGAGTCACAGCACAGCACAAGACCGCAGTGATAAATTATTCGCGAAATGGGGTGGAATATACCACTTACTCAACACTGAATCGACATTCCTCCCAAAGAAATATCAACATCGTGCTTCTTGATGCGTGTTTGTGAAGTTTTCATGCCTCATTTTTTTGTATTTATCCCATTTACAAGTATCATACTTTTGCTCACCATAACGGACCCAGGATCGTGATAACGAACACCCCTAACATGATTCCAGATGAAGGGATTACCTATGATGTGCTTTGTTATAAAATGCCAGTTGCTAATAAAATGCTAGCATAGGTGTTTGTATCGTTATCGTTGATATCGGTATAACCAAATTAGGTACCTTTCAAACATGCAAAATGGGAACAGTCAAATGTATGCAATTGTCTCAAAACTGGGTTTGGAGGACTTCACAAGATTCAAAATAACATTACTTCCATGGCGATTTCGACATCCTGCTGCACTCGTTTCGACATCTCACACCTAACGAGAAATCAATATTTTAACACCGCAACACCGCACACAACAACACAGCACAGCAACAAGGAAGCATACAATAATTGCACTCGTTTTAAAGACACAGCTTAGTGCCACACCGCCACTGCCACAGCTCAGTCATGTGATTAAAAAAGACTCCAACTGGAAAACATCAGCACAGGCGGTTTCAAAGGTAGGTAGCATCAATTCTGATAACTCACACACCGGCTTCGAAAGAAAGCTGGCAATAAAATAAACATGAACTTGAAGACATCAAGCTTGTGATAACCCTTGCAAGCATGACACACAAGGCCCTTCCAGCACGTGTAAGATGAGCATGGTATACAGCAGGGGCATAGCTTTATGCCTTTGTGGATGCACATGCACCAATAAACAAAATACGGGTGCTGTATAGCCAGTGCAGTCGAGGCACCCCAAACCCCTAATAACTAACAATTAACCAAATTTATGTGCTCACAAGCATGCTTGTGAAGCCAACAGTGTACAAGGGAATTGCGGAGCGCACCCCCTCCCCAGTTCAACAGCATTGTTTGACATCTTGATTATCCCACTTCCTGAGAAGTTCTAGGTCATGGCCAAATATATAATGTGCACCCACCAGAATTTGGAAAAATGATACCCCTGGCACATAGTGCACAGCGTCTGTTGTTGACACCGACATGTCGGGATGTCCTGATATCGATCACGCACGAGGCAGTCTTAGCCGACAGCCAAACACATAGCATTGGCATTAGTCCAGCGTATCCGAACCCGCAGAGTGCACAGGCCAGCCCTGCTTGGCCACAAGATGCCGGCGCCCACTGACCTTGGCCAGCTTCATGAGGTTGACCTTGGTACGCAGGGTCATGCAGGCGCCACCCTCGTACAGCACCGACATGTCGGTCCAAAGGCCACGCTGGTCACTGCGGGGAGCCGCCACCGACACGATGCGCGGCGCCGCCGACCCCAGGTCACACGAGGTCACCACCAGCTCCCCGATGAAGAACGGCAGCTGGCGACATGGTCACAACATCGCAGCGTCAGTCTCAGTATCGCCCGAGCACAATATTGCCCGACGCACAATACATTGTCGTCAAACCAGATAACACATTCAGTCAGTTCCGGTGTTGATATAAGTCTCAACACGTCATCAGAGGCAGCTACTACCGAAGGATGAACACTGCTTGCGACAAGACGCGGAAACGTATCAACAGTTTGATAGAAACACAGACAACACCAACGTCTCAGCTGAAGCAGACATCCTTGTTGTTATTGTTGTTATTGGGGTTTAGGGGCGCATCAACTGCCTAGGTGCAGGCATCCTTGCCTGAAGTTGCTAACAATCACGTCACCCTCCCCCACCTCCCAGTTAATTCTACAACCGGACATATCTCATCCTGGCCTCCGCCTCCAGCTCGCCCACCTTCAGTTTGGAGAGCTTTCTCTGGACTCGGCTCTGTACCAGTTCAGCCCACTTCTGACTGCCGAATACGTCAAACGCCAGCCGGCCAACCAGCGCGTTGAACCACATGACGTGCCCGGTGGTGGGCAGGGCGTCAGCCGGAGAGGACGGCCGAGAGTCGCAGTTGTCCTGCGGTGTCTGAGAACGCAAACTCATGGTAAATGCGACAATACGAGTTGTTTCGCAAATCATGTGGAAGTCACACATCATCGCCAATTGTGAACAGTCGGATACACTTCAGATTAAGTAGAACATGCTTCAGCTAGGATAACACTGACAGTGCAATTGCCTGCGTTTCTTGAGTGCAATCACACGATTGAAGTTAATGTTCCTTGGTGCAGCATCAAGCTCAATTGCCTGTGTTTCTTGGGTGTAATCACACGATTGAGGTTGATATTCTTTGATGTAACATCAAGCTCAATTGACCTTGATATGTTCCCAAGTGGAACATATTGTCATTTAGTGGAACGAGATTGTGTCATATGATGTGCATTGATTGGAAATTAGGTTTGCTAACTAAACGCAGTGTCAATTAAAATAAAACTGATGCCACAATTGCAATTACCTAAATCGACAAAGTGCCGTATAGCGCGTGATTTGATGAGACAGGGCTGGCTTCAAATTGAACCGCATTATTTTAATTGCGAGCTAAATGTACCGCTAAAATTCCCTTGTGGCTACCCTGCACCAACATCCATCCAATGGCCACATTCCGTACAGCATCAAAACCAGGGGAAACGATCACCACACAGTTGCAGCCAACCCATCGCGTGGGTTGGCTGCATATTGGTGAAGCTAGTCCAGATGAACCAAGCCTCCAACCCACAGCCCATCCACTCACAGCGGTCATTAGTTTCGACATGTAATAGTCGAAGTCGAGCTTGGGCGTCAGTTGGACGGGGGCGGCCATGTTGGGCGAGACGTCTGACTCCGGTTCCGGGTCGGCGGCAGCCGCAGCCGCAGCCGCAGCCGCAGCCGCCGGTGGCTCGGCCACAGCAGAGGCCTGCTGCAGCTGACGGAACCTGACACCGCCAGTGTCGTCACCAGACAGCGACGACCTCCGACAGTACGGCTACTGACAGTGGCACCTCCGGACAGCAACGACCCCCGACAGTACGGCTACTGACAGTGGCACCTCCGGACAACGGCGTCACCAGACAGCAACGACCCCCGACAGTACGGCTACTGACAGTGGCACCTCCGGACAACGGCGTCACCAGACAGCAACGACCCCCGACAGTACGGCTACTGACAGTGGCACCTCCGGACAAGGCGTCACCGGACAGCAACGACCCCCGAACAGTACGGCTACTGACAGGGGCACCTCCGGACAGCAACGACCCCCGACAGTACGGCTACTGACAGTGGCACCTCCGGACAACGGCGTCACCAGACAGCAACGACCCCCGACAGTACGGCTACTGACAGTGGCACCTCCGGACAACGGCGTCACCAGACAGCAACGACCCCAGACAGTACGGCTACTGACAGTGGCACCTCCGGACAAGGCGTCACCAGACAGCAACGACCCCCGAACAGTACGGCTACTGACAGTGGCACCTCCGGACAACGGCGTCACCGGACAATAACGTGACCGGACAAATGTGACTGGACAATAACACCTTTTGACAATGAGATATCCGGACAGCGAAGTCGCCGGACAAGAACACCTATAGACAATGGCATGGCTGAACAGCTATTTGGACGTGACGGACACCTACCCGAGCAATGACGTCACTTGAGTTACCACAACATCCTTACACCTCCACTAAGGGGCTTCCCTTCTTAGTGACATTATGCAATCTGGCGGCGTCTGACGAAGGCGGGAAGACAGCACCCAAGCATAGAGTAACTTACTTTCACATCAACATAGGTACGCCGATGTTACCATCGGAATCTCTCACGCCAACCCCTGGTGGCGAAGCACAACTCACTCCATGCCAGACTTAACACACCAACACTTACCACTCCTGTTTACCGCGGTCCGTTCTGGCAAACAGCGTCAGCGTCTGTTCCGCTTCCGGGGGCGCCGCTCCGTCCAGCCCCACCGCCTCCTCCTCCGCCTCGGACCCTCCGTCTGACCACACAAACACGGCCGATCAGTGAATGGCAGCACCCCCGGCGACCTTTCAAATTCCGTCTCAGTCTCCCACAGACGGAAACCGCCTCAGGGCATCTCCCACACGTCATGACCGGCTCGAAAAAACATGTTCAGACGATGACCGTTTAAGAGGATCTTCCTCAACCATGGCCGTCTTAGGAGATCTCTCACACAACATAACCATTTCGAAGAATCTTCTCAGACCATAACCGTCTTGCAGTATCTCCCCCAGATGGTCATCGTTTCAGAGGAGATCTCCAATCTATGCTCGTTGCAGAGTAATTTCCCAAGACTACGACCGCCTAAAACATCATCATATGGTAATCGTCTTGGTGAATATCTTCTTCCCCTCACATCAAGAGCATCCGCTCCTCGACAGACGACTTACCTCTCCAGTCTCGCAGGTATCACCCATCCCCGACAGACGGCTGACCTCTTCTGTCTCAAGAGTATCGCCCTCCCGGACAGAGGGTTTCTCCCTCTCCATTCTGTCTCACGAACATCATCCCCGGCAGACGGCTGACCTCTCCTATCTCAGAGTACCACTCCCCTCCCCGACAGACGGCTGACCTCTCCTATCTCAGAGTATCACCCCCTTCCCCCGACAGACGGCTGACCTCTCCTATCTCACGAGCATCACCCCATTGCCGACAGACGGCTGACCCCTTCTGTCTTATGAACACCATCCCCGACAGATGCCTGATCTCTCCTATCTCACGAGTATCACCCCTCCCCGACAGACGGCTAACCTCTCCTGTCTCACGAACATCACCCCCTCCACGACGAACGGCTAACCCCTTGTCTTACGAACACCATCACCCACAGACGACTGATCTCTGTTATCTCATAGTACAACCCCCTCCCGACAGACGGCTGATGTCTCCTGTTTCTCGAACATCACCCCTCCCCGACAGACGACTGACCCCCTCTGTCTTACGAACACCATCCCCGACAGACGGCTGACCTCTCCTGTCTCACGAGCATCACCCCCTCTCCACATACGGCTGACCGCTCACTACTGGTGTGGCCACGAAAATCACCCCGCCCCCTCCTCACACACGGCTGACGGCTCACTACTGATGTGGCCACGAGCATCACCCCGTCCCCTCCGCACATACGTCTGACCGCTCACCACTGGTGTGGCAACAAGCATCATCCCGCCCCCTCCCCACACGCGGCTGACCGCTCACCACTGATATGGCCACGAGCATCACCCCGCCCCCTCCTCACACACGGCTGACGGCTCACCACTGATGTGGCCACGCGCATCACCACGCCCCCTCCCCACACACGGCTGACGGCTCACCAGTGGTGTGGCCACGAGCATCACCACGCCCCCTCCCCACACACGGCTGACCGCTCACCACTGATGTGGCCACGAGCATCACCCCGCCCCCTCCCCACACACGGATGACGGCTCACCAGTGGTGTGGCCACGAGCATCATCATGCCCCCCCTCCCCACACGCGGCTGACGGCTCACCACTGATGTGGCCACGCGCATCACCACGCCCCCTCCCCACACGCGGCTGACCGCTCACCACTGATGTGGCCACGAGCATCACCCCGCCCCCTCCCCACACACGGCTGACCGCTCACCACTGATGTGGCCACGATCATCACCACGCCCCCTCCCCACACACGGCTGACGGCTCACCACTGATGTGGCCACGAGCATCACCCCGCCCCCTCCCCACACACGGCTGACGGCTCACCACTGATGTGGCCACGAGCATCACCCCCCCCCCCCTCCCCACACGCGGCTGACCGCTCACCACTGATGTGGCCACGAGCATCACCCCGCCCCATCCCCACACGCGGCTGACCGCTCACCACTGATGTGACCACGAGCAGCCGCCGGCCGCAGTGGGCCGGACTCCAGCGCCATGGAGCGGGTGACACGTCGGCAGTTGTCCAGTCGGATACAGAGCGGGTACCGCCGGCTCCACCGTCTGCCGGACACGGACGGCTCGTCACAGTCGGTGTCCGGTGCGCTCACCGACAACCCGCCACTAAAGCTACACACCTGTTGGCTGTATTTGCTCAGTGAAGATGTTCAGTTCACCACAGCTCTAACCTAATCAGATGCTATGTCGTCATCATCGACATACCGTCGCTTCACTTTACCTGATCTGGTGCGGAGGTGACTTAACGTGATCCGACGTGATATGTGGTGACGACCTGCCACGACCTGCGTTGGTGTGGTGACCTACTGTGATGCTGTGACCCGACCTGACTCAATGTGTTGGTGATCTGACCCGGCGTGGCCTGACGCGGTGTGATCTGACCTGGTGTGGTGCAGTCCTGGCGGCGCCAGTTCCACTTGACAGCCGGCCACATCGTAGATACGCTGTTGCACAAACGGCAGGCTCGGCAGGTTTTCATCACACTGGGCCCGCCTCGAAACGTACCCTGTGGCACAGTAGCGACTCACGTCACCTCCCGCAAGCCTGACGACACATCAACTCTCCCCCAGGAGAGCACTCCGATCATTCCTTGCCTTTTGCCAACCTACATCGATTTAAATAAAGCAGGATCATGAAGTGAGGAATATTGCAGGCTACGGGGTTTTGGACCACATGCTCGGAACAAATCTCAAGTCAGGGCTATTAAGTGCCTGCTAGGTATTCTGAACCTAAAATGCATTGTGGGACCTTTCATCAAAGAAAAGGCCTACACCAGCGCTACGATGAAAGGAGAGGGAAAGGGAAGGATGGCATAGCAGCCTCACCCATACTATCTGAATCGGGAAAACGTCATCACAACCGTGCGCTTGGAGCTGTAAATAGCCATGGTATATGGGTCACATTGGTGCTTTTATTATAACCGGTGGTGTAGCCACCACAGAACTGGCCATGGGCCATGGCACTCACAAGTGCCCAACATCAGATGATACACAAATCAGCATGTTCGATGCCTCTGTGAGGTGACAAGTGTCTACAGACACCCGGATCCGCCTGGCCGCCGTGAACTATGACGGTCTGACCTTTGGGGTGAGAGATGCGCAGCATGCTGCCCTCGAGTCGGACGAAGCGCGCCTGGGTGGGCTGGTGCTGGTCCGGCGCGTAGGGCCCGGCCAGCAGCTCGTGCATCCAGCCCTGCCCGGTAGCCAGATCCAGAGGTCACCACAGCCGCCACCGAGTGGCAGTGTCACCGAGTGCCGGCGTCACAGAACCGAGCACAGGCCCGACAGACACGGCCCAGACAAACATGGCCACTGGGACATCCATACGCACGCACAGACGACCGGGGTTGGATTTGTACTGAGTAATGCTGGATGTGGAGAGGAAAATGTTTAGCTAATCGAATACGGAGGGGACATTTTTATTGAAGACGGTGACATCAGAATCTTAGTTTGCACGTCCCAGGGAACCTTGCACCTTTATCACACGGCAGTTCATTGTGAAACAACCCCATGCAACCTCAAAATGCGAGAAAAAAACGAGGGCAAGTTTCTGGAGGATAATGTTCTGGATGCAAGAAAAGTCAAGAAACCGCGTATTTTTTTCGACCCTCAGACAACAGCATTCCGATCATTACCGCCGGCCTGTGGTCGGTGGATCGAGACTACTTACTTAACTAATTAGTTATTTGGGCCTTAGGGCGCATTGACTCTTGCTCGGATCGCTGAAGTGGTAGGACAAGAATCCCACTGAGCATTCGAATAGGGTGCGGAAGAATTTCTGTTAGTTAGTTAGTTATTTGGGTTTTAGGGCGCATCAACTGCATTGGTTATACAGCGCCCATGCATAATTTATGTTATGCTTGTATTAATTAACTTGAGGTCGAATGGCACTGCGACAAGATGTTGGCGGCTTCCCGTACTGAGTCTCATCACGACACCGGCTGGCGCATATCACCACCACCGACATAATGTGTGTGTAGGGGCACGGGTGATATCCAGAGACTACTTCTTGGATCATTCAGTCTAGTTCACACAGCAATCGGCAGCCCAGATTCTGACGACATATGGTTTAGGTTGTGATACTTGTGATGGACATAAAACCCAAGGACAATGCAGTTAAAGCTCTGGGTCAAACAACATGAGCACCCAGCCCGCCACCAGTCTCCGAAGAAACACGTACGTACCTGTTTGGGTCAGTACAATTTTTCGCCTCTATGTCCACGAGAAGTTGTAGTGCATAAAAGTGCAATCAAAATAGAAAATGGCGTGAATTGCCGACATGAATTCGAACCGGTCAAAAGCACATACTAAAACTGCACTGACACAAACGGGTGTATGCGTTTTCCTTCGTTGAGACGAGCGTACTATCGGTGCCATAGACCGCCAGTGACCGTACATGTGGCTGTCCAGCGTGTGTCCCGGCGACAGTGCCCCAACCTCAGTGGCATGCAACATATTTTTGGTAGAGTGGAGGATAGCATGCGAAGGCGTCAAAGCCCCTGATGACGTCGGAACATTTGTGCAATAAGAAGTGCAAGCAAGTTTATTTTGGCTGATGAATATGCTGGCAAGATTTTGATGTGACTGCTGCTTGGAGTCGAGCATAGTAAACACACTAACAGTTATTACAAAGTGTGTTGGGAAGTTCACAGCAATTAAGTGAAGAAATCAAAACTCTCTCTGCAGAAAGTCAAAACAGGTGTCTGATGCGTCGCATTCCATGTAAATTTCGGAATTCCGGGCCATTGTCCCACCTTGTGCATGAGGGCGGGCTCCTCCTCGTGGATGGCGGGCGGTAGGTGAGACAGCGAGGTGACCGCGGGCCCACGGTAGCGCGGCGACACCAGCTGGAACAGAGCGCTGGCCGCCAGCGCGGTCAGCAGGGCTCCCAGCAGCAGACCGGACACGAACGGCGGCAGCGGCGCGGCCAGTATCAGCGCCGCCAGCAGCACCACCCAGTGGCCAACCGACAGCCGCGGCAGCACCGACACCCAGCCGGCCGACCGTCCCGCCCGCCCACTGTCGACCGCCGCCTCCCGAGCCTCCACCGCCGGCGGCTGCGGCTGCGGCGGCGCCTGACCCTCAGCCGGCACCGGTGCTGGCTCCAGGATCTCCTCGGCAGCCTCTACGGCCTCCTCCACCGCCTCCTCGTCGATGTACTTGTCCTTCAGCGCCGACAGTGTGACGCTGTCCGGAGGCGGAGGCGGCGGCGGCGGCGGCGACGGCGACGCCGAGGTCGGCGGCCGGCCCACGTGCCTCTGCAGCCGCTCGTAGATCTTGGGTCGGATGCTGGCCAGCCGAAAGTCGCGCCGGGACGGCGACGGAGCGGCGACTGTCGGCTCGGCCGGCTCGGCCGGCTCGGCCGGCTCGGCCGGCTCGGCCGCCACCGGACTCGGCACGTTCACGAACGCCACGTCCGGACAGTCGGCCGGCGGCGGTGACGGCGACGGAGACGACGATGGCGAATCGCACACTGACTCCAGCACGTCCGCCTCGCTCAGCAGCGGCTCCGAGTCGTCCGGGGCCGCCGCCGCCGTCGGACGGCCAGAGCCGGATCGGTAGTCGCTGATCTTGTCTGCCAGTGGAGAGGCGGCGTCAGCACCTGACCAGCTGGTGTGGTCGTGTGTCTTGATGTTCGTGTATGTGTGCGTGCGTGCATGCATCCGTACGCTTGTGGGCAGTGATAAATTATTCGCGAAATAGGGTGGAACATACCACTTATAACACTGAATAGACATCCTTCCCAAAGGAGTATCGACATCGTGTTTTTTTTTGGTGCGTGTTGTGGAGTCTTCATTCTTCGTTTCTAACTGTATCCCGTTTACAAGTAGCATGCTTATGCTCATCATAACGAATCCAGGAGCGTGATAACGAACATCTCGTATCGTAATTCCAGGTGAAGGGATTACCTATGGTGTGCTCCGTTATACAATACCAGTTTATAGCACAGGTGTTGGCACCGTTATAGTTGAAATCTGTGTCACCAAATTAGGTACCTCTCAAAACACGCAAAGCGGGAACAGTGATTGTCGCGGTTGTCTCAAAACTCGGTTTGCAGGACTTGACAATTTTTAAAGAGCATTTCTATGGAGATTTCGACATCCTGCCATACTCGTTTCGACATCTCACACTTAACGAGAAATCATTATCTTAACACTGCTTGTGCGCGCGTGCTTAAATCAATGTGCATGTATGTCTAAAACCAGAGGGTGTCGGATGCGAGTGAGACGTATTAGTCGGTATTTGCGTCACGCTAACTACGTACGCAGCCTTTCATCCGAAAGATTACGAACTAACGTGGCCACCTTTGTTTCATTCTTTTTTGCATAAAAAAACTATAAGCAATCAAACACACCCTATGGAAGGCGATACTGCATACAATCGAACACCGCCGCAAAGCCAGGCGTATTGGAAGCATCCACTTGGTGACTTCACAGTCAGTGATGCTACCCCACTTACATGAAGCCATTTATACATGATGCAACACCTCGGCCACATTGCATGTCCCCGACTGGCAGCAGATGCCCAGCGGTCCCGTGGTCAGCGGTGTAATTGGACACTGATCAACGGGAGGGGCAGGGGTAAATATTTAACCACATTGCCCGGGTCTTCCATTTTGTACTACCTAGAGTTGGTTGGTTATTGGTTTTACGACACGTCGACCGTTGAGTCATGTAGCGTCGCCAATCTCTCACGCCGATTGGTCTCGAGCGAAGAGTAGCGACAGGTGAGACTCGAACCCACAACCTTTCGATTGTGAGACGAGCATCTCACCCCTAGACCACTCGTCCCCTACTACCTAGAGAACGTGGATTAAAGCGGTCTTGGCAAGGGAAGGAGGATGGCCCAACACCCTGCCCCAAAAGACTCCACTGTCAAAGTCGACCGACGTTGGGTTCTCCTGCTGGTGTAGTAGTTACGGCAGCAGTGCTGATGACGTTAACCCTCCACGTTCTGATGTCACCTGCTCTCCACAGCCCCGACGACTTCCATCCTCCACGGTCCCGACATCGTCCACCCCCCAGGATTTTGATGCCGCCCACCCCCACGCACCACGGTCCTGACACTACCCCTCCCCCACGATAATGGCGTTAGCTATCATTCGCGGTCCTGACGTCACCTACCCTCCACGGGACTGACGCCGCCCACCATGCATGGTCCTGACGTCACCTACCCTCCACGGGACTGACGCCGCCCACCATGCATGGTCCTGACGTCACCTACCCTCCACGGGACTGACGCTGCCCACCATGCATGGTCCTGACGTCACCTACCCTCCACGGCACTGACGCTGCCCACCATGCATGGTCCTGACGTCACCTACCCTCCACGGCACTGACGCTGCCCACCATGCATGGTCCGGACGTCACCTACCCTCCACGGCACTGACGCTGCCCACCATGCATGGTCCTGACGTCACCTACCCTCCACGGCACTGACGCTGCCCACCATGCATGGTCCTGACGTCACCTACCCTCCACGGGACTGACGCTGCCCACCATGCATGGTCCGGACGTCACCTAACATCCACGATTCCTACGTCAACTACCCTTCACGATCCTGACATCACCCACGCTCCACGGTTCTGACGTCACCTACCTTCCACGGCCCTGGCGTTGCCCACCCTCCACGATCGTGAAGTTACCTACCACACAGTCCTGACGGTACCGACCATCCGCGATCGTGACGCCACCTACCCTCCGCGGCCCTGACGTTGCCCACCTTCTGCGGCGCTGTCGTTACCTACCCTCCACGGTTTTGGTGATCTTGCCGCGCAGCTCCGACAGCCTGGACCAGGTGTCGCCCTCGGGCGCCGACCGGGCCTCGGCCACCTTCTCCAGGGAGACCGGCACGTCTACACTGGACGAGCGTGACTTGCCGAGACGCGACACCAGTTCTGTCGGACAGCACCAACTGATCACCACCAGGCACTAGTCATTCATGAACTGGTCGTCGTCCAGCCATCATCCAGTTATCATTTATTTCAAAGTTCATGCCCTCCCATCAATAGGTCTGTCGCACAACACCTGGTCTGGTCAGTAGCTTAATGATACAGACAATAGCCCGTATAACATATACACCTGGAGTCGTTCATAATGTAAAACATCTACTGTTCAGGGATTCAGGGGGGGGCGGATTCCGCCCCCCCTAAGATCTCGGCTCCTATTATTACGAAATTATATTCGCAATTTTCGCAATTCGAATATATTCGCAATATATTCGCAATTCGAAATTATATATGTATATATATATATATAAGGAAATTCGCTGGGTAGATGGGTACGGTAGTGAACTCTATTGTGTGTAAGTTTCATGACCTTTGGTCAATATCTTCAAGGTCAAATGAGGTCACATCACGTCAAATTTGTCTTGTTTTGCGTGACTTGGCTTGTTGTTCCAGCGATCCATTGTTATGGATCGCTGTGATTGTGTTTAAATGCTCCAAAATGGGCATCAATGATGTTTTGGACATTACTAATGATGCAATATAGATGCTAGACTCGGCATTTGACCTCAGGTCACTTATATAGCAGCAGTTTATCAGGTCAGTTACCTGTTCCAGTTACGGGAACCGGGCCGCCAGCCCGACTGCTCCGTCGGGCAGCTCGGCGCAATCGGCTTCGCGAAGAAAAGAGTGAAGTACATGAATCAAGTATGGAAACGCTTAAGTACACAATGACAAACAGTAGTTTCCAGGATGTGTAGGGAGTAACATGCAAAGCGACATCAATCGCATGACAGTCATTTGCATTTATGGCAACATTCCAGTTAACCAAGTTTGGTTCCATTAACCTGTCATGAATTTGACCTGACTTGACCTCGGTGACCTAACATGACCTTGAAACTATATAGCATAACAATATACATCAAACAAGTCGCTAGTGTTGCCAGGAACCCCTTTTGCCAATATACGGGAAGCGCATCAGCGCCGATTTTTGTGGTCTGGCGCTACGAAATGTTTCGACTTTAACGGCCCCTAACTCGAAAAATATTCGCCCGATTTCCGTTTTTCTTGCTTTAAATGACGCGCCGGACATTTCTAAACAGGTAGGCAAAAATGGCGTATATCGACCGGTAAAATCTGGAGTTATGTACTAAAAACCGGAGGGGTGGGCGGATTTCGCCCCCCCCCCCCCACCTCCAGTGCGCGTGACCTCAAACTTCCAATGCACATAATGGCTACTATCTGTCCTACTCTACATTAGCCTAACAATTTTCAATCTTTGCGATGACGAAAAAATAGCTATCCAATGGCAGTGGATTTGTAGCTCGTATATTAACACGCGCCCTTGATAGCCTCTGAAAATCACGCGCACTGGAGGGGGGGCGGATTCCCCCCCCCCTAAGATCTCGGCTCACATTAAAGCTAGAGCTACGAAACTTTCATGGTAGATGGGTACTGTGGTGAACTCTATTGTGTGCAAGTTGCATGATCTTAGGTCTATATCTCCAAGGTCAAATTAGGCCAAATATGTGAATTTTGCTTGTTTTGCGTGCCTTGGCTTGACAGTGCTATGGACCGCTGCGATTGTGTTTAAATGCTCCAAAATGGGCTTCCATGATGCTTTGAGCATGACTAATGATACAATAAAGATGATAGATGAGGCATTTGACATCAGGTAACTTATATATCAGCACTTTATAAAGGTTATTGAATGTATTTTCACCGCATTTCCTATGTGATGTATTTGAGGGAACATCACGCTTTGGGACATGTAAGGCAACAATAATGTGTATTGTCACAACAATAATGATAAGAACAATAATAACAATAACAATCATACTACTACTACTTCTACTACTACCACTACTTCTAATACGACTACTACTACTACTACTGCTGCTGCTACTACACTACTACTACTATGAAATAATGATACAAATATATCCTTACATATTTTAGTCTTTCTTGGACGGAGTTGTCTGTTTCATCTTCCCAAATCATGTCAGGAATAAGGCAAACTGTTGACAAATGTCATCAATGTATTTCCAGACAAAGCGCACATGCCCAGCACAAATGGTCATTGTGATCACCGCACAACATTGCGCATCTACTGGCTGCATGCAACGCTCATACACACCGTCGGATCGGTCGGATCATGCACACAGTCGGGCACCGCGCCACGGACAGTTCCACATCACTCCGAGTCGCCGTCTTGCTGGCAGTCATCGCAGCGCCGCACCGTGATCGAATGGCGATCGCACACGTACCCTCTGCACACGGTGCAGGCCGTTTGGCTTTTCTTCAGCTTGTTTTGCTGAGCCTTGTAGCCGACCACCTTCAGAGCTCCCACGCACACGTGACAGCGGCCTGGGGTCACCTGCTCGGTTGGCTCTGGCAGGGGCCTCTTCTGCTTTAGACACCGGTTCAGGGAGCACTCCAGAGCGGCCACAGTCCGTCGGTTATGTACTCCTGCCGCAGAGTACACTGCTGCCCTCTCCTTCATCTGCGGCCGGCACAGTCAGGCCCAGGTCGCGCAAGAACAGTCGCCGGCCACCCATGCGTGAGTTTGATCTCACCGAGTCTGGCACGTTGGTGCTGAGGACGTGGTAGACGTCCAGAGCGGCCACGTTCACCATGAAGAGGAAGACAGCCGTCGTACACCTCCTCGTCGGCACCCTGGTTGTGTACGCCTCCAGCATGGCATTGCACAGGTCGACAAAGCCTTTGGTTGCATTGTAGTGGAGGATCACCTTCGGCTTCCCCGTGTTGATGTCGATCCAGGCAGCGGTCTCGTGAAATGTTGAGGCTACCAGCACCACCTTGCCGGGCTTGGGGAAATATGGCACGAGTGTCACGCCCTCCCAGTAGCAGGCGATGGTGGAGCACGGCTGCCGGCCCTGGGTCGCCTTCACCTCCGCTGGAAGAAGCCGGCGATTGGCCTGGATGGTCCCCACCACCGACAGCTTGTCGAGCATCAGCTCCTCCGTGACGTCGAGAGACGTAAAGTAACGATCCATTGTCACATTACGTCCCGTCCCGCGAAGCTCCTGCGTCAGGTACTTCACAAGCTCCACCACAGACGCGAAGATGGAGTTTGGCGGCGCTTGCCGCGGGCTGGTCGGTTTCCCGGCGTATGGCCAGAGTTTCCAGATATACCGATACTCGGCATCGGCCACCGACAGGAACAGAACGCCACATTTGCCGGGCTTCGAGGGCATGTAGACCTTGAAGCCGGAGCGCCCCCGGAACCGAACGAGCGTCTCGTCCACGCAGACGCCGTATGACGGCTTCAGGTGGCGCCGCAGGTCTTCCTCAAACATGCCGAACACCTTGCGAAGCAGGCATAATTTGTCGGCTTCGCGTCTGACAGGTCGGGTTGTGATGTCAAACCGAAGGCAGCGCAGGAGCTTCATGTAGCGGCGGTGGCTCATTGTGGCTGAGAAGGGCGCCGGTGCACACACCCTGGAACAGGTCCTCAGCTGTGCTGTTTGCACCCACGCAGCCCCGCAGCAGCGAGAGGCCGACAAAAGCCATCAGCTCTGAACGCGTCACTGAAGCGTACATCTGGAGATGAGATGAGTCCGGATCCTTTGTGGTACTCTCATACTTTGCCTTCTCCAGCAGTTTTTCATTGGTGTATTTTAGAGTCAGGTCGATCACGCCGTCTTGAAAAAAACAGCATTCATGCTGCCATATCCCATGATACGGTTCTCGCCTCCCCGATGAGACCTGGCCTCTGGCGCGTCAGGTTCACTTCCAGCCTCCTGGAGCGCTGGGCAGGCGGCTGCAGTGACCACTCAGCCACTGTGTTGTTACGGCGGTCACGCACGCAGAAGGCGCCCAGATTTTGCTGAAGTGGGACGTACTCGCCTTCCTCCAGGGTACGCTTCGACTTTGTCAGCTCTTTCTACACGCACTGAACGCTGGGTGCCGGAACGGGCCGGTCCCGCAGTACGGAGGCGGCCACGGCTCCAGGGCTGGCCGCGCCGGTCGCATCAGCTGACGAGCCGGCTGACGGGCCGGCTGACGTGCCGGCGGCAGCGGCTGTAGACACAGAAGTGTTCTCGTCATCCGTATTGTCTTGGCCTGGAACGTACAGGGCATCTTCTTCTTGGCTGTCCGAGTCCGAGGGTGCTTCAAGTTCGTCTTCGTCGGAGTCGATCAGCGGGATGAGATGCGCTGCTTCAGCGGCGCTAAGCCGGCGGAGGGTACGGCGGGACATGATGAGCGCTCAGTTTTTCGTCCGACCTGTACAGGCTCAAACCAGAAAATGCTTCACGGCACACTTGTTTTCACAAACGCACAACTCCTATCGACACACGGTGGGGGAAAGCGATACAGGGTTGACCAAACCAAACACCATAGCTCTAGGGTCTGTTCCCGTGGCTCCACAAGAAGGAACTCAGTGGAGGCTAGTTGAGGCTCGTTGAGACAGGCCCACGGGAACGACCAGTGGAGCTTGGTGGAGAAATCAGCTGACAGCGGTGTGAATTCCGCGACAAAAAGGAAGCATTTGGCGCTGTATCATAAATTGGCCAAATTGCCTTTCAAATGTTTGTCCAGATGATCGCCCAATGTACATAGTATGCCTTGTTTTACAAAGTCCCAAATTTGTTTTTATTTCTAGCTATGTATGTGTCCTCAGAGACTGCGGGGAGCAAACGTCCTTTTCGCCTATGGGATGAACCAGGCAATCTCTCTTTCCTCTCGGTTGAGCATCGTCTCCCCCTGTTTTGCGGTTTAGCCTGCCTTCTTGACGTACAGCATATAATCTCGTGTCTGGACCCGCCGGGCTCCCTCGGCCCCGAGGCGTTTCTCTACCCGATGCTGACTTTTCCTCATCTCAACTTGCCCGACCTCGTCGATCGGGCTCGAGTATGATTTTAGTCGGCGCCAGGAGAACGGCGGTACTTCTGGGCACGGGAATTGCGGCGGATCCGGCCGGTAAGGTAACATCTTCCCTTAGGCCGAATGACGTATATCAAAGGCCTAAACAAACATGTTTGTGGTCTGCATCTGTTACTTCGATGATTGTTCATAGTTGTAGTAGTAATTTCATATTTCCTTTGCGAAGGATGATCCTGATATTCAGTTGATGCATGAAGATGAGATTCATATGATGGAGGACGTTGTTTACGCGCAGATATATGGCGCAAGTGCGCCGTGATTGAGCTCAACTGAAAAATCACGATTGGACCCTGCTTCTGGGCTGGTGGAGCTTTTGCTCCACTGGTGGAGGTTGGTGGAGGAAATATCTCCACCGGATTTGCGACGGGAACGACCAGTGGAGGTTTGTGGAGGTTAGTGGAGCCACGGGAACAGACCCATAGTCCTACAGCTATTATCGTGGTAGTGAAGGTCTTGTTGATTTTTGTGCCTGACTTCAAAGTGACGACCGAAGTCATTGATATGCTCGATACACCTTCCCAGAGCCCTCTCTGTTCAAACACCGCGAATCCTTCACGTCCCGCCGCAGTAATTGAGGAATATTTGAACAGCGACAAACAATAAGGTGCTGTGCAAACAGACCGATCGGCGTCTGCCCATCTCCCGCCCAAGTTACCAGAACCGGGCCACCCGCCCGACTGGCCGGCCGGCGACCATGCGCAATCGGCTTCATCAAGAAAGGGCTGAAATACATGAATGAAATGTGCAAACGCTTAGGTTCACAATGACAAAAACAGTAGTGTTCAGGATGTGTAGGGAGTAACATGCGAAATGGCATGAATCAATCAAATCAAATGACAGTCAATTGCGTTCATGACAATCTTCCAGTTGACCTAGTTTAGTTACATTGACCTGTCATGAACATGACCTGACTTGATCTCGGCGACCTTACATGACCTTGGAACTATATAGCATAGCAATATACATCAAACAAGTCGCTAGTATTGCCAAGATCACTTCCCTTTTGCCGATAAACGGGAAACGCATTAGCGCTGATTTTGTGGCCTGGCGCTGCGAAATGTTCTAACTTTGACAGCCTCTAGCGCGAAAAATATTCGGCCAATTTTAGTTTTTCTTACTTGAAACGACGTGCAGGACATTTTAAGGCACCTACACACAAAATGGCGTATATCGACCGGTACAATCGGGAGATATTTACGAAAAACCGGAGGGATGGGCGGATTTCGCCCCCCCCCCCTCTAGTGCGCGTGTTAAGCGAGACGCGTGGCGGTGCTGGCTCGACACTGCTCATAGTTTGACATGATGGACCCTCTCGTATGACGCTCTTCATGAAATACCACGTTTGATCATGGCGGTGTGGCTCTGCTTGAACTATCATTGAACTCAGGTCAATGTGCTGGGATTCCGAAGCTCACGTGGAAAACAACACCTATCAGGAACTTGTTTTGACCTCATGTGGATGGAGTTTTGACTTTCTGAATTGACTTCCTTGAAACTTTACAACCGACAACTGTAGTAGCTGCTACGTTCTCACCGCAGTCGATTCCTGGGACTTGTGCCATCACAATATCGGTAGAAGATGAAGTGTCACTTTGTCAATATCAACTTTCGCCCGCACTTTTCCTTACCATTTTGCCAAATTGTTTCGGTGTCATAAGTGGCTTTGATGTCTTCGCCTACTACTCTTCACGATACGAAAACTAAATATCAGGACACTGCCTCGGGTAGCAATGATCACTAAAATGTATCAATTTTTCTTGAGAAAAAGTTGTGCAGCCCTCGAGGACAGGACCGTAGGACGCTCCATAGAGGTATAGAGCGTACAGTTACACCAGTCATGCACAGACAACCAGAACTGGAAGGCAGGCGAAAAGGGGCCGTCGCACTTAGTCTCCCGACCACACTTATTCTCTATCAAGGTGCTAGATTTGCTTAGGTTATGTTCTAACTTCAGACCAAGTCCTCAATCTTAAACAATTCGTTCTTCTGCTGACATTTGACCGGACACAGTTCCTTTTACTGACCTTCGACTGATGGGCGGGGATGGGCGGGGATGAGCGGGGATGAGCGGGGATGGGCGGGGATGGGCGGGGATGGGCGGGGATGGCCGGGTGGTTAAGGTGTTGGGCTCACGGTAATAAAGGTCCGGGTTCAACACTCGCACCACTCAGGACATTTCCAAATCCCGCGACCACCAGCGAAACAGTGTGTGTGGCGTCATAAGCCGTGATCGTGCATAAGGTGCGTCGTGAAACACCCAATAAACAAACAAGACCCTCAACTGGGGACAGGCGACCGTGCTGACTTTTGACGTGGGCCAGGCGGCTATACTGACATTTAATGGGGGGAAATGTGGCTATGCGGACTTTTGGCGAATGACAATCTGGAATAACCTTTGACGGTGATGGTGATGGTGATGAGGAGACAGGTGTCTGGACTGACCTTTGACTGGGGAGAGATCGTGCAGGGCATCTCTCCACTCGTCGGCACGGCTACGGACATGGTGCCGGCGAGGTGGCGCCACCGGCGGACTGCAGGCACTGTCCGGTGTCGAGCCACAGCTCTGGCCACTGTCGCCGGACGCTTGCTCCGGCGCCGGCCCACCGGCCTCTGGACCTGTACACAGCACAGCGTTCACTTCACGGAGGCGGCGTGCAGCACAGAACACACAACAGCAGCAGCACCAGCCTCACAGAGAACACAACAGCAGCAGCACCAGCCTCACAGAGGACACAACAGCAGCAGCACCATCCTCACAGAGGACACAACAGCAGCGGCACCAGCCTCACAGAGAGCACACAACAGCAGCAGCACCATCCTCACAGAGGACAACAGCAGCGGCACCAGCCTCACAGAGAGCACACAACAGCAGCAGCACCATCCTCACAGAGGACACAACAGCAGCGGCACCAGCCTCACAGAGGACACACAACAGCAGAGGCTGAAAAAAAATCGCACGACAAATTTATCACAACAAATTTACCTGACGGATGCTGATAAAATGGGGACGGGTATTCAGCAGAGGCTGTTTTCAGGCACGCATATGCCTAATCGCGTATCGACATCGTGCTTTGTGATGAGTCTTTATAAAGTTTTCGTATCTAATTTATAACAGTATCTTGTTGATAAGTATCATGGTTATACTCAACACTGCAGATTGTGATGCACAAACATCTATTTGCACAATTCCAGGCACGAAATTTACTTACGTGGTCTATCACTTGGTAATGATGGGCATTTTGTATCGTTTCGTGTAAAATAGCTATCACTAAATTATATATTTAAAAAATTGAAAAGGGTGCACATATGAGTACGCTGTTCCATCAAAATGGTGTTTGAAGAACTTTAAGATTTAACTTTAACTTTGAAGTTCTTAAAAGACCATGGGAGGGACCATCAAAGTTATGCCAAGCGACATCGTTTCCATAGCGAATTTCGACATCCTACTGTGCCGGCTTCGACATCCTACACCTAAAGAAAAACCAACATTTGAACACTGCGAGGGTACAGCACCGTGTTGCGTATGCCAGTTGCGCCAGACACAACATAAGAGGACCACGAGACGGACGACTGAAAAAATGCCCCGGTCAACACCGTGTCATATCACGTGACGTCACGGTCAGGCTAGCAGGCCCAGGCATTAAGCAGGGGATACACCGAGCTCGCGGGCCAATATCTAATGCTCGAACAACACGACAGAAAGGTGTCACCACACCGAGAACTCAGGAACATCCCAAAAATGGCAACACTTCCTTTAAAAGTCGATTGATCTATCCAACGTCATAGCAGTGTCCTCATCCAATGTCGTCTATACCTGGTTGCCAAAAGTAGGATTGGATATCCATGTCAGTGCGGTATTTAAAAAATTGTCGAACGGTGCAGATGGCAGGGACAGAATCAGGAATTCAGATTGAACGCCTGAACAAATTGGACCCCATTGTTAACCATTTTTAAGAGAACTAATAGGACGCAATTTTCTGTGCATTCCCATGCCTTGTTCAGACATGGTAAATTCTGCAAATATCAGGAGTTACCCATCTACCGCACCTTTTTATGTTTTATAAATTTTAGAAACGTAGCCTGAATTATTGCTGGGGTGGCTTTATGGAGCAGGATCCGATGCTAAACAGGGCTTGTTGCCCACCCCCAATCTGTGAATTGC
This sequence comes from Ashinkailepas kermadecensis, assembly GCA_034440615.1. Lineage (NCBI taxonomy): Eukaryota > Metazoa > Arthropoda > Thecostraca > Neolepadidae > Ashinkailepas > Ashinkailepas kermadecensis. The sequence goes on along the minus strand of JAOTOM010005128.1, from coordinate 614,231 downwards.
AGTTGAGCGGCAGGATTTTGGCCGGGAGTTTAACGTGCCGTCAATGCACCGAGGCGGCCGCCCCGGTAGCCCGTTCCCGACCCTATCGGGCCAGCTACCAAATGACCCTCCCAGCAGGGGCCTAAATGCAAGCGCGTGAAGCGACTCGAACCCTGTCCTGCCGAGACAGGGGAGACTAATGCAGTCCAGCGCCTGAACTGAGCTACTGTGAGGCTGAAGTATTGGGATAAGTACGTAACTAGTCGAATCTACTCAACTACTACTTGAACTACCTCTGAAGTTGCACCCTTGTCAGCTGGCCAACTAGGTAGCTTTGTTCGGAAAAAAATGTTCCCTATAAATGATTAACCTGCAGACAAGGCTGGAGATCTCTCACCAAACCAGAGGATCCGGGTCCTTATTTACGTGACATATTTTCGGATTGAAGACGGAAAATGGCGAATCAACATTAGCAGAGTAGGTACCAAACCAGGTAGGGGGTCCGAAACCACGACCCTTACGGGTCGTCAAAAATTCCCAAAACACCTTTTAATAAAAATTTACCGAATCTCCAGCTATGTTTGCAGGTCAACCTCACTCAAGTCAAATAAAGAATACGCTATCTACTACCTACATCTACCAACACTTGCAGATCCAGAAAACGTTTTTCTTGACTGGCTGGAGGGGGGAGCAATTTCAATTTTTCCAATCTCGAAAAAAAAACTTCAAATTTGAACAGCTCTAACATTTGGTGGGTAGGATTCAGACGATGTTTTTCTACTGAAATGTTTAGATTTTATGAAAATGCCACTTTAGTGCAAAAGTTAGAGAAATGATCGCTTTTTTTGTTTGGGGGGGGGGGGGGGGGGGGGAGGCAATGGCCTGCCCTGGATCCGCCAGTGTCTACCAGAGCAACACAAATTGGAATTGGCCCTCAAAAGAAAACGGAAACAGCACCTAACAAATTGATGTACATGCTAATGAAGCAACCCAGAGACAAATACTAGGAAGAAAGGAAGAAGCAAGCATTCCACATAAAGCAAGAATTTACCAGATTAACTTACCCATCTGAAGTTCCAGTTGACCCGCTGCAGAACACATCACAAACATTACACCAGATTAGAAACAAACGTATTGAATCCTCGCGGACTTCTATGGAATGTGCTTCCAGTTACTGAGAAACTTCTATAAACCAGCTAAAGGCCGACGGCTGGAAAACCAGCATAGGTATATTCGCTGCGTATGGTTTGGAATAGAGATCGGACCACTTATGCAATGATACTCGTAATCTAACCGTCCGACATAAACAAAGAGAAGAGGGGTTTTGCAATGCTTTAACCATGTCGGCTATTTCAAGCAGTACGCTATAAATCGGAGGTTAGTCGATTGATCTTTGGCTGGAAGAGCAACGAACCAAAACAGCAGCTTGAATTCTCCACAATTTTCGGCCATGGTGCATCACGACGGGGTTCGTCACAGTGTGGCATTGCACAATGTGGTGCAATGCGGTACGGTACGGTGCAATGCGGTGCGGTGCGGTGCGGTGCGGTGCGGTGCGGTGCGGTGCGGTGCGGTGCGGTGCGGTGCGGTGCGGTGCGGTGCGGTGCGGTGCGGTGCGGTGCGGTGCGGTGCGGTGCGGTGCGGTGCGGTGCGGTGCGGTGCGGTGCGGTGCGGTGCGGTGCGGTGCGGTGCGGTGCGGTGCGGTGCGGTGCGGTGCGGTGCGGTGCGGTGCGGTGCGGTGCGGTGCGGTGCGGTGCGGTGCGGTGCGGTGCGGTGCGGTGCGGTGCGGTGCGGTGCGGTGCGGTGCGGTGCGGTGCGGTGCGGTGCGGTGCGGTGCGGTGCGGTGCGGAGCGGTCCGCTGCGATGCATTGCGGTGCAGTGCATTGCGGTGTGGTCATCAGCCCGATATGACTGGTACGGTTTAGCTCAGTACAGTACAGTGTGGTCATCAGCCCGATATGACTGGTACGGTTTAGCTCAGTACAGTACAGTGTGGTCATCAGCCCGATATGACTGGTACGGTTTAGCTCAGTACAGTACAGTGTGGTCATCAGCCCGATATGACTGGTACGGTTTAGCTCAGTACAGTACAGTGTGGTCATCAGCCCGATATGACTGGTACGGTTTAGCTCAGTACAGTACAGTGTGGTACAGCGCGGTAGTGTGGTAGTGTGGTACGGTGTGGCACAGCCTGGTTCTCCTCGGTACGCCACTGGCAGTTTGGGCTGCAAGTTATAATTATGAGCCTACTGGATGTGAACCTTACCTGCTTCAAAGTTTTCTTTTTTGCATTACAAGACTTACCAAACCACCTACAGCCCCAGCTCACTTAATACGAGCCTCGTGCTTATGAAACCTTGCAAATGAGTTTGTTTCATTATGAATAGTGTGTTAACCTAGTGCCCTGCAGTTCAGTTGGCATTTGTGGAGGGTATGAAGTCAAGAAGCCTAAGCCTGCGACAATGTCGAAAAAAGGTGCAATATGGCACCCTGGCAGGTATGACAAAGCTACAATATGGTACTATGACTTACAACAGTTTGCAAAACTATCCTGTCACCATTGTCAGAAATTAGACCAGATGAAAATGGCAGCTGGTATGTGAGTTGAATGCTGTAAAACTCCATGAATCTCAGTTAACAAGTGGAATCCCTGCTACTTGAATATCAAGACAAGTTTCCATAAAAGATGTTTTCCACCTACATTATGCAGCCTCAGAGCATAGTGTTAGCGAATCCTTCCATTGCGAACGTTCTGAACACCAATCACAGAAGCACTGTGGTGATCTAACTGACCTTCATCATTGCCATCAGGATCTGCGGCACTGCTGTTGAGGAAGCGCACGCTGACTGGTGCCACCGACGCTGCAGACACCTTCTTCATCAGAACACCTGCACCACCGAGCCTACCCCTGCCGACGGCCGACAGTCAGCTGACTGGTGCCGGACCGACGCAACTGAGCACACACTTCACATCAGCACATACTGCCACCGTGACACATCCGCGGCCATTTTAAACTGCCAAGAAGTCAACAGATTATGAAACAAATAAACATTCAATGTCAAACATTTCAGTCAGCACACTACATGCAATGAAATCTCCCCCCCCCCCCCACAAAAAAAGAATAAGAAGAAGACAACATTGCGTGTGCGGGGCACCGGCCTTGTGCATTCGTCGAATTCGCCACATATCGTGCGCTTCTGCGGTTTCTGCTAGGCCCCTTACGTTTTGTAAATTGCTGCAATATGATGGTCTGCAATATGGTTCGCTGGGGAAATTTGATGAATTCAAGTGAATTCATGATTTCTCACATTTTCTGGTGGAAGGGAAATGCTGATGCCCCTCCCATCGTTGATGTACCTGATCTGTTTCTTTAAAAACGTGCCCTGAATGCCTATCAATCAGAGACGCTGGTTCGGTGCTCTTTTTAAAGTGTTGCGTTTCTTTCGTCTTCTGAGGTGTCTTAGGACTACAGCGCATTCTTTTTCAGACCGATGTCTTAGGGTTTTGTCGCTCTTTTAGCGATTCACGATGTTCTGGAGGGACAGGTGCGTTCCAAAGGCCCCATGGGCTTGCTTAGCACCCACACGCGTTTCCTTCTGATGATCCTGTCGCTTTTTGTGGGTTCCAGCCTGTTTTTGACACCCTCGCGCTGTCTGTGCGGTCCCGATGTGCTTGAGGGCCCCTGTGTGCATTGAGAGTTTCCTGTGTTTTTGAGGGCTCTAGATGTGCTTACTTAGGACTCTGAGGCATATTTTAAAGCACTGTCGCTGTTTGCAAGATCTGGTGCATTTTGGAGGGCCTTGGTAAGTTTCCGGCACTTGATGTGCTTTTAGAACCTGCTGTATTTGGTTATTAGGGTTTTAGGGCGCATCAACTGCATTGGTTATACAGCGCCCATAACCTGTTGTATTTATTTTGGGTACCAGATGCAAAGCTTTGGTGATCCCGACGCGAAACGTTGGGGCTCCTGATGGGATTTTCGGGCCCTACACGCTTTTGGGAGCCTCTGGCGTGATTTTGGGGCTCGACAGCGATTTTACGAGCCCAGATTAGTTCTTCGGGGTTCCTGCTTAACTTTTCGGGCCCCAGCTTCGTTTTTCCAGGTGCGATTTTTGGTGGGCCCGCTGTATCTACGTGGACCTTTTAAGATCATGATTTTACAAAAAAGACCATGACTGGAATTTGGGGGTCCCAGTGTCAATTTTTTGGGACGCCGGATGATTTTTAGGTTCCAGGTACAAGTTTTCGGGGGCCCCAACGAGAATTGTCTATGCCTGACGCGATTTTTTTCGGGATCTCTTTATATTTTTGTCCGAGCCCGGACCCTTTTCCTGTGTCCCGACGTGATCCTCCAGAGCTCTGGTTTGTTTGACCACAATGACTGAAAAAAGACACTGATGGAAGGTCATCATTCTTAAAATAGCTTTTCAGCAACCACTGGCACCAATGCCAAACACGCAACACCTATCCAAAATTAACAAATGAATGAACGAGCAACAACAGATAGTGCCAGGTATTATCTGGCCTCCTAGAAGCTCCTAAAGAACTGGCTTCGACGCTCATTCTTGAGAGCGAAGTCCTTCAAGTTATATCCATCCGTTGAGTCCTTGTAGACGTAGTGAATGATGGCCGCAATATTAAAACTGATCTGTCCCCATTGTCAACCTCCATTAGATCTCCAGTCTTCTCGGGGTTGAGGATGACCTTGTGTTGTGTTGAGTTGTGCGACCTCGCCGAACAACAACTCGCTACCAGACGTCAGCCAGGGGAGCTCCTGTGTTGGTCAATGATCCTCATATGCGATCATGGTTCCCTTGCCAGACAGGGGGCCTCCGGTATCGGACTGTGGATCTCATGTGTTGGAGAGGGGACCTCTTCTGCTAATTAGGGACCCTCCTGAGCAGTGTTGGATTTGTGCTTTGCAATCCTGGATGTGGAAATAAAATTTTGGGACAAACAAATATGGAGAGGGTAATTTTCTTCAAACATGAGACAACAATCTCAGTTTAAACTTTCCAGTGAATCTTGAGCACCTTATCAGAGCAGTTCATTGTAAAACAGCATCATTCAACTTCCAAATGAGAAAAACGAGAGGGAAATTTTCTGAACAGGATAACAGGAACAGGATGTTCTGGACAGGATGTTCTGGATGCCAAAAGTCCAGGAGCAGCCTATTTTTCCAACCATGCTCCTGAGTCGGTCAGAGGCACCCTATGTCAGTGAATGGCCCTGTGTGCTGGTCAGTAGTCTCCTGATTGTTTTCCCTTTACCTAAATTTGGGAGGTGTCAAGTGCCTCCCATGTCTATGGCCCATCCCTAGAGATAACATCCTGTGGCACAGGTCCCAGGGGGAAGGAAGCCGCCACCTCCCCAGTCACCATCAGCTACATCCCTGTCTGTATCCCAATTGGCCCCCTGTAATCCAAGAGAGCATTCCATCATACCAAGGGGTCTCCTGCAGTCCCAGTGTGGCCTCTCATAGTCCCAGCAGGGCATCCTGTAATCCAAATACTGCAGTTTATGTGGGACTTACATAATTATGGATGATGGGGGTGGGGGTGGGGAGCATCTGCATTCCAAAGGGGCTCTCTGTAGTCCAGTGAAGCATCCTGTAATAGCAGGTGCCTTATGATCATGTGGGCCTCCTGTGCCTCCAGGGGGCCTCATATAGTCAAGTGGGACTTACTGCATTCTCAGAGGGAGCCTTCCATAGTCCCAGTGGGGCCTCTTGCAACCCAAGGGAGCCTCCTGTAATTCTGGATGTTGGGGCTAGGCCCCCCAACAATCCCAGGGGATCTTCTGTAGTCCTGGTGGGGTCTCCTATAATCACAGGACTCCTGTAATCACATGAGGGCCTTCTGTAGTCATAGTGGGGTCACATGCAATCCCAGGGTGCTACTGTAGTTCAAATGGAGCCCCATGCAGTAGAACAGCTGAAGGTGGATGGGGGGGGGAGGGCATTCCCCATCCTTCTGAATATTTTTCCACCTTTCTTATATTAAAATGTTTGAATCAGCAAAATCAACCTATTTGTCCCCACCCCCATTGGAAAGTCCTGGCTTACACCCTTGGCCCCATGTAGTTATGGGTTTCGATGGGATGGGGACTCCTGTAATCCCAGGGGAATGCTGTAGTTCCAGTGCACCTCCTGTAATCCCAGGGGGTCTCCTGTAGTCCCAGGATGGCATACAGGAGGCCTATAGCTATCCTGGGCCTCCTGTAATCCAAGGGGCCTCAGACAGGTACAAGGGGTCTTCCCAATATGGCTCCTTGGCAAGGGGGAAATGAATCATCAATGTCTTGGTATTTATATCAGCTTTATTGCTGGCTTTAGGGTTTTATTGCCAGCTTTGCAGGTAACCTGGGCTCCTGACTATCCTGTGTTCATTTAGCTGTACCTATATGAAGTGGAGAGTAAATGGATAGATAAAGCACCCTGTTCTGCTTTGTTGTCAATTTAAGGAAGAATAAAAATATATGTTACTTGGAAAAATGCAAGGGCACTAAATGACCAAACCAATGTCCATGTTGATGTGTCCTAAAACTCAAATAACCAACCAACCAACCTTGGAAAGGGTTTTTTCTCAATTTCTTTTCCAAATTAGAAAATGTAACCTGATCTAGCCTAACATGTTTTTGAAGAAAGAAATGTTTTGAAATAAAAACAAAATATTGAAAAAGCTTGCAAATAAATAACTTCACCTACCAAACCCAACCCTTTTGCTTCCTTCATAGAGGTAAGGTGTGTGTAAAACTTTTCTGATGAATACTTAAAGCACAATACCTTTGGAATTATCCTTTTGAAGCCTGCACAATGCCTGCACCCATTTAGGTTTGAGAAGACAGCCCATTGAGATGGGGCATAATTTGTGAATGTCCAGGGCCTTACAATAAAGTGACATAAATCCAAGGTATCATTGTGAGTGGTCAGATATATTCAGACCATCCCTAACTAAGAGTATATGCATATTTCTGCATGATGATTTGCAAAAGTGCCCTTTCCATGCACACAATGCATTTTTTTCCCCAGAGTTTAGGTGCCCATTTATTCTAGTGTACCCAGTGAAAAATTGACAAAATGGCATGATACATTGGTTATTTTATCCAGCTACTTGCTGCACAGCACCACCTGCAATGTGGGGCCAGGAAGGATGATCTTGTTTTTGCTTTTGTCTAAATCTGTGGAGACCTTAGTGCAGCCTCAAACAAAAGAAGAGATCTCCTGTACTCCATCGCCATCAAGCTTACTGATAGAGAATATGTATGACCTAAAAAATGGAAATAAGTAGTGTTATTCTCCCATAGAAACCAGAGAATCCCATGGCTAAGTGCATCCCATGCTTGAAAAACAGCTGAGAATATGGCAACACATAATTAGCTAAGTTGATGTGGTTTAGTGGAGCCACGGATAATGGTAAACGGATCGGAAACTCTCGGGTGGCACTTTGATGTTTGCGACCACGGACCGATACTAGCGACATCTATCTGACGATCGGAGAAGCAATTATGGATAGGTGATGCGAAGGACACCCCCATCAAAAAAGCTTGATGGGATGGGGAAATATAGCTGAATCGGTCTTCTACCACGAGTCAAAACTGCCCCTTCGGCGCCAGCCGGGGACGCATACTCCAGTAGCCGCCATCCCTTCGGCCGCCGTATAGAACCATGAAGCTCGTGACCAACTAACCTGTGCCGACTAACTGAGGGAAGCTGAGTGTCATGAGAGCCGGCAGAAAAACAAGGGAGAGCACCTGCCCCCCTCCCATTCCAACCGTATATGCCTGGGACTCGTCTGGGGAAGGCCAATTCCATTCCGATGCCCCCCCACAAAAAAATGCTGCTGTAATGCTGAAATGCAAAAAAAATGCTGAAAAAATCTCATTGGCCAAAGACCGATTGGCTGATTGGCCCTGGCAGTCACATTTCCCCCTGAGGTATATTCTTTGACAAACGAGGGGACCCTGAGCAGGCACAGGAGCACATGACGAACATTGATTGGGCCGAGGGGCCCCGGAACAGCCATTGGAGCCCTCTGAGGAACTGTTAGGGGCCCCCTGCATGACCCCATTGCAGCTGCCACGTCTCCCATGTTAACCCTCGCACGCCCGGGTGGGTGGGTAAATACCCCCCCCCATGTCGTTTCGTACCACACCCAAAAACGGTTTGCACTAGAGCTCTGAAATTTACAGTACCTTAAGCTACATCAATTTGACACATCCTCCAAAATTGTCAGGTCAAGCTCATGCCAGGTCAATGACCTACAACACTTTTAGTGGCAGCATGTTGGACCAAACTGCGGAAAATCTCACATATTGTGACAACATAGATACACGATCGATCAACAGATTGCATATCGTTCTCAATAACCATTGCACACTTTGAAGCATACCTTACCATAATGACCCTAACAAGGTCATCATAGGTCTCCGACCGACTTCACCTGAAAATTGACTTTGACCTTTGAAATCACATGACAAATTCCTCGCAAAAGCTATAAAATTGTCAGTACCATGAGTTGGATACATATTTGGTATGGCGAATGTCAGGTGCAGGCCATCGTAGGTAAGTAGCCTATGCAGTGCCCATAACAAGTGTGATGATATGGTAAACTGGCTTCATTTGCCTCTGGTTTATCAAATTTTGAACAGTCACCTCAGGTCAATAACACTCGCACGTCCGGCGGTCCGCGCCAACTTCGCATGTCCGGGGGGGGCAGATGTCTGCACCCCCCCCTAAGATCTCCAGAACTATGCTAGGTAGCTACAAACGGAAAACGGCGTTGGATAGCTGGTGACAAGTTCTATCGAAAGTATTTCGGTCATTTTCTCGCACAGGTCAATATTTAGGTCACTGGGTCATCATAGGTCAAATTCGACCAGATCGGGTTGGACCCTCAGATATTGACACATATCTCAGGACCTGTAATAGATAGAAACAAACTGCAAATGCTATTCGACAGCCCTTGAAATGTGCTATCGACATACGCTGTGTAATTTAAGGTCAGGTCAGGCAGATGGGTCACCGAAACTATGACCGCAGGTCAAGGTCATGGGGTAGACTAGGGAGGTTATGTAATGTATCAATAGACACGTATTGGCGATACAAGCACAATGACGGTAATTTCAGCCTTCTAGCTCAATGCAGTGCGCTATAATGCGCAGAAATGTGCTAGTGATTTCAGGTGACCTCAGCTGACCTTGGTGAGGTCACTGAGCAAAAATGTCAGCGGTAACATTGAGAATAGCTTCCAACTACACGCCATAACCGTTGGAGGTCATTCCGAGGGCACATATGTAACCAGGAAACATTTGTATATTTTACCATAGGCCTATAATGGGGGAAGCCATGGCCACGACCTGACCTCAGGTCAATGCTCCAAAAAAAACCGTGATATACATATTATAGCCTTTCATAGGATCATGACTTGATATAAGTTTGAAATCAATCGCCCAATTATTGTGGAAGTGATGCCACCTAGAACTCCGAGGGATGTTGGGTCACTTCGCCTGACCTGGTGACCTGACTTGAGATGACCCAGGGTCAAAAATTTCTGAGGATATGCGGAAAAGACCAATGAGCAGCCATGCGAGGTTTGGCCTTGCTAACCCGATTAGTATGGCGGCAAAGTAGGAAAAACCGCAGGGGGGCAGATATCTGACCCCCGGACGTGCGCCGGTTAAGGGTCGAGGACTAAATTGATCTACTAATCAGTTTTGGCCGCGCAGTGGAATAATAATTGTGCACTATAGTTCTTGAAGTCTTTGTTCTGCCTGCGCTATCAATTTGTTTTTGTTTGACCTGATATGACCTCTACGTTGACCTCGGATCAAAAAAGGACTGAACAAATTCCTTCTTAGAATCACCCAATATATCTGATGCAGTTATGTATATGGGGAGGGGTAGGTAGCCTACCCACCTCCCCGGCCGGAGGGTAGGTAACAACCCTCCCCCCCCCCCTCCCCGGCCGGACAAAGTTTGGGCGGAGCATCGGCCTTGCGAGGGTTATGGTCGTCGGAGGCGGGCTGTTAGTGGGTGAGGCAGCTAGATTAGGTGCCGCGACCCATCGGAATAACGACGCCATGCGAGTACTGGTTTGCAACTGTTCAATTTTTGGCACCCATAATGCGATATTATTGGGAATTATTTAAATTAAAAAAACAAGCTATTGACCCATCTCCATAAAAAAACTCGGAAGTTCTATAATATTTTATCGCCTGCCTACCATGGCATTGGCTGCCAGTGCCCTAGAGCTCCACCCAGGGGAGACTCCAGCCGTAGTCAGAGTAGCAGTCACAATGACTGCTATTGCTATGCTTCAGGGTGGCCAGAAGGTCCCTGTAGTCCTGCAGCAGCTCCTCACTCCTAGCAGGACCTATGTTATTTACTCCTACCTGCACTACAACTGCCCTATACTGGTGCTCACTGGTGGCCTGTGTCACCACTGGCCACCAAGTCCTTGACCTTGGCACCAGGCCTGGTGATGCACCTATCCTTTCACTTACAACCTTTCAAAATATTCAGCCATGTACCTTAGGTAAAGATTGCAATATTTTATGTCAGACAATTCCTCCTTTGGACTGCTCCTCAGCCTCAAATCGGACATCCTCCAGCCAAAACCCTTAGTTTCAGAGCTGCATATGCAGGTGAAAATTGGTACATTTATGGTGCCTCCTTTCACCAATGCTTCAAGTCAAGCAAAAGCTCAAGCAGACTAAATACCACTGATTCAGATTTTCTTGTGATTTAGAGTAAATAACTGGGCAATGCATTGGAGAATTACATGTTTCACTTGATCCAAAACACATAGGTTGCTCCCAAAAACACACAACTCGCCATAAAGGTAGTACACTATGCCATGCGTTTAAATGTTCCCTGAAACAAAGAAATGCAGGCAGAGATGTTTTTAATTAATTCCTTACCACCACAGAGTTCCATGCAGTAGAATCACGGTTTCCTAGCTTCTCCAAAAAAGTGGAAATTGGCCAAAACTAACCACACTTTACTCTCCAGTGCGGGAATGTGCTGCTGGAATCAAACAATATCCTATCCGGGATTAGCTTTGGCCTCCAACCGCAAGGTGGCAATAGCCCGTCCTTGGTCAGCGATTCTGAGGAGTTTCCTATCTGTTCACTATTATCCGTGGTGGAGCACACCTACATAAAGTCATAGTGTTCAGATTTAATAAGAGCTGCAAGGGCCCATACAGGTTAAGTCTACAAAGGGAAGATACCATAAGCCTGGACAAAATATACTCATCACCCCAACCAACACCATGTCCCAAATTTCAGAGAAACCATCCACCAACATACTGTAAATTTGCAGTTTAAGGCAACTTCTGATTTCTTTGAACTTGTTTTTAATGTGATGTTTATGAATGTGCTGAACATGATGTGACCACTCAATTCCTCTGCAAATGTATACTTTTCAGTTGGGAAGCAAAATACTCCCTAAGAGTGGTTTGGAATTGGGTAATATAGCATAAAAAGAAACATTCAAAACCAAGAAAGAAGATGTAACATAACCTAACCCAACCTTGCATGCAAGAAAGCAAATCATTTTTTAAATGGAAAATTTGCAAACAATTTTTCCTCTCAAAAATCTTGAAGTTACAAAAATATAAACTAACTTAACCTGAACTGTTTTTGAAGACAAAAAAACTTTCTTCTAAATAAATTAAAAACAAAATTAAATGTTTATAGCTTACAACAAAAACATAACCTAACCAAACATAACCCCCATAACCCGTAAACCCATAACATAACCCATAACCAAACATAAACATGTAGAGTCGCCAATCTCTCACTCCGATTAGTTGCGGGCAAAGAGTAGCGACAGGTAAGACTTGAACCCACAATCTTTTGATTGGGAGATGGGCAACTTACCCCTAGACTACTCATCCCCAGAAATAAATGTTGAATCAAGGCAGAAACATAAGGTTTTCAATGTCAGAGTATTAAATTGAGTGCATGAAGTATTTAATTTCTTCTTTATCACAGCTGTGCCGCACCAGGTACGGGTAATTATATGCGATGTGCTATATTTGCAGAGTAAAGATTATGATTGTGCATTTGTTTGCCAACTGAAAAGTAATCATTTGTGGAGAAAATTAGTTGTCACATTGTTATCTTTACATTAAAATACCCTGTATTTATTTTTAAAATCCAATAAAATCCAATTTTACCTTGATCGATATATTTCCCCAACCAAGAGGTAAGCACAAGCCCCGAAAACGAGTGGTCGCATGTTCTGAATCATGTTCATGAACATGGTATTCCTAAAGAAAATTCCCAAAACACCTTTTAACACAATAATACTACAAGTTTTACACACATTTGCCTCCATAAAGCAAATGGATAGGTCAGGATTAGTTTGGCTAGCTCAGTTTAGGTTTTTTAGGTTTGAAAATTTGTTTATAAAAAAAATCCAAAAGAAAAAAATTTGCTGGTTGGCTATTGGTTTTATGACACATTTGACAGTTGAGTCATGTAGCATAGCCAATCTCTCACTCTGATTGGCCACAGGTGAAGAGCAGCAACAGGTGAGACTCAAACCCACAATCTTCCAATTGTGAGATGGGTTACTTACCCCTAGACTACTTGTCCCCTAGAACATTTTGGCATTACTTTTCTTAAAAAGCAGCTATATTAGGTTAGGTTAGGTTGGGCTAGATTGTTTCAATTGGAAAATCTTAGGAAAATAAACTGCTTGATATTTTCTTCCTTTTTTTTGGGGGGGGGGAATTTCTTTCCCCAAAGGGAGGTTATCATAGGTTAGGTTAAGTTGCATTTTGTAAATTTGCTAAGTATACCTTTTTATGCTGTTACCTACCTAACTCAAAGCCCATTTTTGGTGTTATTTTGCTCACAACCTGAAAAGTATGCATTTGCACAGAAAATGAGTGGCCCATCTTAGTGACACTCATAAATATTGTATTGGAAAGGAAAAGTCCAAGAATTCATAAAACAGCTTAAAGCACAGATTTATCTAATTTTCAGACTCCATCCGTGCCTACTTAAAGAGGCTTCTACCGTGCATACCTAGCTAACATAAATCTCACCTCATCCACCACTATGGAACCCAAAGAGAAGGCTTCCCAGTCTAAAACAAACAAAAATCAACCCTATTTTGAAATACATTCAAAATGTGATTCCCCACAAGCCCACAGCAGCAGCAGGAAGACGTCATATGCGCAAAGAACAGTGGAACGAGTTAGCATCTGGGTACTAATACTAAAGGGTACAACGGAATATAGTAGGTTTTCTAGTTCCAGCCCTAGTGACGTCAGCAGGAATGTCCGAGATTTCTAGTAGAATCTTCCAGGATTTTGATATATACGGTGACGTCTTGTAAACATTCCAAATACGTTTTAAAACCTGGCTTAGATTCATCTGTGGCGCAGCGAAGACATCAGAGCGTTGTTGTGGTTGGGCATACGGTGTTTCTGATTGTTGGCATGGTAAAGTGAAATATGTGGCTGATGAATATTGTTTGAATTCCTAGGTTATTTAACATGCTCTTAAGTTTGGGGCAGAATTTCTTCAGTTCATAGGATACAACAACCCTCAACCTGTTATCGTTCATAACTCTTAAAGTTTCACGAATTGAAATTGAAACCATAGCTGGATTTGCTAAATGTGAACCTAGGCTTACCGGCAAGTTCATGCTTTAATGTGTTTCATGAATCCTTGGAATTTATCATTCACATGCAATGTTTATGAAGGTGACTAAGATGATGGGATCACTCACTTTCTGTGCAAATACTTACTTTTCAGGTTGTGAGCAAAATAACACCAAAAAATGCTTTCATTTAGGTAGCATAGCATAAAAATTAATGTTTTAAAAAATGCAGAATACCCTAACCTAACCTCTCCTAACCTTTTGATGGAAATATCCTCATTTCAAACTAGGATGCTTTTGTCAAATAAATTTGCTTGTGAATTACCATTCATAATTAATGCCATTTTCTTACTGGAGTGCATATGTATTGGAGCATTCTTTGTGCATGGTCAAATCATAATCTGTAAATCTTGGTAACTTGAGGTGCACTGTGTGCATCAGCTGGTTCAGAGACCCATGACCCCTAAAGGAAAAGGCACACTGAGGGCACTTGGGATAAAAATTGGACCAACTGCAGTGCAAAAGATGCTATTAAGAAGAGGATTTGTAGCCATGCATGCCTAAAAAGATGAATAAAGCACTAAGCCACCTCTTTTTATGACAAGTAAGGTGCATTTTTCTAAGATAGCAAATAATGTCTGCATTTGGTAGGAATACCTGGTAGTATTGTTGGAGAACAGTATTAATTATATCTGTGATCTTCTCTTATTCCAAAATGGTGTGGAAAAGGGGCTGACACATGGCTGTGTGTATTCATACCAATATTATAGGCTTCAGTACACTGGGTATTCAATGTCAGGTTAATTTCAATTAAAATATCATCAGTTCAGGGAGGGGGTTGGTCACCTTGTGGCCTCACTCTGGGATACACTCATGGTCAGTGCTATGGACAGGCCCTGAAGGCTGGTGCAGGGAAAAAGTCAAGCTTTTTATCCAAAGGTCTCCAAATGTTTGCTTGAAAAAAAATCGACATCTTTAAGCTGCAGTGTTTTGAGGTTGTGGGAGGAGCTGCTCCTACTGTTCACACTACCTTCCCTTCCCCAACAACAGAGACACCTACATTTCATGGGCTGGATTTTACATTGGAGGTCTAAGCCCCTTTCAGTGATTAAGGCTCAAAGTTAACACATCCCAGATAGAGTAGCGTGGACAGTGGCGTACCTGGTATTTGCATGTGGGGGCAAACGGATTTCGAGATGGCTCAAGCAACACTCATACAAATAGTCGCCGGATTTGGACCAGTATTTTTCATAAGTACCCATTATTATTTTATCTAAGATGAGTAGGAACAACTTAATTTGGCACTGCAAGGTGCCAAACCTATCACCATTGTAACAAAGTCATTGGATTTCAACCCTCACCCTCCTGTTCAAATGCTTCCGTAATGGCCGGTATATATATATATATATATATATATATATATATATATATATATATATATATATATATATATATATATATGTAGACGGGTGACGTCATGGTCCCGCGCGTCGCCAAGGCGACACGTGCCTTCCGATTGGCTTGTTGCTTCCACGCCAAAAGACCCTGGCCGCGGGAGTGTGAGAATAAAGCTGGCCGCGGGCGGACGTGCGGTCCGCCCGAGCGGGTGTGCTCGTTGGCTGCGTCACTGCTTGGGTGATTGCCCCCCGTCAGAGACTGTAACGTGCGGTGAATGTTAGTGACTGTACCGCCCTTGTGGCGACCCGTGGGCGCGCCGGCGGGGGCGCGGGAGTGTGTGG
Source organism: Ashinkailepas kermadecensis (assembly GCA_034440615.1). Lineage (NCBI taxonomy): Eukaryota > Metazoa > Arthropoda > Thecostraca > Neolepadidae > Ashinkailepas > Ashinkailepas kermadecensis. The sequence goes on along the minus strand of JAOTOM010005128.1, from coordinate 598,894 downwards.
TGGTGGGCGTGGAGGCCGGCGTGTGAGGTTCCGTGGCACGCATATACAGCAATACAGCAGATACAAGCTATTTCGGCAAATATGCCTGGCGACCAGGTGGTGGCAGTACCGGTCGGTGGTGGTGCCTTCGATGTGCGTGTCATAGCGGAATATGACGGGACTGCAGACGTCGTGGAGTGGTGGATGCGCGCAGAAATGTTGTGCGAGCTGCGCGGCGTCGCTTTGGCAACAGTGCTGCCCCTGCGGCTGACCGGCGGGGCATTCGCCGTGTGTCGCAGTTATCGGCGGAGAGTCGCCGCTCGTTAGAAGCTGTGCGCGCGGTGTTGTATTCAGCCTTCGCTCTTGATGAACACGCGGCGTATGACGCCTTTGTCAGCCGACGCCTTCAACTGGGAGAGTCAGCTGATGTGTACTTGGCGGATCTCCGGCGGTTGGCGACCCTCTTCGGTGGTATACCGGATCAAGCACTCTCCTGCGCCTTCGTCGCTGGTCTACCCGATGCCGTGCGCCAGACCATTCGAGCCGGCTCGCGCGCAGAGGCCCTTGACCTGGTGGGCGTTTTGGCGCGCACCCGTGCCGTCTTGAGCGACGAGCGAGTCGCATCGGCGGCGGCGGCAGCGCGTGGCGGGACGACCAGCCGGAGTGGGGAGCGAATCTGTCTGCGCGTGACCCGAGACGCCGGCGAGGACGCCGCTCTGGACGTGTGTTCACTGGACCACCTGGCTGCAGCCTGTCCGGAGGAAACGGCCCGGGAGCGGCGCTTCAGCACCAGCGCCGTCTCCCGTGCAGTGAGAGGCGCGCTACCAGTGCTGAAGATGGTGGTGGACGGGCGGCCTTGCACGTGCTTGTGGACACCGGCTGCACCGATAACATTGTATATGTGGATCGGTGCAGACGGTGGTCGCCCCGGCGTGTTGTACTTACCACAATAGTAGGTGATGCTCTTGCTGGCAAGGGCATCGGTGAAGTCACAGTGAGCATTGAAGGCCGCCAGGTAACGCCCACGACTTTGGTGGTGGCGGCTCGTCCCATGGGGGTGGACTTGGTGCTTGGCATGAGCGGCATCGTCAGGTTGGGAGGTGTGCGAGTGGGATCACCAAGGGACGTTCAGCTCGGCTCAACGCAATGCCCTGCTGCCGGCGGTGCGCTGGCGGGCGCAGTCGCGACCCGTGAAGCGGCGGACTCTGCGCCCGCAGTCGACGGGGCTCAGGCGAGCGCGACCGGCGTGACCGGCTCAGGCGAGCGCGACCGGCGGGGCTCAGTGACTGAGCTGAAGGTGACGCTAAAGACTTCACGGCAGAATTGACAACGACTCGGGGCTTGGACTGTCGCATGGAAGTGGGCGAATGGGGTCGGGCCGGCGTGTCTCACAAACAGCGTGTCCGAATACAAGATAAACCCATCTGTGCGACAGGAGTACGATGAGGAACTTGAAAGCTGGCTGCAAAATGGCTGGCTGCAGCCTTACGATGAGCAGAGGGATGGTTCGCCACGGGGGCTTGTGCCTCTGATGGCGGTACCACAGGCAAGAAGGTAGCGGGTTGGACTGAAAGCTGTCATGCGTGTTTGCGGTTCGGACCCGGCGACTGCATTGTTCGGACACAGCGACTACATTGGTGGCAGCGGTCGGATTGACAGCTTTCGGATCGTCTGACTCGCACGACGGAAGCCAGATGACTCGATTGAGTGTTGTGGCGGACTGAGAACTGAGGAGCGGAGGATTCGCGTCGTCGGAATTCTGTCGTAACGGTGTGTAGTGACTTATGACTTGGCTCGGTGTGGCGCGTGAGTGCAGCTACTTACACAGAAGGATTGCGTACAAGTGATGAGTTTGGGGGTCGCGAGCAAGATGTACGGCGATTGCAAGATGGCGGCCCTGCCAGATACAGGTTCTGGTGAGAGTGCTGTTGTCGCCTAGCAACGGCAGACTAGCAGGCGCCTCCAGTATTCGTCTGCGCGCCAGCTGATTGAGATGACGTAACGACTCCGCGTAGCAACGTGGCATCTCGAGGACACGGCTAAGGCCCTACGCAGAAGGACTGACTCGCAACTCCTGCGTGCGATTCGTCGGAACCGTAAGTGCCTTGTCAAGGCGAGGCATATATGTCGGTTTACGAGTACTTTTGAGGATGCAGTGGCAAAAGTACGTCACGTGTGCAGTGCCGCTCGGCACGTCATGCAGCCGGTGCGCCAGATGGCTGCAGGGGGGCCCAGCCTGAAGCGTCAGCTGTTGCTCGGTTAGAGAAGAGGATAGCCGAACTAGAGCTCCGAGTCCGGACTGGACTCAGGTGACTAGGAATGCAGTGCCTGGATGTACAGCTGGCGTAACAGACACGCCAGCAGGACGCGACTTGAGTGTGGATGATGCGAGGCAGGGCTTCGGGGAGCCGCTTGCCCCGGTGTCCGGGGCTGGGTCACCCGCACCACCCGTTCGATGTCGCATATTCCGACCTGGCGTGCTGGAATCTGGAGGCGAAGGGGGTTCACATCCTTCCTCCGGAAGCACCGCTCTCGGAACTCGCGTCGTTGGGGAAAGTGGTGATCTCGGCGCGGATGCGTTAGCGGCTGGTGGTGACGACAGTAACAGCGGCGATCTGGGTCCCACCCAAGCAACTTCCGTTCAGAGGGAAGAAGGGGATGGGTGCCCCGCTGTCAGGAGAGAATCGGCGTTGACGGGCACTACGGTTAGCTTAGGAATAGAAAGCCCTGATGTCCCATCCGTGGAGGGAGTGGGGTCAGATACAGGTGACCCCGGGCCTGGACTTCCCCCGAGTGTACCGCCAACTGTGTTGCGACGATCGAGTCGGGTTAAGCGAGCTCCTGGTTGGGTGTTGTTAGAATAGTCGTTAGGTACAGTGTAAACGCGTGTATGATGTGAGGTTGCGCGATGTTAGATTAAGATGCTAGTGTACGAATTGTTGTTAGAACAGTCGCTGGTTACAGTGTAAAACGTGTGTGATGTGAGCACCTGGTTGCGCGATGTTAGAATAAGATGCTAGTGTACCAATTGTTATAACTAGCGTTGGGCGGAAATGAGGATCCCGCCAGGGATGCGTTAGTGGATGGGCGGTTTGTTTCGGGTCTACACCACATTGTGCAACTGTGTAATGTCTGTGCGGATTGTGGAACGCTTGTTGGGGCGCCTATGGCGAGTGCTAGATGCCTTGTGCTGAAATCTAGTGCGTACCCTATTAAGACTTGCGACGGTCTTGCACAGTCGTGACATCAGTCTTTGTGTTGCGGATAAACCCGTTGCCACACTGCTGACGACCACTCGTGACGATAGTTCGAACAGCGTGGCGATACATCGTGTGCCATTTCGCTCCGGTGTCATGTCTAGGTCATGTGCGTTGAGTGCGTGTGCACTCCTTTTTTCAAGGTTTATAGAGTGTAGACGGGTGACGTCATGGTCCCGCGCGTCGCCAAGGCGACGCGTGCCTTCCGATTGGCTTGTTGCTTTCACGCCAAAAGACCCTGGCCGCGGGAGTGTGAGAATAAAGCTGGCCGCGGGCGGACGTGCGGTCCGCCCGTGCGGGTTGGACTGAAAGCTGTCATGCGTGTTTGCGGTTCGGACCCGGCGACTGCATTGTTCGGACACAGCGACTACATATATATATATATTATTGATTATTACGCTATAGATTATTGGAGTGCAAAATACATCAAGTTAATGGGAAGCCCCACATCGATGGGATGCATGTTTCATGATACCCCATGTTAAAAGTCTAAGTTGTTGGAGGACAGAGCCAACGCTAAGGGGGCATTTGCCCCTCAAAAATATATCAAAGGACACCCCTGGTCTAGACGCATATGAATGAAAAATTGGGGGGAAAATCCTGAAAACCAGCTGCAGGTTCCGTATCTGCACATGGGTGGCATAGGCGTGACATTCCAACCAGTATCGGTACCTCCTCTGGTAGCCCAAATATAATGTTGGCGTCTTTTCATGGCCGGAGGGATACCACATTCCCATGGGAGGCACATGCCCCCAATGCCCCCACCATTGTTTACGCCCCTGCACCGAGTGGGGAGGAATTATGTTGGAACAGTTATCTCTTGTGTGCTCCTACCCCGTCTTCCCATCCGTGATCTTCAGTTGGCCTGTCTCATCACACTGCTACTACCCGTGGCACCGCGCGATTCCTGCGGCGATCGACATGAATGCAGTCAGCGCCGGTCCAAGCAAAACGTCCTAGTGTTAGTGGAAAATATGGCTCATATTCGTGAACAAGATTCTTCAAACCTTCAAACGAACCCGATTTTGTCCCATTTTGATGGCATTTAAGATGGGAAATGTCGTGTGAAAACACGGAAGTTTGGCTGGAGCGACTACGGGACTAAGCAATTGTCCAGCCCATGTGACGTCACCGATTGCCAAACGATATTGGAGGGCCCCGATACTAAAGTAGCATCAAGGCCATATAGTCCGTAGGCCATAGAGTAGCATCGTATGTCTTACATGCAAGGCCGTATGCCAGCCTTCTGTTTCAGTAGGTGTTGCGTGGAATATTATTGGTGTGTAATCTGTGTCATAAAGAGGCAGAAACCAAGCATTTATGGTGTGACTAAGTGTTGAATCAACTGAATTGAGTGTTGAATGTCCCTTTAATCACATTGGAGAAGCACCAGGTAAGTGATGGATAAATTATGGCACAAAAACAGCATTGCTGCATGGATGGCACATTGCATAAATTATTGCTATGATCATCCAAGAAGTAAGCATGAGCACCGAAAAAGAGTGGTTGCGTCTTCCGAATCATGTTTATAAACATACTATTCTGAAATAAAATGAAAATAATTCCCAAAACACCTTTTAACACAATAAAACAAAATAACGCCAAAAAAAGGGTAGTCTTTACCTTTCGGCCGACACATACTGCCAAGGTTAGTGATTTGTAAAGAGTTGCCTATACAATGTTGCATATATTTCATGACGTCATGGCCGAAAAATTGGCTTCGTAGGATTGTTTTTCTGGTTAGGTTAGGTTAGATTATATTATATTATGCTATGATACATTGTGTATATTATGCTACCTTATCTTAGTCTAGGTTAGGTGGTAATCTTTACAGACACCCGACTCCTGTGATGTCACTTCCCTGCCTCCTGTGACATCACTCTTCCCCACTGCACACCTCTTTACAAATCACCAACCTTGGCAGTATGTGTTGGCCGAAAGGTAAAGATTACCCAAAAAGGGCTTGGAGTTTGGTAATATAGCAGAAAAAGTGTTAAATTTGTGCTTTAAAGTGTTTAATGAATTCTTTGAATTTATATCTCCAATACAATGGTTATAAATGTGACTATGATGATGGTACGACTCATTTTCTGTGTGAATGATTACTTTTCAGGTTGTGAGCAAAATAACACCAAAAAGTGGTTTTGGGTTAGTTAATGTAGCATAAAAATGCCTTAAAAATAATATAAAATGCAACATAAAATAACCTGATCTAGCCTAACCTCCCTTAGGAGAAGAAAAAAGTACAAAAGTAAAATTATAAAAGTTTCAAGGAATTTATTTTCCAATTTAAAAACCTAACTGAACCTAACTTAACCTAACATAAGCTGCTTTTGAAGAAAAACAACTTACATTTTTAAAATATATTTTTCACAGGTTTGCAAACCTTAAAAAAACAACTAACCAATTTATTTACTTTATGGAGACAAATGTGTGTAAAACTTGTCTTGTTACCACCTTGAAGCACAATAATACCACAAAAGTAATGTTCAAAATATAGAAGAAAAAAAAAGATGAAGCATAACCAAGTCTAACCTGGCCCAACCTTCCATGCAAGGAAGCAAATTCTTTTTTCTAAGGACAAATTTACAAACAATTGTTTCTAGAAAATTTTCCAGTTCAAAAACCTAATTAAATAAATGACAAAAAAAATGATTAAACAGATTCCCCTGACATTTTTTTGTCGAAAATTTGTCTAATTCATCACAAAAGCCTAACCTAACATAACCAGTGGTTGCCTTAAACTGCAATAATACCACCAAGTCAAGGTTTGCTGATCATTTTGCAGCTAGCTTAAGGCAATTTCTGATTTCTTTGACTTTCTTTTTAGGTGGTGTGTAAAGAACATGCAAAACTTTGTTGGAGATCATCAAGGAAATAAACATCTCCTCAGTCGGCAAACTCTACATTGCATATTTGGCCTGTGCCATGTCAATGATTGGTGCAGTTGGTTAGGGCATCTGCTTTCCACACAGATGGTGGTGGGTTCTAATCTCGGTGCTGGTACGTTTTTGACCCGATCACATAGTCGTTAGTGGTCAGGGCCATTGGTTAATGTTGCACTTTATATTACTCTACACCATCATATGTGTTGCTTGATGTGATAATATTTGTCCATGAAAGTAAACAGGGAAATACTCAATTAAAGCCTACTCATGCAATGAATGTCCAATTCGACCATTTGGAATTGTCATCATGGAACTTTGTCTCTGGAAGGGTGCTTCTGGCTGATAAAAATTGAGGGGCATTCAGGCAGACTGAAGGTCAGACTTCTTTCAATGTGAAACTGGCCGAAAACCCGAGGGGACACTGGGGACATATGCCCCCAGCATCTGCTGCATCCCAGACTGACTGACTTGTAGTCCCAGACTGTACTATTCCCAGACTGACTTGTATCCGCCCCTGTCCCAGAAACAATTGAAAGGGATTCTGATGAACTGGAGCCATTGAGATGGTTCCATGACAGCTTCACGTTTCCCCGCGGTAAGACCTCTCACATTCTGCAGGTATTCAACTTTTGGTATCCATACACACCTCACAGCGAGGGTTTGTGACCCCATGAAACATTCATCTATACCCAGTTCAAGTTGTTTATTTCAACAGCCCGGTTCCGTACGCACCACATTCTATTGCATTTCAATGGGTGCAATATGACCATAGTTGGCGACGTGCCCTAAAGCCGAAATAAATAACTAACTAACTAACATTTGGGTGCTGTATAACCTAGGCAGTTGATGCGCCCCTAAACCCCAATAACAACAATAACTAACTAACATTACATTTCGAGTGCAAGCAACGCTACCGTAGGAAGTGCAGAAGATCCCCGGTCAACATGCCGCTCACATAACGTTCACCGGGGCGGGGGTTCGGCCACCTAAGATCTGAAATTAGAAGCACACAATTTGGAGGAATTAGGGCTGTAGTGAACTCACTGCAGTATACATTTCATGACCCCAGGTCCATGTCTTCAGGGTCAAACGAGGTCACAATCGGCCTCCACTCAACCCCAGCCGGCACCGCCTGTACGTACAGAAAGTATGCACGTTCCACTGCCGAACGGTAGGTAGAGACCATTCATACGTACGCTCGGTACGAAATTTTGATGACCTTGACGTACGTCCAAAGTCACCATATTGAAAAGTCCCAAGTATATCTACCACGTTACGTCGATTGGTGAAGGTTTCATGAAATTCGGTTGCGTACTTTCGGAACATGGGCGGCGCAACAACCCTTAAAAGATGTTTTATGCATTTTTGATGACCTTGACCTAAGGCCAAGGTCGCCATATTTCAACGTCTAGAGTATATCGCCCATTCCACGTCGATTGGTGAATGTTTAATCAAATTCGGTTCAGTACTTTCGGAGCATAGGCATGAGAAATAGCCTCAAAATCTATTTTGTGTATTTTGGTGACCTTGACCTAAAGCTAAGGTCACCATATTCAAAGCTCCACGTATGTCGATCACGTTACGTCGATTGGCGAAGGTTTCATGACATTTTATGTAGTAGTTTCGGAGTATGTGCATGGTAAAAAGTCTGTAAAATAGTTTTGTGCTTTTTTTGGTGACCTTGTCCTAAAGTCAACGTCACCGTATTCAAAAGTCCCAAGTATATCGACCATGTCACGTCGATTGGTGAATGTTCCATGAAATTCGGTTCAGTAGTTTAGGAGCATGGGCACCGCAACAATCGCAAATAAAGATGGACTTATTTTGCGACCTTAGGTCAAGGTCAAGGTCACCATATTGTAAAGTCACAAGTAAATCGACTATGCTGCATCGATTGGTGACGATTTCATGAAATTCAGTCGAGCAGTTTAGGAGCATGGGTACCGCAACATTTTCAAAATGGTTTTAAAATGGCCGCTCCAAGTTTAAGGGGTAATTTAATAGCTTTACGTATCGGTAAGAATCACCATATTCAAAAGTCCCAAGGAAATCGACCCCATTGCATCGATTGATGAAGGTTTGGTGAAATTTGGTTCGGTACAGAGTAGACCCACCCCAATTCTGATCGGTGGCCTCCGGGACTCCGGAGGACGTCTCTTAAAACTGTCAAACTTTCCCACTATATGGGTGGCAGGAACACAGGTTTTCCAAGACGCGGCTTCAGAGCCGGAGAACAGTATACTCAATGAGCATGCGCATCATCTTGCAAGTTGCTGTTGGCACGTTGTTGTCAGCATTTCTGGTGGTTGAGATTGTGGAGTGTGAAGCTGGGGTCCGGCTGGTGAATGCCACATAAAGTTGTTAGTTTGGGTGGTGACCGTAAGTGGAATAACCAGCGTTTTTTTTTGGGTGTCGTTCTGTGTTTGTTTTTATTGATATCCTTGTTCCCATATTTGTGTTGGAGTACATGTGAAGCCCATCCTATCCAGTATGAATTCGGAGTGCAAAAATGTTTTCAGAGATAGAATCTCTTAAAGGAAACTAACCACCTTTATAATGGGATTTTAACTGAGATAGCAGTTTTGAAGACCACATCGAGAAATCACTTACCTCATACTCCATTCGGTCCAAAACATCTTCCAGCCAAAGTTATAAGGCCTTTTATCATCGGTTTTGGGACATGGACAGACTCGGTGGGCATTGTGAAAATTCCTTTGGCGTTCTGAAATTTGTTATTTTATATTATATTTATATTATATAATTATAGATATATATATTATATTATATATATATATATATATAAAATATATAATTATATATATATTATATAATTTATATTCCTCTCTTGGCGAACCTTTAGAGGCCTGATAAAAAGAAAAAACTTTCCAAAATCCCGTTTTTTTTAAGTATGGGCATAATATTTCGCAAAACCAATGTCATATTCATCATTTTCAGGTGCCAATACCCCTAATTAGTATGATTGCAGAATTTCGGCAAGGTGGTTAGTTTCCTTTAAGAAGTGCCTTAATTACCACCCTGATAAACACACAAAGTGGCTTGGAGTCGGGTAATATAGTAAAACTACAATAATTCAGGTTAGTTCAGATCATGTGAAATTTTCCCTTTTTTAACATTCATTTTTGTGTTATATTACGTAACTGAAACCATTTGTTTGTGTTATGTTGCTCTGCATCTGCAAAGTAAGCATTTGCAGATGAAATGAGTGGTTATGTTGTTTTAACCCATTAGTCCCCATGAATGCACATAGCCATATTCATAAATATTGCATTGGTAATACCAAAAACAATACCTTAAGCACACACTACATAACAGCCATTTCTTTTCTTTTTAGCTGGTGTAGCCTAGTATCATTCCTTCAGAGAAAAAAAAAAACTTTATTCCCAAAAAGCATCTAGTCACATTTCTTGCACAAATGGGTCACATCATATTAATCACATTGACCAATGTGTCTACAATGTTTCTTGTCTTGAAATGCCGTATAAGGCTTGAAGTAGAAAATAATATGGTAAATTTTGGATAAAAGGTGTTTTGGGAATTTTGGGAATACTTTTTCAGAATATGATGTTTATGAACATGACTAAGAAGATGTGACCACTCATTTTCGGTGCTGTTGCTTACTTTTCAATTTGGACGATGATGTTACATTGGTATGGTGTAATGACGTCATATGTATGGTACTGAGGCTTTGACTGGCTAATGCTACAAATGGTTCACATACCTTAATGAGATGGTCAAAGTAGCTTAACCTAAACTAACCTAACCCAACCTAGCCGAACCTAACCTAACCTGCTTACCCCTTGGTTTATCAAAGCTATAATTTATATAATGTGCCATGAGGTTAGGTTGACTAGCTAATGCTTACAAATGGTTCACATACCTTAATGAGATGGTCGAAGTAGCTTACCCTGACCTAACCTAACCTAACCTGCTTACCTCTCGGTTTATCATAGCTATAATTTATATAATGCACCATGAGGTTAGGTTAGGTTAAGCTACTTCGACCATCTCATTAAGGTATGTGAACCATTTGTAGCATTAGCCAGTTGAAGCCTCGGTGCCATACCTATTACGTCATCACACCGTACTGATGTGACGTCATCGTTCAAGTTGAAAAGTAAGCATCAGCACCAAAAATGAGTGTGGTTGCATCTTAGTCACATTCATAAACATCATATTCGGAAATACAATTCCAAAAAATCCCAAAACAACTTTTATCAAAAATTTACCAACAATACTGTGTATCCTGGGTACATGGTGCCCCAATGTTTAAATTGCTGCCAAACCACATGTTTGTGGGCCATTGTGTGGTAGAGTGGTGAAGGGATACAATGTGCATGCTCTAAATACCCCATTCATCCCCAGCAAACCCAGGCCCACTCCAGGAGGCTCTGGCTCCAGGCTGTGAATCTGAGCTGACCAGACAGCTGTTCTGGACAGTGAAAGAGATGGCAGCAGCTGTTAGAGAACTGGCCTTCAGAATGGATGCAGTGCCTATTTTCAGTCAGCCCAAACCAGAGACCAAGAGCCAGCTCCCACACCAGTGGCCTCCACCTGCCACATCTGGCCAATCCAGCATAGTTTCTTACAGGGGAAATGTGGGAGAACTAGGAGCATGCCAAATGCCACCAGTCTATGACCGTCAGGATACCTGGTGGATCTTCTACTGATGTCATGGCTCACTTCTGATATCTCTTGGATGCTCTGATTGGATCGAAATTGGCTCTTACCAATATTGTCCTTTTCCAGGGTCATGCTGACCTATACTATGCAAACATCTGGCACAGGAAACAGTTTGGGATTTTTGGTGTGTGCGTGTGTGTGAGGGAAAGGGGAGGGGGGGCGTGCGTGCGTGCGTGAGTGTGTGTATTTGTGATTTTTGTCTGCATCAGCCGTTTTGGCTATGTTGTTCCCATGCAGGAAGCTTATGCCTGAGAGAGCAAACAATCTGAGAAAGTTCCCAGAGCACAGACAGGTTTTTATCAAGTAGGACCTTACATACAACCTGAACCAGTAGCTCATAGAGAGAGAAGGAGAGAGGGAGAGAGAGAGAGAGAGAGAGAGAGAGAGAGAGAGAGGAGAGAGAGAGGGAGGGAGGGAGGGAGGGAGGGAGGGGGAGGGAGGGGGGAGGGGAGGGAGGGAGGGGAGGGAGGAGGAGGGAGGGGAGGGGGGAGGGAGGGAGGGAGGGGAGGGAGGAGGAGGAGGGGAGGGAGGGAGGGGAGGGAGGGAGGGAGGGAGGGAGGGAGGGAGGGAGGGGAGGGAGGGAGGGAGGGAGGGGAGGGAGGGAGGAGGGAGGGAGGGAGGGAGGGAGGGAGGGGTTGCTGAGTTCTGCAGCCAAAAGCACAGCTGCTGGTCATTTGGTTGTACTGATTGTTGTAGAGTACAGACATCTCTTCTTCACCTCCTGCTGATCATCCTGCTCCATAGGCTGGTGCTCCTGGTCAACCTGCTCCATAGGCTGGTGCTCCTGGTCATCCTGCTCCATTTCACATAGCCACCAATAGTCAAGTATAGCCACTACTAAAATATGTACCAATACCAACACATTGACTGTTCGTTTATTTGCGACGTGTTGTGCAGCCAGTGAAAATATTGATGTCCGTTGTTTTTTTTTTTTTTTTTTTTTTTTTTTTTTAATATTTTTTTTTTTTTTTCCCCCCTTTTTTTTGGTCCCCCCTACCCCTCTTTTTTTCCCCCCGTGGGGGGATCAAAGGCCACTGTAACAAAGGTGCTGCCCCACTATCATTCAGGGATCAGGGAGGGGGGGGAGGGGGGGTGCTGAGTTCTGCAGCCAAAAGCACAGCTGCTGGTCATTTGGTTGTACTGATTGTTGTAGAGTACAGACATCTCTTCTTCACCTCCTGCTGATCATCCTGCTCCATAGGCTGGTGCTCCTGGTCAACCTGCTCCATAGGCTGGTGCTCCTGGTCATCCTGCTCCATTTCACATAGCCACCAATAGTCAAGTATAGCCACTACTAAAATATGTACCAATACCAACACATTGACTGTTCGTTTATTTGCGACGTGTTGTGCAGCCAGTGAAAATATTGATGTCCTCGCAGGTTATTATTACTATTTACTATTACTATGCTAAATACTATTCATATTATGCCACCTGTGTATAGGTCACACATACAGCACTCATAGATACCTCCTGAGGGGCGATCAAAGGCCACTGTAACAAAGGTGCTACGCCCCACTATCATTTCAGCACCTATTGGTTGCGTGTCTACGACTTGCCCATGAGCAAAAACGTTACTTTGGACGCACTTCAGTCTCGTTATGGAAATTACTGGGGGACGAGTCCCCGTTCGTCCAATCAGGACAGCTATTCCGCTTCCTCTCAGAAATCAAATTTTCTGTAATATATGCGCCTCACTAATACCTTGGCTGGCAGGTGGTGAAATCGTTATGGTTCTGCCGTACATTTTGGCCGCAATGGGTTTGACAATGTGTTGTATATTTGGCCGTATCCACTAGTTCTTGCGTGAATCATTCCTGATGACTGACTTAAGTTATGGGCGTTGCATGACAACTGCAGTCGACGCGCCCCTAGACTCCAATAAACAAACAAACAAACTCGTGTCCAGACACAATGGCAATTCTCACCATTGATATCCATTTTATAGTTACGTTTTAGAGTTAATTCATCCAGCGCATGGATGAATGTGCTCGGAGCACCATTCATCACAAACCGATGGTGTTTGCGAAAATCATGAGGTTTTGAAGATCTTCATGAGACTCGGATATTTTCCCTTCTCCTGCGTTTTCCCCTTTGCCCGATCCCCCGCTGACTCCGGCATACCCACATGCTTGCGCTTCTTTAATGAGGAGCGTATCCTGCCGTACGTCGTAGTCATGGTGATGATGGGCTTGATCGTGGACTGCTGATCATGCCCGGCCTATCCTCGCCTGCGTGCATTGGAGATGTTTGTCATGTTTTGCGGCGTTGTGTTACGCCACGAGGGTCGTGGTTTCCGGACGGTTCTGACGTGTGGCGTCTGTTTCAGCTGGTGGTGGCCCGTGTTGTTCAGACGCCGATGGTGGATGAGATGAGATGAGGCGCACGTGAAATGGTACCGCGCTCAGGTGAGTGCTGGGCTCTGGCCCGCCGTCTGTTCACGATGTGTGCCATCCTGCCGGATCTCCAACCCAGGCTTGTGCATGCCAGACGACTTCAGTCTCGTCCAATCAAAAAAGATGCTGCTGTGATCAGCTAGAACTCGTTACATAGGAACTATTTTAATTTGTAATTTTAAGGTTTATATTATGCACCTCATTGCCAGTCTAGGGTCTCACCAGTAGAAGAGGTCGGGGTCCGAAAATTGTCAGATTGGGTAGGGAATATGACAAGTTAACATTATTAGGGTGCCAAACCAGGAGAGGTCCGACGCCCCCCCCCCCCCACTTCCGCCGACCCACCCAGCATCTCCAGCCATGTCTCCTCACCGTATACGTCAGCATGTGTATACGTATAGAACTATGTGTGAGCATACTGAAAGGATTATATGACCCCTTCCTCAAAGGATTACACTGATGATTCACTGAAATTGGACTGCAAGAAGTGTGCGATCGTGTTGTTGAGGCATGCGTCTAATGCTTGTGCTGAAGAGCGTAGCGACGGGTACCGAAACCCTCTAACGACGAAATGCTGAACATCATGATAGCACTGAAGTACCGCTTCCAAAAAGTGGAAGCAAGCGCAATGCAAACGCAACAAGTATTTATACAAACTGGGAGGGACACATGAACATACATTAGCCAGATGCACGTCGTTAATGGCCGCATAGATCACCACCAATCTTAGCGAGGGCTATGAGCGTTCAAGAACAATTCGTGGGGTGCTACACACGGCCTCTAGTACTGAGTGTCACACCCGTGTCTGTTATCACGATCGGCAAATGGCAATTGTCGATCGTGTGCTGCGATCATAATACAAATACTACCTATAATACTACTGGCCACGGTATGCACACTGCGGTGGGGTAGACAGGCGTGGCTCGCGACACCTCGCATCGGACGGGTACCGTCCGTCGTGGCCACTGGCGCCGCTGTCGGCGGGTCCGGGGGTACCGTCCGTCGCGGCCACTGGCGCTGCTGTCGGCGGGTCCAGGGTACCGTCCGTCGTGGCCACTGGCGCTGCTGTCGGCGGCTCCGGGGTACCGTCCGTCGTGGCCACTGGCGCTGCTGTCGGCGGGTCCGGGGTACCGTCCGTCGTGGCCACTGGCGCTGCTGTCGGCGGGTCCGGGGTACCGTCCGTCGTGGCCACTGGCGCTGCTGTCGGCGGGTCCGGGGTACCGTCCGTCGTGGCCACTGGCGCTGCTGTCGGCGGTCCAGGTACCGTCCGTCTGGCCACTGGCGCTGCTGTCGGCGGCTCCGGGGTACCGTCCGTCGTGGCCACTGGCGCCGCTGTCGGCGGGTCCGGGGGTACCGTCCGTCGTGGCCACTGGCGCCGCTGTCGGCGGGTCCGGGGGTACCGTCCGTCGCGTGTCGGCGGCTCCGGGGTACCGTCCGTCGCGGCCACTGGCGCTGCTGTCGGCGGGTCCGGGGGTACCGTCCGTCGTGGCCACTGCCGCTGCTGTCGGCGGGTCCGGGGTACCGTCCGTCGTGGCCACTGGCGCTGCTGTCGGCGGGTCCGGGGGTACCGTCCGTCGCGTGTCGGCGGCTCCGGGGTACCGTCCGTCGTGGCCACTGGCGCTGCTGTCGGCGGGTCCGGGGGTACCGTCCGTCGTGGCCACTGCCGCTGCTGTCGGCGGGTCCGGGGTACCGTCCGTCGTGGCCACTGGCGCTGCTGTCGGCGGGTCCGGGGTACCGTCCGTCGTGGCCACTGGCGCTGCTGTCGGCGGGTCCGGGGCACCGTCCGTCGCGGCCACTGCCGCTGCTGTCGGCGGGTCCGGGGGTACCGTCCGTCGTGGCCACTGGCGCTGCTGTCGGCGGGTCCGGGGGTACCGTCCGTCGTGGCCACTGGCGCTGCTGTCGGCGGGTCCAGGGTACCGTCCGTCGTGGCCACTGGCGCTGCTGTCGGCGGGTCCGGGGTACCGTCCGTCGCGTGTCGGCGGCTCCGGGGTACCGTCCGTCGCGGCCACTGGCGCTGCTGTCGGCGGGTCCGGGGTACCGTCCGTCGTGGCCACTGCCGCTGCTGTCGGCGGGTCCGGGGTACCGTCCGTCGTGGCCACTGGCGCTGCTGTCGGCGGGTCCAGGGTACCGTCCGTCGTGGCCACTGCCGCTGCTGTCGGCGGGTCCGGGGTACCGTCCGTCGTGGCCACTGGCGCTGCTGTCGGCGGGTCCGGGGTACCGTCCGTCGTGGCCACTGCCGCTGCTGTCGGCGGCTCCGGGGTACCGTCCGTCGTGGCCACTGGCGCTGCTGTCGGCGGGTCCGGGGTACCGTCCGTCGCGGCCACTGGCGCTGCTGTCGGCGGGTCCGGGGTACCGTCCGTCGCGGCCACTGGCGCTGCTGTCGGCGGGTCCGGGGGTACCGTCCGTCGTGGCCACTGGCGCTGCTGTCGGCGGGTCCGGGGTACCGTCCGTCGTGGCCACTGGCGCTGCTGTCGGCGGGTCCGGGGTACCGTCCGTCGTGGCCACTGGCGCTGCTGTCGGCGGGTCCGGGGTACCGTCCGTCGTGGCCACTGGCGCTGCTGTCGGCGGGTCCGGGGTACCGTCCGTCGCGGCCACTGCCGCTGCTGTCGGCGGGTCCGGGGGTACCGTCCGTCGTGGCCACTGGCGCTGCTGTCGGCGGGTCCAGGGTACCGTCCGTCGTGGCCACTGGCGCTGCTGTCGGCGGGTCCGGGGTACCGTCCGTCGCGTGTCGGCGGCTCCGGGGGTACCGTCCGTCGTGGCCACTGGCGCTGCTGTCGGCGGCTCCGGGGTACCGTCCGTCGTGGCCACTGGCGCTGCTGTAGGCGGGTCCGGGGTACTGTCCGTCCCGGCCACTGGCGCTGCTGTCGGCGGGTCCGGGGTACCGTCCGTCGTGGCCACTGGCGCTGCTGTAGGCGGGTCCGGGGTACCGTCCGTCCCGGCCACTGGCGCTGCTGTCGGCGGGTCCGGGGTACCGTCCGTCGTGGCCACTGGCGCTGCTGTCGGCGGGTCCGGGGTACCGTCCGTCGTGGCCACTGGCGCTGCTGTCGGCGGGTCCGGGGTACCGTCCGTCGTGGCCACTGGCGCTGCTGTCGGCGGGTCCGGGGTACCGTCCGTCGTGGCCACTGGCGCTGCTGTCGGCGGGTCCGGGGTACCGTCCGTCGTGGCCACTGGCGCTGCTGTCGGCGGGTCCGGGGTACCGTCCGTCGCGGCCACTGGCGCTGCTGTCCGCGGGTCCGGGGTACCGTCCGTCGTGGCCACTGGCGCTGCTGTCGGCGGGTCCGGGGTACCATCCGTCGCGGCCACTGGCGCTGCTGTCGGCGGGTCCGGGGTACCGTCCGTCGCGTGTCGGCGGCTCCGGGGGTACCGTCCGTCGCGGCCATTGGTGCTGCTGTCGGCGGCTCCGGGGGTACCGTCCGTCGTGGCCACTGGCGCTGCTGTCGGCGGCTCCGGGGTATCGTCCGTCGTGGCCACTGGCGCTGCTGTCGGCGGGTCCGGGGTACCGTCCGTCGTGGCCACTGGCGCTGCTGTCGGCGGCTCCGGGGTACCGTCCGTCGTGGCCACTGGCGCTGCTGTCGGCGGCTCCGGGGTACCGTCCGTCGTGGCCACTGGCGCTGCTGTCGGCGGGTCCGGGGTACCGTCCGTCGTGGCCACTGGCGCTGCTGTCGGCGGGTCCGGGGTACCGTCCGTCGTGGCCACTGGCGCTGCTGTCGGCGGGTCCGGGGGTACCGTCCGTCGTGGCCACTGGCGCTGCTGTCGGCGGGTCCGGGGGTACCGTCCGTCACGGCCATTGGTGCTGCTGTCGGCGGCTCCGGGGGTACCGTCCGTCGCGGCCACTGGCGCCGCTGTCGGCGGGTCCGGGGGTACCGTCCGTCGCGGCCACTGCCGCTGCTGTCGGCGGCTCCGGGGTACCGTCCGTCGTGGCCACTGGCGCTGCTGTCGGCGGCTCCGAGGGTATCGTCCGTCGCGGCCACTGCCGCTGCTGTCGGCGGCTCCGGGGGTACCGTCCGTCGCGGCCACTGCCGCTGCTGTCGGCGGCTCCGGGGTACCGTCCGTCGTGGCCACTGACGCTGCTGTCGGCGGCTCCGACTGGATGGCGCTGCCCCTGGCCGTGACTGTGTGAAGCGTGCGCGTCACGACACTGCGCGGCGGCCGAGTCGGAAGTGGCGGCCGGGCGGCAGAACTGCCGGCGCCACACGCACTCGGTCTGCAAGCGGACTGGGGGATGCCGCGTGTGTGCCACGAAAGTCGCGTGGCGTGGCGGGCGGCGCGTGGCGTGACTCGGTGCAACGCGCACCGTCCTGTTGAAGTGGATATAATGTCGGAAGTTGATGTTAACTTGTGGAATGGGCTCCTGGACGTTGCAAGTATTTAAGTTCAATGAGTTAATTCCAGTTTCCGTCTAACATGTTGGCTGAGCGAGGAGAGCAGCATGGCTGCTGCTCCCCGGCCAGTGATCATCCCCGATTGCTTTAACATTGTTGGGGGAGGGGGTGCCGGGTATTTGTGTTTGTGTTTGTTGAAGGTGGGAAGGTGCGCGGGCACCCATCCGTCCCCTTACTGCTTGGCAATGATTGTACTATGCTAAAGAATGTTCTGCTCCATGCCGGAAAGTGCTGGATTATGACCAAATTGAAGGGGCTTTTGTAGTAAGTGGCTAATGTGTAATACATGATCCGTTATATGATATTCTGGTCATGATATTGATATTATGACATTGTTATGGTCATCACAGAGTAAGGGGGACGAGTGGTCTAGGGGTTAGATGCTCGTCTCACAATCGAAAGATTGTGGGTTCGAATCTCACCTGTCGCTACTCTTCGTCCGCGACCAATCGGCGTGAGAGATTGGCGACGCTATATGACTCAACGGTCGACGTGTCGTAAAACCAATAACCAACCATCACAGAGTAATATCGCGGAACGATGATAAATGGTGTGGCCGAGTTGTCAAATTACCGGACCCGCTCTCAGATGATAGCGATATTGGAGTCGCTGGTCCTGACCTGTGCGACCCTGAGGCTATTTATCGGTGGAGCGGCACGGTGAGAAATCCGTCAAGTATCAATTTGGTGATAATGTCCCCAGGAAGCATTAAGCAAACCTCCTAAGCTTTCGGCCGGGGAGGCTCCCCGAAATAATAAATATAAAATACAATGTGTGGATATTTGCTGAATAGGCGCCTGATGAGCTGAAATAGTTATAAATCCAACAGATCCTTCGAGCTCTGCAACTGTTTACATGCCGGCATGGTCATAATAATTAGCCGTTGCTAAACACATCGCCTGCAGAACATCCAGAACAACCGGGGTAATGGCAGGCAATATTTGAAGCAGTTTCTTTGCATTCGACCTCAATGTGGAACGTTATTGTTGCCACCTGTCGCTACTCCTCGCCCGCGACCAATCGGCGTGAGAGATTGGCGACGCTACATGACCCAACGGTCGACGTGTCGTTAAACCAATAACCAACCAACCACTTCAGAAGGGAGCGGCGGCACCTCAACGCCCCGGCATTTCCGTGGCTTGTGGTGCTGCGGACCCCCCGCATACCTGAGGTTGGTCAAGCTGGCACAGCCGGATCTCGTAACAATGTGTATTGTCCGCGCTTCACCTCACTGCACCGCACCAGCCCTTCCAAGCAGCTGGTGGGTCACGGCACGGCCAACATAGCTCCGACCGTCGGTGCGGAATTCGGCGTCGTTGTAGCGGTGTTGTTACGACGTGTTATTGCAGGAGACGAGTAGTCTAGGGGTAAGTTTTCCGTCTCACGATCAAAAGATTGTGGGTTCGAGTCTCACCTGTTGCTACACTTCGCCCGCGGCCAATCGGCGTGAGAGATTGGCGACGCTATATGACTCAACTCAACTTCCGGGGCCGGGAATTGCACGGGCGCGAGACCCGACCCGCCGACCATCTAACCCTCCCCCAAATAAGGACGGAGTCGGGTCGCCGGAGGCTGTGTTACCGGGCTGTCCTGGCACTTAATGAGACGGGACTCGCTCCCGGAATTCCCCAATTCAAGGTGAAATTGAAGGCGGGGATTTTGGCAGCGGGGGATGGTGTGACGTGACGGCCAACTCTGTGGTGCGGCGAGGCTGTTGCTGTTTATGTGTGTATGTTTTTATGGTGTGTTTTTATTTTTAATTGATCGTACACCTACTTTCCATTTTATCGCTTTTAGTATTCGACGTGGCATTGTGAAAAACCGTTTTACTAACCATGTGAATTGGACCTCTGCCGAATAAATGAGTATCTGAGTATCAACGGTCGATGTGTCGTAAAACCAATAACCAACCAACCAACGTGTTATTGCACTGCTGTAGCGGTGTGTTGTACTGTGTTGTAACGGCGCAGTCTGTGGCGTTCAAGAACACGCCGAATGTGACGCTTTAAGAGTCTGTCCGAGAATCCGACTTTTTCAGAACACATCCAAAGGCTGACACTGACAACAATGTATTGCAATTGAAAACGTATTTGGGTCATCCTGTAGAGAAGGTTTACAATACCCTCTGATGGGGCAAACCTTCATTTTTGGCTCGTAGAATAGTCTAGGGTACCTCAGCGTTTGCGATATTTAAAACCCCGGTTATGTTTTCAATAATGGCTCTGACTCATCTCAGAGCTCTGATCTGCACACCTCTTGACACGCACTTCCAAAGCCAGCACTTTTATTGTGCTATTAGTCAGCGACCATGAAGATCAGTCATTAGTGGCGCAGCGAGATATAGGCGATGATACAACAGCTTTTCATCTCGTCAGACAGGTGCAACAACTTCTCTGTCGATCTACATCTTAACAGACGTATCAGACATACCTCCAGTGGTGAGCCAGGGCGGCCTAGGCGGCGGGCCAGGCCGCCCGCGTCGTACGTTCGTCGACCAGAGAGTGAGAGTGAGTGAGTGCGTTCATCTCCGGCTCAGTCACTAAGTAACCTCGGCAACGCCTGTACCACGTGACCAGACCGCTAATACGTCATAGACACATGACTGACGGCGCCACAGACCAGTGGGGTTACTCATCCCCGCTAGAGAACAAAGGCTCGCTCTGAACTCCGCGCTGTCTCTCCGACATCAGACATACCACGTCTGCTCAGAGTCGTTCTCTGGTCGGCTCGGATCGCCAACATAACCCACAACATTTGATGAGCATTTCCTGCCTGCAGTCGACAGTGGCATTCCGAAGCTATCTAGCCAGGATGCAGAGCCGTTGTCGATGGCTCAGGTATCGGCCGAAGTCATAACATGCATTAAGACGTGTCCGGCCGGCCGTCGACAGTGGTGGCATGATTCACGCGTCACCTGGCGTTATACAACGGCGCATTCTCGAACGAGTGCCGAACGGTATAGTTATATCTAACATTGTTACAATCCACATATTTCACATATGCAATTGTATTTATCGTTGGTCCACCCGGGATCAATCCCAGAAAACTCGACGATTCAGCACTGCAATGGAAATTCACAGCTTGCTGCTGTCCGGTTTGAAAAGAAACGGGCTTCTTGATTGACGCTAATGTTTTTTCTAAAACGATAACAGTGCTGAAAAAGTGAACTGGGGCAAGCCGATGACAATCTGTCTACCAACTGTGGTAGCCGGGGTAAGCAAATTGCCGAGTGACGGGGTCGGACTGGCAACAAAAGCATACCGCGCGATAGACGGCGACTTCTTCTATAACAATACATCTGAGGAAGTTGCTTCAAGTTTAGCACACTCGTATTGTGCACCGAAATATGGGGCGAATCCCCCCCCCCTCCCCAGAGTGGAATGTCGCCATGTGTATTTGCGACGTAATGTATGCTGGTGTAGTTATGAGCAGTGATCCAGACGGGTGACAGGGTAGAGCGACAGTATTCCAGGGGTAGGATGCTCGTCGCGTAACCGAAAGGTTGTGGGTTCGAGCCTCATCTGTCGCTGCTCTTCGCCGGCGACCAGTTGGCGTGGGATTGGCGATGCGATACGGCTAAGCGGGTGACACGTCACAGGACCAATAATCGGCCAGCGCAACCAGGCCGGTGACGTAAAACAACTCTGCTCAATGGCTCCGGAAGTTGCATATCAGATGGTCTTCGGGTGTGGGCTATCAGGGGCGCAATCAGGATTTTCCTAAGTGGGCCAGACGAAAAAAAATGTCGGAGAACAGCGTCGCTTTTGGCGCGCGAAGCGAGCCAAAGATAAAGAAAGTCGAACTTCCCAAACATTGGCTCTCACCACCGCTGGATCTGGAACCCTGCTAGAATTTGGAGAGTTCGCCATCCCTGATCACCAGCCAGGGGGCGTAGCCAATTTGGACGTGCACGCCGCGTACACAGGCTGTGGAGGCCGCGCCCCTGTCTTCTGAGCCACGGCGCGCTTCCACGGCCTATGGCCGTGCCGCCGCGTCGGCGCGGAGCGGTGAATCCTTCGGTGCTGTGTCACCGCGTGGTGCAACAGCGGCGCGCCAAGCGGCTCCGTCAGCCTGCCCCGGGCATTTGGCGGAGGCCTCGCCTCCGTCTCGTGGGCCATCGCGCGCCTTCGCAACGCCGGCGCTGCGGCCTATCCGTTCGGTGCAGGCGGTGAAGTCCCCGGGTGCTGAGTCACGCCCGGCGCGACGGCGCGCCCGGCGGCACCGGTGCCGTCAGACGGCGGCCGGGGTACCGTCAGACGGCGGCCGGGGCGGCGGCGGTGAGAGCGCGCCCGCACGCACCTGATCAGATCGCGCGCAGGTCCAGGCAGACCGGCACAGGCGATACCGCCGCCGGTCAGTCGGCAGCGGGAGACGGCCTCGCCTGGTGCGCGTCACCGGCTGTTATCTGACCCGCCTCTCAGGTATGTGGCACAGATGCGCGCCGGAGAAGCCGTGCTCACGCGGTGCTCTCAGGTTGGTGTGGGTAAGTTGATGGGTTGCTGTGTCAGCGGTGCATGTGATTGACAACACTGGCCCGTCTGTCGGCAGCATGGCCGTGATATTCTGCGGAGGGTGAGTCTCTGGCACCTTCGTGTGAACGACGAAGATGCCTCGTAACGGTTTACAGGACTCTAGGTCACCTTAGGTCACGTTGGAACGCTGTTGTAAAGACTGAATCACGTTTTGGACATCGTTGTGTCGTATTATCCTGTTGTCATATTCATTTCATTTGGGCATTTCAGTATGACCAGAAACAAGGGAGCAGGTGTTCCTTCCTCCGCTTCGAATAATTGTATCATTAGCTATATGTTTTCAAATTGAAGAACATAACGTAAGAAAGTGGATGATTTCCAACTCTGATATGGTTTCTACGTCCCTGCGTGTTAACCTGTTAACTCTCCCAATGCGTGGACCATCCCCTCGCCTCCTCCTTTTCATGAATTTGTCATGAAGTAGCTCCTAAAGGCGCCCTAAAATTCAAATAACTAACTAACTCATGAAGTAGCTCCTGTTCCGTTCACGCTATCGCTTTGAAATTCGGCATTCCCTCCGACAATCGGTATACCTTCCGAAATTGTGTCACAAAATTGAGTTACAGACTCTTAGGATTACAGAGCAACTAAGTCGGATCAAGATCGGTTCATTTTGAATGCACGTATAACCATGTTTCGTAAACAAACCATACAAGATGCAGTCAGAAGAGAAATTTGGCTGTATGAATGAATGATTGAAGAAAAAATGCAACCATGAAATTGGATCTCGGGCCGATACAGATGAGATGAAGGCTTTAACTAAGCAAATGTTTCTTTGCGCCAACGTTGTTACTCCTTAATATTTATCAAAATCCATAGTATATGATGGAAAATTATTTTCTAAAAGTGTGCCAGGTTTCCAGTCAGTATTAGGTCAGGTCATTGAGATATGACGAACTGCTCGGAAGGTAGTTACATATATTTGAGGCTGCAGAGGCTAAAATACCGACTATTGCGAAGTAAAAATTGCTAAGCTAGGGCAAATTTATGCGCAGAATTACTACTACTACCAGGCTATTATCGGATATGGGTGTTCAATAGTGACCCGTCACGGCCTTCGTGACCCTTAGGTACTGGTCATGTCACAAAGCACACTGGATCAAACAAGAACGAGGTGTTCACCGGTCTGTGAAATCTGGATTGGCATGTGGATGTGATTACTGTTCAGCGTGATCTACGGTGGATTTATTTTTTATATGTACCAGCTATCACTATCGTATGTGGTACTCGTTTATCGGAGTACTAATTATAACCATTATTCCCCACCGTTTTACCAGAGATATTTGCACAAGATGACGATTATTCGGCGTACCTCACGTCACTCCCATCAGAATTGACCGTATGATAATGCATATAATGTTTACTATGTCCATTCTAACCTTACGGAATACAATTTCGTGTCTCAGTTTGGTGTCGCATTTTTGTTTGGCCCAGAAATATTCTCCGTTGTACTGGGAAAATGATGTGGGCCTGAATGAAGTTACTCTAGCTTAGTCGTGAACGGGGAGTGAGAGAAGCCATAGCATTCAGCCCCGCTGCTGCTGCAGCCGTGTGCGAGTTCCTACGACGAATGTGAAAAAGCCTACAATCACGTTATCCAGAGGCGCAACCAAGGTGAACCAGGCTTACGCCCCCCCCAGCAACCAAAAATACATTAGATCAAACATGAAATTTTGCATTTTCACCAGGCAAAACTAGGGATTTTCCCCACGCCGCAAGCTGTCTGTTTCATCACATTTTTTTTTGGTCGGGCAAAGAA